>JAFBJW010000214.1:60129-456448 GCA_016785235.1 Pseudorhombus dupliciocellatus | reverse complement strand
TTTTTGAGATGATTTATTTTTGCAAAAAAACATCATTTTCAGCATTAGACATGCTAACCTATGACGTTTTCATTGAAAAAAAAATTTCTTTTTTTTGAAAAAAAACGACATACTTTTTTTTTTTTTGAGATGATTTATTTTTGCAAAAAAACAAACAACAGCAAGGAATTATGGGATTCATAGTAGTAGCGGTGAAAGCGCTGTATAATACCAGGGGCCAGCTCTATTAGTCATTTGATATTGTCTCGCGGGCCAAATATAATTACAATGCGGGCCAGAGTTTGACACCTATGTCTTATGGGGAGTAGGGACTATCAGTGGACCGAGGTCTGCATGGCAGACGTCAGAAGCCTATCAGCAATTATTGTAATGATAAACTTTTCCAGCTGTACAGATGGTACAAATACCACCACGTATTGATTCCAACCATTATAAGACCCGTAAAATATCATTTATTCAACATAATTTCCTACAAGCAAACACAAATTGAAACACAAATTGTAAATTGAGGTCATCTTCACAGAGTTATATTTATATAAAGAACGAGCACGAAAAAGATTCAGTTCTGTTCTCTGTGAGTTCAGACTTTCACGGGCATCACTGCTTCCTCGACTGAAATCAAATCAGAAGAAATGTTTGAAGAGGCCAACAGGAACATTGGATAAGTGCGTAACGGGGTAGTTGGGTATGACTCCGTGCAGCGAGACAGGGGGCATGAAGCTTGGAGGCAGAGGAGCGACCAGGGCGCTGCGTCCCGGCTGGAGATGTTCAAAGGTTAAAGATGAGGGCAGACTCTTGGAGAGAAGCGAGGAGAGCTCGGGTATAATCCGGCTCACAGGTGGGTGACTGGGGCTAGCGAGGGGACCTAAAGCTAAGTCCAGATCAAGACCCTGGAGACAAGACACCACCCTGTGCGCGCCGAGCAGAGGAAACATGGACATGCGGCTGACGCGCGCCTCGGACTCCTTCGCCGTTCCTAAATCGATGTGTCGCCTCTTGAAGCGTTTCCTTCGCCGAAGAAAACTCCCATTCTCAAACATATCTGCGGACATGGGGTCCAGGGTCCAGTAGTTCCCCTTCCCGGGGTTCCCAGGCTCCCGGGGCATTTTCACGAAGCAGTCATTCAGAGACAAGTTGTGCCGGATGGAGTTCTGCCACGCGGGGAACTTTTCCCGATAATACGCGAACCGCTGGCTGATAAAATCGCAGATCTCGCTGAGGGTCAGCCTCTTCTCCGGGCTCTGCAGGATGGCCATGGTGATGAGGGCGATGTAAGAGTAAGGGGGCTTCACCGAGGAGCCTCCCCAGCCGGCACCGCGCTGCAGACGCACGGAGAAGCCTCCGTCCACCCGCAGCCGAGGAGCAGGGGAGGACGCGCTCTGCTTTAAGTCTGTGTTACTGAACGGTGACACAAGTGTGTCCCTCACATCTCCGTGCCCCCCCTTATCCGCCTGTGCCTCCACGTCAATGTCCGTCTTCAGCTCCATACAGTCCAAGGTCATGGTCCCCAGAGTGTCCGGTGGCTGAGCGCCTGTCTGGGACGGAGCAGGCGTGAACCCTCTTCTCCACCTTCATTCACTAAACGTTAGGCATCTGGTTGAAGCCTCCACTTTTCAGCCCTCGCTGCAAAGTTCCTCCTCCTGAACACACAAGCAAAGAGCTGAGGCGTGACAGATGCTCCTCCAACACGAACGGATGTATGGTCATCTATTTAATAATAGTCCATATTTGTTCATTTAGTTTAACAGCCTGTACTTTCACAGACTTCATACTCATATTGAACAAGTTAGTCCTGAAATACGTTTTGAGACAAATCACAAAAGCACGTTTATCAGAGGACCTTCAGTGGAGTTTGTTTCTAATAGGAAATTAAATTGTTGACTATTAGGAGCTTAATCTGTAAGAGGAATTAATCATATAGTCTTAACAATAACTTTAATACTTTAATGCACAAAGTTTTAGTCCTTGTGTCATTTTGCACATGGCATCCTCTTACACATTATAAACCATATGATATCATATTACAGTATTCCACATGAACACCTTATAGTGAAATGTATTACTTCTATACATGCATATATATGGATAGGTCTATTTCAGTGTCTGCCACTGAAGGTGTATATTGTTATTCTTTGCATTTTTCAACTAGACTTCATCATGTTTATACTGTAACAAGTGCAGGCCCCATTTTATCATCTCCAATATTAGCCTGTGGGATGACTAAAGTAAAGCTCAAGTTACTTTCTGCCACATGTTTATTGTAGTTTAAGACTATGATGTGTACATGTCCACAGCAGGTGAAACTGGTTTGGTCAGAAATCTAATGATTAATTTTACAGAGCCTAATCTTTTATGTGGTTGGCTTACACAATGCTCATTTCCTTCAGTTCCTCTTCACTTGACGTTTTTGGCTCAGGGTGAGAGACTTTCTCTGGCTGTTTCAAATCAGAAGACGTCATCCATTTTGAAATAATAGCTGCACTGTATCAATCTGTGTGAGGCCACCCACTTGGCACACAGGTCACCACTGCAGGGTGGGCTAAGGAAACTGTGGGAAGCCTCATTAATGAACAATTCTTCCCCCTCACATGCAGTTTTATGTGATAGGTTATGTGTAGGGCAACCCTCTAAAACTGTTACACTATTGTAATAATTGCATGTTAGTGTGGGTGTAATGTTTAGATAGAGACAAGGGCCAGGCTCATGCAGCTACACACATGAAAGAGACGAGGAAGAAAGTGATTTATACAGACTTTAATACTGAAACCCATGCAAGCTCACAGGAAAAACATGCACCAACACACTCCAAATAAACACCAAGATAAACAAAAAAAATAAGTTAGAAATTATGACAAACAACCAAATAAATAATTTGACTTTTCTAACTAAATATGTGGCCAAGAAAGTTAATTATTATATATAACGGTGAACACAACCTTGAGCTCATGTTGCAGTTTTTAGGTCCTGCACAGAGATAACTTTGTATTGCAGCTGTTGTAGGAGACCATTATCCACAAGTAACACTGCAGCTATTTAGATGAAAACAAGTATGAATAAACTTTGCACTGAATGTGTGTGGCTCTTACAGTAGCACTACAGCATCCCGTTTATTTACACTAAATGACTCTTGGCTCGGCTACACTGTCTGTGCTCAGCAGAAGACAAACCAATCAACTGATGCACTGTCAGGATCTGTGCGGGAGAGACATAGGTGCAGACCATTTTCTGACCTCATCCCACTGATGAGCTCAGTTTCAGAAGGGTTTGAAGTTTTTTTGTAGCCTTTTAAGTTTGTTGTTGAAGATCTTCTTGTGGTGTATGCAGCCAATTGACGGCAACCAAGGAGCTAAAGTGAATGAGGGCTGTTGTCTGAGGTGCAAAACCGAGGCAGCGAAACCAATTTTAATACCCTGAGTCACATTAAACACAAGAGGCTGGGGTTGGTTCTTTCTTTTCAGCGTTCACATCTGTAGTGAATTGTCAAGGACAAAGAACAACAGCAACGGGGGGCTACAGTCTTGATTTGGTGTGTGTGTGCACAGCTCCGTCACGTGGACATAAATAGCCTTTTCTCTGTGTATGTTCCCTAGGTGGTGTGTTTTCTTTGAGTTGGGGTCAGTCTCACCAAGTTTCCACACCTGAGGCAGCATGAGTTGGAGTTGCCCTCTTTTCTCGGGATATGCCAGCAGTTGACACAGCGCACTCTGTACTTCTTATACCTATGAAACAGAAACACAGGAGATTAGGGTGATTCCATGAAAGTTCTTAAATGAAACAGTTTTTGGTTTTTTTTTCATAAAAATCACATTAATTAACATCTTTCTACTCTTCTAGCCGATCATGTAGACATCACATATCCGATCACTGTGGAGGAAACTTATGTGACATAGTGTGAATTTGAGCTACCTTATCCCACAGGCATTACAGAGCGCGGTCCCATCCTCTGCATCTCTCCACATGGGCGTCTTCCTGGTGCTACAAGATGCACAGACTTTATCCTCTTAAGGGAGAGAGAAACAATTATATAGCAACAGGTTTATTTGCAAATATAAAGAAAAAGAACACTAAGAAGAGATTGTGTAAATTATTATCTGTGTTATTTGACATCATTCAAGGAAATCTTAATAATCATCTTAGAAATAAATCAATTTAAATACAGAAATGCTTGCACACCCAACATAATGACATGTTTGACTTTCTGTTATCTGAATTTGCTTCTAATAATATTAAAATGTCTATGCAGCAATTTCCCATTAATCCTGTCCCAAGAAAATAATGCTGTTGGTTTACATGTTTTAATAAAGTGGCACCCCCTAGTGGAGAAACTTGCAGCGACACATAATCTTCGATGTCTTCCCTATTCTTCCTGTGCATGTACACAAACTGAATTCAGAGACAGTCCTGTGATGAATGAGATACTTGCAAGACTAAACATTACTCTGGAGCAGGTTTATATACTAAAGTGTTACTCACTGGAAACCATCAGGTCGCTCTCCTCGTCTGAGCTGCTTGTTTTAAGGGATTTCTGGGATGTCCGTGACCTCAGCCTCGGCTTTCTTACACACTTGAAGAGCGCTTTGCTGTGAAGGGTACACGTGCAGCAGGCATCAGTAATTTGTGCACATAATAAATAAATACATTTAAATCACCCTGTACTCACACGCACAACAAATAGCTGTAGTAAATGTATCAGTACCTGTACTTTGAAGTAATGAGGAGCCGACACTGCTCCCTGCTGTCGTCCAGCTCTGAGCCCATCCTGAACGTCACTCCCTGGATGTCTGGGTCTTGGATGTCAACACTCCGGCTGGGATGAGGTTGTTTTCTCGGAGTCTTGGTTCTCCACTGCCAGGAAGACGGAGGAGCAATTTCCTCCGTTTGCACAGGCCTGAGTCCTGGTTCTAACTTTACAGAAAGCCCAGGTTCTAACTGTTCCACTGATAGTGATTCCTCCTTTACAGCAGCAGGTATAGATGGATTATCCCCTGTGGGTTTAACATCAGGTTTTAGGAATGAATGACACCTCTGTGCATCACTCAAGCAGAGCAGTGCTGATTGTGAGGAAGGCAGTAGAGCATTCAGAGGCGACAGCTCGGTGTCACATGGGGTCAACACAATGTTTGCGTTGCAGTCTACTGCCAGTTCTGCCTTTGGTAGATCTACCCCTGCATCTTCATTTGAATTCAAAATCAGCTGTGTATTACATGGTGCGCTGTACACATGTGCTTGTGACAAATTCTTTTCAGAGAAGGGCACATTCAGAAAATCCATCTTACATTCTTGATTTAACTCTAATTGTCCATTAACATTAAACGTGGCCTCCCTTTCGTCCCCAGGGTGCAGTTGAGAGGAGGTGGTGGCATTGTCCTTCATCAGCTCTGGCAAAACAGTGTCCGTTATTTCAGCAGGCTGAGGTTGAAGACTGCCACCCAGAGAGTCTTTATGAATGCTGCCTCCTCTCGCAAAGGCTGGGATTTCATGTCTCTTGATGAGAAAAGCGTCGCCTTCGACCCCCTGTTCTGCAACATCTGCTGTGGCAGCTGACAACCTGGCTGCTGTGCGGCCTAATGTTGCCTTGGGCGATGCTGGACTTGAGTGCGGCTCCTCTACCTCACTCTGATGCAGGATCCTCTCACACTGCAGGTTGATCAGACTCAGCACTTTCAAGGGGCTGGTTCCTTCCTGATGCGGCTCAATCAAACTCATCACTCTGCTGTTGGGTCTTTCCTCTTCTGCTTTGCCCGCCTGATTAAAGGGCGAGATACTGAGCTGATGGAAACTATCATACCTGGGAGGCAAAGGCTGGACCTCTGCCTCCGTTTCAGCGGCGACATCCCCCGGCGTGGACACTTCGTCAAGACATTTGCGGGGCGAGATTGTATCCAGGAAGCTGCTGTGGCTGGGAGACTCCAGCCTGGACACTTCTTGGAGGAGGTAGAGGAGGGCAGAGTGGGACGCATCCTGCTCCACCAGCCTCTGGTTTCCTTGAATGGCAGTGGCTTGTGTCGTCGCCCCTGTGCTCATGTTGAGGTGTCTGCCCTGGAAATTAACACACAAAACAACATTCACACACAGTTTGAGACAACAATAAAACATTTTTATGTAAGAATTACTTTCATCGTATCACCCCTAATGTTTTTTGCTGTTAAAAATGTGTCACATTAACGTATGTATTTTACAAAACGCAATGATGGAGGGTGGAGAAGATTCTGCAATAAGAAGTGAAGGATTTAGAGAAGAGCTTCTCGCCATTGATGCTGTAGAAATAAACAGTGAGCTCCTGTTTAAGCTAGCGCTGAAGCACTTGTTGACAACATTAGCTCGAGAGTTTGTGACAGTTGTTTGTGGTTTTTTTTTTTTAATAGGCGGCGTCTTTGAACCTCAAACATCCGGGTTATTGTGGATAGTTCGCCACTGCTGTTCAAACGATTAATTAAGTTAATGAAAGAAGCTGCACATCCACCCCGTGTGCTTTCTCGTTTAAAATAGTTTGTTATTTTCTCTAAATGTCTCTGTTCCAACTCACCGGTAATAATCGAGCCTCTCCGGGGCCGCGGCTAATGTCGCGAAATTTCGCGGGTGTCAACTTTTCGAAGAGTCGCGAGCGCACGAGCTGCAGGCTGTGATTGATCAGGTGGTTTTCATACACACACATACACATACATAGAAGCGTGTTTTAAAAAAACGAATTTAATGTTAAAATCGTTCTCCTCCAACATCGCATGATGGACTAACAGTGTCTGGAATACCTTCTTTGATCTAACCTGTGTGTCGGGCCAGTAATTAAACCTCACAGACCCTCCATCCCATCAGAGTCCCTCCCTCTCCTCTCTGACATTTAGGCCTCAACGATACAAAACCATGTTTTCCAAATCAAACTCAACATTTACCGATCGCTGCGTGTGTTGATTCTCACTATTCGATCGTCAGCCTCGGTCATCAGGCAGCAGAGTGGAGCCCACACCGGCGGAGCTGGTGGCCACGACCCGGTCCTGTCGCGCCGAGCTGCGGGCACGGGTGTTCCTGGTTTACACAGATTACACCTGCAGGGGATAAAGTGTGGCCCCTCACGGAGCTGCAGCTCCACCTGGAAGCTGCTGCAGTAGCAACAATTTATCACTTAACGTTTTTTCGTTTTTTTTTTTCTCTGAAGGGAGAAATGTACAAAAAAATTAATTTAAAACATTTTATTGCACAACTTGAAATGTTTACTCAGAAATAACAGACAGTTCACTGACGTGTGTGTAAGCTGGATAAGTACAGTAGAGTTAACAAGTAAAGGAGGGATGAGGTAAACTAATTTTGTGTCAACCAGCTTCAAACCCGGATCACAGCAAACCTGCACCACATCAACTCTCTAAGCCATACTCACCGTCACCTGACAGGAAGTGCTTCAACATGCGTATTTCATCTGACCTTCAGAAACAACTCACATATTATACATGTTCATAGTAAATGAAATAGGTTTCAACAGTCCTCTGTGTATTTTAGAGTCCACCCTTAAAGCTACAGGGAACTTTGGGCTTGATTATAATACACAGCTGCTTCCTCTATATCTGGCTTTAGTCATTGAGGAGAAACACAACATCTACAAAAGAACCAGACTCACAAAAATGAAAGAAAATGCCATGTATATAATATCTGACAAATGATAAACTGAGAAAATCATGTGACACTTGTGCGTATATGAGCTGTAACAAGGAATGTTCAATTTGACGGCACAAAGAAGGACTTTGTTAAAAACAGCATGATGACATAGCCATAAAAAGTCAAAAAAAAATCCCACTGAATAACAGTTTTGAATGAAATGGGCCGGAGAATGCTCCACGTGAAATAAATATCAAACGACTGCATTTGTTTTTGGGACGAACACTGGTTTGACCCTCTGAGATGTGTGGCCTCATCTGCAAGTTTGTCATTGGTCAAACTGTGGAATTTATCAGTCGTCAAGTTTCTACAGGCGTTACTATCTTAGCCGTGCGTCGCCCACCTTTCTCAACCAGCACACGATGTGGCCAGCTCACAGGGATACTCATTTCAGTCCCGGCCCTCTGTCTTCCTCTGTTGTGCCTCAACTCAGTGAGGTTTGGGAACATGGCCGTCCACATAGAAGTTCCTGGTGACTTTGGGCAAGGTCAACTCGATGCCATCCATCTCCTGAGTGAGAATTATCTGGCACCCCAGACGGGAGTTCTCCTGGAGCATGGGAGCCATATCCAGCATGTCATCCTCCCTGACAAGCAACATTGATTCACTGAGTTTTTTGTTTGCACAGAAACCACAGATTTTGGAACTTAACTTTCAGACAATATCCACATTCTGGACATGAGGCTTACCGCTCATCAGGCTCTGGCAATTTGTCAAAATGGTCTGCGTTCACGTAGACGTGACAGGTTGAGCAGGCCAACGAGGCCTCGCAGGCTCCTAAATAAAACGCAAATCATTTATATGGTCCTCAGTTAAGAGCACACCTCTATCAAGGCCAAACATCCCTGCACATGACTGACAGAAACAACAAAGGGAGGTGGTGTGATGAACTCCATAATTAATTGCTAACAAATAAACAGACAAACGTGGGTGGAGGCATTACCTCCTTGCCAGAGTAAATAAGCAGCAGTTGTATTTGATTAAACATTTAACAGAAAGCTTTCAACAGTCACCTTCCAGCTCGATTCCATGCTTGTGAGCCAAATACAGAACATTATCTCCCACTTTGGCTCGAACTGGGATCTTCTCCCCGGATCGGTTTATATACACCACATTCACCCTGAACAACAAAGATGAGAGCAAGAATTTCAAAACATGTTTGTGCATTTAACCTAATTAGATCACGATTAAAGATCAGAGATGAGGTCTGAAAATAATTTAAAATAACCTTTTTTTGCCAGAGTTGTATTGGAAAAGTTTTGAAAAGATTCAATTGACCAACCTGCCCGACAAGCACAACATCTACCAAATAATAAGAAATTACAGATTTTTATTATTTAGCCTGTGAAAATTTCATTTAAAAGAGCAAAAAGAGCCCCTCTGAATGTGGTTTGAGATTTTGAGGATGTCAGGACAGGAATTAACTTAAAACAAGTCTGAACAGGGTCTGTGTCTCCCTGTGTCAGAGTTTTATCTCTGGGAACTCTGGAAACCTCCCACTGTCCAGACACACTCTTTATGTGTTGGTCCAGCCATCGACTGGCGACCTGACCTAGGTGCACCCACCTGAAGCTGGGACGCCCTCTCCTCAACCCTCAGTGACACAGATAACATGTCATGGTCAGGGTGAGGTTGGGATGGAAAGAAACGCAAACGTTTACCTGACCTTCAGTGAAAACCACAAGGACCCTTCGCTAGCGTGAACTTTAGAGCTGCAGTTAAAGTTGTGGTGGTGGGGCAGAAGCAGTATGGGTGCGTTAATTCACAGACAAACTTACACATCCTCTGGGTCCTCGGCGTTGGTGGCCCCCTCCTCACTGTGGTGGAGACCTTTGGACAGACAAACACGGGGACAGAGAGGGTGGGATCAGCTCCTCCTGGGGTTTGACTTGTTGCACAAAGTTTCACTGCCAGAGTGAATGCTGGGAGTTATTGAGGGCAGATATTTAGACAACTGCTCTTCAACATCGAACATGTGGAAAGCGAACATTAGTGGCACTGGTACAAACACAAACCGGCCAGGGCTCATTCAAACCTCCGGTAAATTAACCCCTGGGAGGTTTGCGCTCTCTCTTGCTGAGGCTAAGCTGTTAGCAAACTGCAGCTCTCACCCATGCTCGTCTGGAGGTGTCGGTTTATCGTCCTGCAGCCGTGCAGGGAGCCGCTCCTCCGGGGCTCAGCCCCGCCGCTCACGCCGTTCCTCAGCCGGTACAGCGGACACGTGCTACAGTCCGGTCTGACTCGAGAAAGTCTCAAAGTCAGACCCACGCTCGACCGGACAGCAGCTGCGGCCGCCATGTTTCTGTTGTGGTCACGAGGTCCACAGCGGCCAATGAGAAAACAGCGCAGGCGGCGCGCGGGCTCCGGGCGTTTGTGCAAAGTCGACAGCAGATGGCGCTGTCGGTGTGTACACACAGGATACTGGAGACAAACGAGCAAGATGTCTTCAAAATAACATCAGTGAAGACATTTTAGGTGCCATAAAGAATTACACGTTTTTATAAAAGTGATAAATAAGAATAAAGCAAATACAGAAATAATAAATAATATCAATAATAAATCATGAAAAACACTAAATACACACAGTACTAATACTACAACTGGTGTATTTTATCTTCCACTCCATTCATGCTGTACTGTGATGTCATTTTTTAAAAATCTTTTCCTCTTTTCTGTGTCTTTTATCTTCACGTAAAAATATTTGAATATAAGTTATAACAGCATGTGATACCTTTAACTATATATTCGACTCTGAATGCTATTACTCAACATCATTGATGTTACTGTGTGTTTTTATTCCCATTGTCCACCAAAAAATTGGGAAGACTCCTTTAATCTCCTTTAATCTTTTTCTTCAAACTCCTTAAATGTAAATGTAAATGTTTTTATTCAAAGCGATGTACAACCTTTAAAAACGCCAGACATCAGAGCATAGCTCATTCGGAGTCAATTCCCAGAGAGACCTTCCTTACGTTCTGCAGAATCAAGATAGAAAAACTGATAATTCCGCAATTCAAGATTCCTCACAAAATTTCACAACAGTAAATACATGTTCTGACCTGTTTTTGTGCTGCTGAGGAAAACAAACCGAGATAAGAAATCTGATGCAGGCTGGCAGTGCATGGACAACTATTTTCATGACAGCAGCTACTGATGTGTGAAGTTAGATAAATGAAGTTATGACTATAGCCTGGTTTCAATCTTACTTCACCAAGAAAGAGAGAGGAAATATATATCACTGTCTTTGGCATCTGCTTGGAGGAAGTTATCCTAAACAGAACTAACCCATTAAATGTGTAATCCCTTTACAGACTTGTAAAGCTCCCACAGATGAGCACTATGTGCATGTTTGAGATGTGATTTATGGGCCTGAGTGACTCTACAATGACTTCATCCACTATAATTTCTATCTATTCTTATCTTTCCCTCGGTGTCTCATGCTGAGCTGTCCTTCAAGGCAGACTCAGGCTCTCGGAGTGGCTCTTAAAAACGTACACTAACCCCCCATCTGGACCCATAACTGCAGAAGTTCCTCCCATGTGGAGGGCCATAAAACTTAAATGGGGCGCTTTCGTGTGTGCGTTATTTCTAAAGTGAGTGCTGGAAGTAAATTCACTGGCATATAGATTATTACACTTTATATATATATACTCAGAATCCACATAATGAAACACTATCACACTTTATGCAGGTGCTCTCTCAGACACCTGCATTGGAGGAGAGTCCTGGGACCGTTTACCTGTATCAGGGAAGTCTGGGAAGTTAGTTTATCATTGGGCCCTCTGCAGATGTGTGTGTGTGTGTCACTACATGGTACAAAAAACCCCTTCACCTTTAAATGGTTAAAATCTTGTGTTATATTTCCCTTTGCTTTTTATTTATACTTTTATAGTAATGCTGCCTATTATCTATAATTGAATATTTCATTTGTAAATCTTTCTAACAGACATTTCTTGAGTTCTACAATTCTGAATCCCACTTCTTCAGAGGGACACGCACATGAAACAGACTCCATAAACACTCTTCGAAATTATATCCTTCATCCGGAGCCCAGCAGCAGCAGCACGTGTGGACATTTTTGCAGCGATCTGCTGAGTCTGGCTTAAATTTCCAAGAACAGATAAAACATGGAAAGAGACAACATTTAACAGCCGTCCTGAGGGAGCAGTTCACTTCCTCCCATCAGAGCTCCCATTATAGTTTATTATGTTGAACTCTCTCTTCAGATGGTACTTTTTTGCAAACTGATGATGGATTTAATTTTTTTCTGTTTCCATTTGGAACTTTGGAAAACTCTCTCTGTGTGGACACGTGACCTTCCACACTTCATACCGGTCCACGCTTTACTATAAGAAACTCATCAGCAATGAATCACCAGGTTGAATGACAGCAGCTGCTTCACTCAGCTCCACTTGCTTTATGCCCCTCTGTCAGGAACAGTCTGCTCAGAGCTGGATGGATGTCAGGTGGGTCCTGAAAGAGAAGCTCAGCGTTGCCTTTAAAGTAACTTGGAAAGACACAGCCATGTGCAAGCAAACATTTACAAATGCAGGTTATCAGCCACCATCTCCTCGTTACAGGAAACAGTCGTCTTTCCTAAAATATTAACACTGCATTTTGAAAACCCCTCATTAGTACAGTGGATAAGTCCCTCCGCCTTCAAGCAGAAGACTGGGGTTCGATTCCCCGACGAGGAACCACCTCCAGTAGGCTCACCACCCGCAGGAGGTCTCAGGTTACTGGTGCAGTGTGATTTGGGTGCAGTTGTGCTACCCCCGCGACCCGGTAACGGATAAGCGGTTGGAAAATGACATGACATGACATTTTGAAAACATGTAGTTGTGGTGCAACTTCACAGCTGTCCTCCTGCTGAGACTGTTGGAGGAGTTCCATTTAAACTGATATCATCGTGTGTGTGTGTGTGATTGTGCATGTTTTGCAAGCAGTCATGCCTCCCTCCTCTCCAGTGACTCACAGAAACTTCGGATAACTCATTTGTAACAGGTAAAATTTCAAAAAGCGCTTTGATGCCTCGTCAGCGTGGGAACGTTTGATTTACCACCAAACAAAAGAAGAACTTACCATCAATGTGAGTAAACAGCAAAAGCCTGCTGGCTCAGAGAAAACAAGCTGTTACTCATACTCTGGCGATGTTTACGTCTGGGACACTTTCTCTTACGTGTGTCACACATGAAGGTCGGAGCATTTTCGGGAACCTCCCCAGGGCTCACGGGTGTGTTTGTGATTAATGACCTTTTTCACACTAAGCTCTATAAAGCGCACAGCGTCCAGCAGCGGGCTGTTTGCTTTAGTCCGAGGTCTTGATGTGGTTTAGTGGTTTCAGTCTCTCAGTCTCAGGGGCTGCTGTCTGGACGGTGATAGACAGCGCTGCCCAACGACTGTTGACCTTTGACACTAGATAAAGAAAAGCAGCAGAGAGGGGTCAAAGACTGGGGAGGTCACAGAGGTGCAACCAATCATGTCAACAAATCTAAACATGGCAAGGAAGCTATTGGGTCCGCTCCCATAGTACTTTTGTAGGAAAAATCTGGAATCATAACAAAATTTCAATACAACAGGCTCATTTCTGCTGATGAGATTAGAGAGAACATTACACTAATTGGGTTAGATATATTCTGGTATTGTTGCTAAATCCAATAAAAAGACCAGTGACGCTTTCATTCCTTTTTTCAAGTTCCCCAGTTTGTCTGTGGCTTAAGAGGCTTTAAGCATCAGGCTTGTTCCCAATAGATGTGCATTTTCAAAGTAGGTCACCAATGAAAAATGTTATAAATCATTTCCAATGTTTAATGCAACCTGTAGTTTTCACCCAACAGCAGAAGAGGGAATGTGTGGCAGATGAATGCACATTGCTGAAGAACAGCTACTATAAGCTTAGCAGAGCATCTGGCGTGAATGCCAGTTTAAGTTTCATCTCGATGAAAAGCCAGTGAAATTTCATCTTCTCTTTACAACAGTTAATTCCATTAACCACTGATGCATTTATTGATCAGAAGATGTCAGTCTCTAATAGTCGACTATTCAAGTTCCTTGCTGCGAGACACACACCCCTGCGAGACACACACTTTCTATTTATGAATGAATTGTGAATCCAATCAATATTAAGAGCCCGTTAACTGCAGCAGTTCTACGTTTGCTGTTTCTCAAAGTATTTGGCTGACAGGTTGTTTTCCAGCATTAGCACGCCACAGTTCCTCTGTGGATTCAGTCTGTCTCTGACTGACTCCATAGTGTTGAGATGCATGTTCTGTGAATGCCAGACCATCTGGTACAGGACTCCATGTTTGTCTGGTCTCTGAGGACAGTTCTTTACGGCTCTGGCTGCATGTTTGAGGTCGTCGACTTGCCACAGAGTGAATTCTGGACGCCTCCCTGATCATACTGAGCGATGGATAGAATGGAAGAATCTAGACGTCTAAAACTTCTACACAACAATGTATTTGTGTCTCCAAGCACTTCTAGTCTGCATTAAAATGGTTGGCTACCTGCCTGAATGTGAATGTATGTGCGTGTCTGTCTGTGTTGCTGAGTTATGGCCGTAACCTTGACTGTAATTGACCCTCCGTGGTGCAGACGCAGCCAGTGTGAAACCTTCAGTCCAAACCGGAGCACAATGTTTCTCTGGGGACGCAGAGGTGTTAACTCTGTGACTAACCGGACTGTTTCACTCGGCATGATCCGAGTACAACGTTTCACTGCCACAGTAAATTCTCTTCATTCGGACATTATATTTCAAAAAAGGCTGAATGGCCTTTAGAAAACACTGTGTCTGTGCTCACAGTAGTTTGCTTTTACTTTTTCCGGTAATTTTCATTTAATTAAAAGCTATGCTTGCCAGTGTGTACGAGCACACCGGTCCGCTCTGTCTCACCTATTACTGTGTCTAGTGGAGCGTTACAATTCCCAAGTGGTCCGGTCGCACTGTATGAAGGAAACCAGACTTACGACCAAACCAACGTGAACAGAATCTGGTTCTTGTTGGCGTGAATAAAGCCAACATCAGCACCATACATAGTCTGTTTCTCCGGTTTTGTCCCCTTTTTTTTTAGTTTTTCTTCTGCTTTCAGTCTTCTCAAATTTAGACTGGACACTGCTGGGACCAATTCCTATTTTCACAGTCCCATTTTAGAGCTGGATTAGACTTTAAATCAGATCATATTTGTGAACTTGATGTGTATGTGCCAGTGTGAACATGGACAGAAACATACCCAGACGAGCATACGTCACATCCTGAGCTGTGTCTTATCTGCATGGAAGTGATAACGCCCCCAGCTCCAGATAACAACAGTCCTCAGGCATGCAGGAGACGACAACCCCAACATGTGCAATACAGACAAAAGAAAAACATACGCACATTACAAAAAACATACGCACATAAAAAAAACATTCCACAAAATGGGCCCATATACCATATCATGCCCTTCAATGACAAAATAAGCAATTTAAGATAAACCATGACAATGAATATGAAACCATAGTTTCAGTGGCACCTTCAAGGTCATACTGTTCAGATATAATTAGACTCAATATACATATTGATTTTCATAGCTATTAAATATCATAGATATTTAATGTAAAAATGTTTGTATGTGGATATTCCCCGACACCTGGCCTCAAGTTATGTTGCACCACACACAGAATGCTGCTTTGGGTGTTTTCATCCGCAAGCAGCTACTGATAACACAGTTTAAATTGGCTGTCCTGCAGACACGTCCGTCTGATTCATGAAAAACATCATTGAGCTGTGTTTTGGTCACGGAGTGGACGAGTGGATGAGGGATGGGGGTTCAGGAATAGAAGCAGAGGACATGCACAATGGAGGGACAAGCAGACACTATGAATCTTGATGAGTCAACATGTCTCTGATAACAGAATGTCACTTTTTATGAAGAATACGCTTGTAGGGGCATATAAGGAAGATAAGAAGCAAAGAAATTAAAGCAATCATCTGAATGGAGCAGAGGCCCTGATGATGCCATACATGGAGAGGACCGGACCCTTGTGGAGGTTTTGTTTTGTTTTGATGCAGACTCGTACGTGTTTGAAAAAAAGAAGAGGTTTGCATCAGTTTTTCCACTGGATGTTTAATTTTCCTGCCTTTATGGAGTATGAGGGGGAAAAACAGAGCTGTGCAATGACGTAGAAGACGTTATTACCATCTGTTTGTTTGTTGATTGGTAAGTATCAAAATTATACTGGTGACCACAGACCTTGCTGGGAGGATCCAGTATGAATCCATTGACTTTCATGGATTTCTTGGAGAATAGTTGATAATTTTTGATGAAAGAAACTAGAAGTGCCATTCCTCCTCCTTCTGTATTTTGTTTGCCTAAAAGATATTTTAAATGAGACAATAAGGTCCCAAACATGTTTGAAATCATATAAGAATCTCTGTATAAACAACCCTCCTCAGATTGAATCCAGCCTCTGTCTGATGTTGCTGATTACTCTCTCCAGAGATGTGATGGTTTAAGATTCATGCCTAAGAACTTAAACAAAGGCTTTGTTCTTTTACATCTGTGGGGTTTGTGGGGCAGACTAGCAGGGGATTATTGCAACATCCAGAGATGGTAGGAGGCACATGTGAGAGAGGACTATAAAAGGCCCAACTGGGTCAAACTCAGGAAAGGTAATGTACTTCAAAGTGGGCCCTGACTTGCATGTAGTGTGTTTTCAGATCAATGAAACACATGCTGGTAAGGTAAGAATGTGGACGGGTTCTATGTTATTGGAATAGGAACCATGGAAACAAAGGCATGGGCACACACTTGCAGTTCTTATGCTTCACACATTTACACAATGTGTTCTTTAACCCATTTAGTCTACACCCTCATTATCATGCAGTGACTTAAACTGGTTCCTTCACTTTATCCCCTATCACACACACACAAAGGTTTGGGCAGCTATCCATATCTGTCCTCATTAGACCTTACTGCGGATGACCGAGCCAAGACACTATCCCAAGCTTTCACCATCACCAAGTCATGCCACAACCACATTCACATTTCACCACAAAGAGGATCTCAGACACACACACACACACACATATACACACACACACGGGGCAGTGATGATAAAGGCATGGCAGGTGGCAGTTGAACGGTCTTCTGTGGTGTATCTGGGCATTACAACAGCTCATGTCACTCCAGTGTGTGAGTTACTACTCCGGGGTTTCCTGCCTACACACACACACACACACACACACACTTGCTGTCAAATGTATGATCATTACATACCCAACACACGCACCCAGAAGGGGTTCAGAGTCAAACGTGGAGCTTAATCACCTCTACATCATCATGTGATGATGTAGTGAGGTGGATTCTCTACCACGTAGAGTTGATCTGTCTGGAGGATCCCCCATAAAAGAGTGGAACCAAAACCAGACATTGCAGGCGGTGACATGGTGTAAACAGGTGTGCCACACTCTCCTGCTTGTCTGCTGCTGAAACATCAAACCAGCGCACAATGCAGGTTTAGTCATGCACATTCCAAGACACTCACCCCACGATGCACGCACCCAAACAAGTAGTCAGACTCAGACAGACAGTGAAATGAGTGGACGACACTCCTGCCACACACACACACACACACACACACACACGACATCCTTTGATTATGCTGAAACACTTACCTCATCCTCCCTCTGAAGTCTATACAGCAGCACCTGGTGTCATTACTTCATAAAGACTAAAAATAAACCTGCACTCATGTAAATAAGTAGTCGTTCTAAAGTCAAGTTAGTTAGAGAGAAATAAAAAATAAAATGAATAGATTAAGAAATACAAATAATTTCAAAAATAATGACAAGAGTATGATGCTGGGAAATTGAATTGAAAAATGGGATGACTATATCTTTACTGGAAGTTTAGCCACAGACAGACTACCTGCCAAATCTATGGTCGCTAAGTCATTTGCCAAAAATCCATTTAGTAATCTGGTTTTGAATTAAAGCGGCCACAGATTTTTCATCTATAGTCAGGGCTGTGTGGGGGCTGTGTGAATGAAAGGGGAGTGGGGGGGCCTATGCATTCCACTGATGATATACAATTTAGACATGTCTAAAAGTATTGTGGAAATTCCCTGCATGGAAAAAATTCATTAGACTTGACTCTTCAGCTTTTCCGGGGGGCCCTTCCTCACCCTACCCATACCTCACTGAAGGTATCAGTGATTCTTGGAGCCTGAAAGCTGATTAAAGAGGCTGCAACACAATAAAACGTGAACAAAATCAAGGCAACTTTCTGAATGCACTTCATGCATGTCAATGCTTGACAGCTTCCCAGTACAGGCAATGTTGGTGAACTATATGCTGTAGTACTACATAAACTGTACACTGGAAATACAATCTTTGGGTGAGTGCATGTTATTTAACACTATTATTAAATGATGCAGTTAAACGTTTGGTGTAATTGAAACCTACATTTTGACAGTGTATGTTTCCATTGGTCTACGTATGATTTAGATTCAGACAGGCTGCAGTGTGAGGGGCAGACAATTGGTGCAGCAGCATGGCGTCTCGGATCATGTTTCCTGATCAGTGGCACTCTGCCACTTCAAACTATCCTCTGTGACCTCTTTTGCTGCAAATGCCAAATGTCAGTTGCACATAGTGGCGGTGGACTGTCAGTCAAACCCTCCCAGCAAAGAGACTCCGAGCAGATGTTTTTTTTTTTCTTTTTTTTTGAAAGCTGCATTTTTCAAAAAGCCTTTCACTGATGCAAGTTTTTCCCTGCACATGAAAATGAATATTTTGTGCCTCTTGGTTTGGGTTGCCTCCACCCGCGAGGTCAGCTCCACCATCTGTGTTCAATATGAAGCTTGATGCCTGATGAGGAGCCACAATGTAAAGCATGTCAGCAGGAGCCGCAGGGAGGTGAAAAACACAACGTGTCCTTTTAGCAGGTTCATTCACTGAGCTTTTTTCTACAGCCACAATAAGAAGTACACGGACAGCTGCTTTCAGACTTGCACTGAACTAAGGATGGTCTCTTGACTGGGGCTGTATGTGAGAATGCATAAGTCAGAGTCAGTTTCCCCACAACAGTATGTCAGTGTGAGCACAGCAGAAAGAATCCATGCAGATTATTCCTGTGAGCTTGTGGGTGTAAAGATGAATATCAAATGGATCCAAAAAACTTTTTAAACAGTTGTAATCCAGAGTAAAAAAAACAGGATCCACACACATGGATGATGCAGACAAATAGTCTGAATGGAGAATCTCCTGCTGAGCTCTTCATGTGTGAAAGGCAAACGCCGGGGAGTCTGACCCCCACCGTGCAACCATTCTCTGGAGCACGTGTTTGAAAATGTTTTTGTGAGAACTGGAGTTGAAAATCCTCTGTAAACTCTCTTCAATGATTCATGAGAAACCACAGAATGGGAGGATGTGCCAGTTACACAGGCTGCCCTCCCTCATGACTCTTTAACTCCCAGTGCACCAGTAATTGCGCTTGTTCTCTTCCCAACTCCTGTTTCCATCATGTATTTCATGTTGCTATGTTGAAAGGCCTTTAGTGGAAAGCCCCATGTAAGGAGCAGCACTCACCATAAACAACATGTGTTCAAACTCCAGTATCTCTGACTTCCTTCCCTCTTTCCCTCTGCCACTCGTGATGAATGGAGGGTGGCCCATCTCCCCGGACACCCACCCACCTCTGGTCCTGTATAAAACAGATACCATCTACAACTTCATAAGCTTGAGAGCGTCATCCATCACTGGTATCAACAAAGGCCTCGTTCACTGACATCTGCAGGGGTCCATCTGCCCTCCCACTCTCACACACTGGTGATAAAATGCTGCGTGTGTCCCCTCAGCCATCAACAGCATTCTTCCTTCTCCTTATCTGTTCCTGCAGGTTTCCATTAGCTATCTGCCGATCTATCACAAATGGAAGTCAAACACACTTGGAAACAGAGAAGAACTTTCTGGACCATTTGTGATGATTTGCTTTCATTAAACGCAGTTGGACGGGGGGGAAAGGAAATGGAGACTTTATAATATCAATGTTTGCATATTATTGTTCTGGCAAGTGAGTGTGTCCAGTTCAGCGGGTTCTGTCTGTGTGAGGTAAATCACTCTTTTCCTGGGTAGAAAGCCCGATGGGCCACACCCGCGAACCGCACTCTCTCCTCTGGCTCACATTCTTACCTGGGTACCAGCCCATTGGAGTCCATACATCTGGGCTTCCTGTGTTTTCTCTCGGAAAAACGTTCCCGCATTGTTTCTCCCTGACATATGATTTGGCAAGGCCTCCCTCTTTCAAAAAAACCCAACAACATGTGAACGCCGCGTCCAAAGAAATGGAGTGAAAGAAGAAAGAGAGAGGAAGAAGAGGGTGGGTTGGGGGGGGGGGGGGGGGGGGGTGGTGGTAAGAAAGACAAAATGGGGAGAAAAGAGAGCGAGAGAAATAGCAGGCCTGACACAGACCACTTGCCAACCCAAACCCACAAGGAATGAGACCGGAGGAGGGAGAGTGAAAAGGAAGGGGGATGCAGAGAAGAGGGGAGGGAGTAGAGGGGCTCATGAAAACGACCATGGATGATGGCAGATCTTTAATAACTAGAGAGCCTTGGGTTTCTGTGGCGGCTGCTGATGGCTCCAGTTGTCTAGGAGCAGGGATGAACAACACAATGTGTTTACGCAGACTGGGACTTGCTAGCTGTACAGATTGCATCGTTGGGATGATGACAGCATGGAGTGGCTGACTGGATCCTTTATGCTTTTTTCATTTGAACAGTCAGAAATCGGTCAGACAGACTCAAGTGACGTTTTGACCTAGTGATCTTTATCGCTAGCTTTTTGTTCAATACAGCATCATATATTAATTTAGAGTCTTATTTAGAGTAAAACAGTATTTAATTCCCAGTATGCATTGGGGAATGGATACTATGTGATTGACACCTAGTATCGTCCAATGGGTGCAGATTGGGTGTGCGATGTCCTTCAGCTCTCAGTCAGGCTCAACCCCAGCCCATCTAAAGATGTTTTACGAAATCTATGGCTTCACAAATCAATGGGTAGGTTGCTCAAAGAGTCTGAGAAAGGTTGAATGTAATGGACGAGGAGGATTAAGATCGAGTCATGTTAATATAGAAAACTGGGTCAACTGTATAACCCTCGTGAAACCCAAATGGTGAAGTGTAAAGTGAGTTCAGCAGCAACACAAGTTTCAAGTCAAGGTTTCACTCGATCTCAGCTGAAGCCAAGATACAGTGAACACTGTCAAGTGGCTTCTAAAGGACCACACTTTGAGGTACATGGCGTGATGGTCAGGGGTGGGCCATGTTGTGAAAAACAGCAGTAAGTCAACAAGATTTACAGAGGAGGTTTCCAGGCAGAGATCTGCTGGTTGGCCAGTGATGAAGCTGGTGGTGAGAAACTTGCTAGCTGTGACCATAGCCTCAAGGACAGTAACTGACTCTGTAGCAAGAATGCGAAGAATCTCTCTCTCTCTCTCTCTCTCTCTGTCGTTCTGCAGGGATCATTAGTGAGGGATGTGACATCACAGGAAGGACGTGCAGTCAGTCGCAGGTCTGTCGACTGCCATGCCATGTTGTAACATTAATTCCATGTCATTAAAGCAGCACCTGACAGATTGGGATTACTTAGAGTGCTGTTAAGGTAAACCAGGGATCTTGTGACACCATTACGGTCATCACTCCCCACACACTCTTTGTCATCAAAATGAGCTTACTCTTTCAAGAGGTGAGAAGAAACATTAAGAGGGAGCTGCAGTTGGGAGTGAGGCTTGTCATAACAAGCTGTTTTCAGTTTCTGAAAACGTTCTCAAAATTGTTGTATGGTCATTTTCCAGAGTTTGCCTTTCACATAGAATGAACGTAGCAGGAGACTGCCCGAGCCAGACACGTGCAGGGCGCAACTCTGACTCCATCTACAAAGGTTCTGGAATCTGGTTTCCTCTCGGCGTTGACACATTTGCCTTGGTCTTTTGCATGTTTAAGGCCTCGCCCTCAGATATTTGTTTGTCAGTTTTGCAGCTGTCTCGTGTAAGGAAAATCAACACTCCCAATAGCTTGCGGATTTCCAGAATTTTTTCGTCTGATTTCTCACTTTTTTGTGTGAAAGTTTTACCACAAAAAGTTGACATTTGCAGTCTCACATTTATCGTCTCATGGAACAGTTCTGGAAAAATATCCAAACCACAGTGCATGTCTGAAAGAATCTTAACTTTCTTCTTGTTAAGAACTTAGCTCTTTCTTTGTTTCTTTTCTTGTTTACACAAAACACACACACACACATCCAGTTCTTCATCAAACTGAATGTGTTTTACTGTGAGCCAGCAGATGTTAACCACATTAGCATTGTTAATCGTCTAAGCGACCCCGATGACTGCTTCGTTTAAAAAACTCTTCAGACACACCAGTTCTTCAAATTACCTACTACTGAAGCTCTGATGTGGCAAAACTCTTCTCTTGATTCCAGATCTGCTTGAAATTTAAGATCAACAGTTGAGTCGACTGCTTAAGGAGCAGTTAGCTCCTGAGATCAGAGCCACATAACCCAACACCACAAGCGAACACAACTGGTGATAACGACACACAGATGAGATGCTGTGGCTCATTAAAACCACATTGCCTGACACGGGAGTGACTTCCACACTGGCACTCTGTGGAAAATAAATAAATCTCCCAGTGCTGGTTGGGGCTTAAAATGTGTCAGCTTCATGTTTCTGAAAGAGTTATTACATTTGTAAAAGGTTATGTTTTCGCTTGTGCCCGTTTTTTGGCTGTTGGTTTATTTAGCAAAAGCTACTAAAACAATTTCCACTTGGTAGAGGGACGCAGCCTATAAAGAACTCATTACATTTTGTTTGAGGGTACATCCAGAGTTTTGTCAGAATCAGAGCCCTTATTTTTTTTCCATTCCATTATAAAAACAAAATATTAATGTGTAGGACTGTTAAGCCAAGTGTCATTCTAGTTCAACATGTAAGGTCTTTCAGGTAAATGAACATTGATTTTCAAGCTCCTAAGTGCCTTAGCCTTTTTCCCTCATGAGCGCAAGCAATACGTGCTACTGTGTGATACAGTTTGGATTTCCTGCTGCTGGTCTAAAAGTCCAGGGTCCAAGTTGTTGTCACTGGTGCAAGTCCACGTCTTTAAGTAGGGCTGTATTTTGGGCCCACATCTTTCACACATGCTAAAGTCTGAAGTTCAGAATGAGACATGTAATATGTAAGAGCCCAAATAGCAAACACAGTTCCCTGTAAAATTACTTTTAGTTTCACAAAAACATATATTTTCAATACAGTTTTGTTCCTTTTTTTCAGTTTTTTTCCATTAAATATCTGCTCATTTCAAGTTGCAAACAGTAGAAACCATGGCCGCCTGGAAGCCACTGGCAGTAACATGACAGATGGATGTAAATGATTTGTTATCATAAAACAAGAGCAGGGGCTCAGGTAACCAGCATCAGTGAGCTACGGGAACTGATGAGCAGGCAAAACACACAATGCAGGTTATTAGGATTGCATATCACATGCAGACAAACACACACACACACACACACACACACACACACAAATTAACTTGTATTGTTTGATAGGCTGTACGCTGGTCATTTGTAGACGATAAACTATGATCTTGTGTAGTGAACAAAATGGAGTTCATACAAACAAAGTATCTGAAAATCATCTTTTATCTTACTTACAGGTTTTCTGTGGTGAGAAAAGGAGGTGGATTCCTGAGTCATGAGAGAAATGTCTGAAAGCTTGATTCTACATGAACAGCCTAAGGAGAGCAGTGATGTGAATAACTTTCCCCTGAGAACACAGCTGTCTGGTTTGGACAGAGTTTTCCCGTGGTTTACATGCTGCTAATCAGAGGTCAATTCGTCTTCACAAACAATGGAACTTTTTCACATCTGGTGCAAACAAATAGTGGCTTAAATTGTGGTAGCACATGTTTTTTTAAAGACACGCACACACGAAGACCACCAGACAAACATTGTCTTGACAATGAAGACTGGGCAGGACATTGATGGAAGCGTCTCCCTCACTAAGTTCTGTTCTTGGGCCACTCTGTTTACAAGCTTACATCACAAATGGGACTTCCTCACACCCACAGTGCTCAGTTTCCCAGGACTACAGTATAATAACATAATCATTCGAGGTGTTTTCATTTTTATGGCACCTCGGATATGACTGCTGGAGAGGATTAGGCAAAGAAAGTTCTCCTGATGAAATGCAGCCGACACGTTTGAAGCTGGTAAAAATAGAGCTCCTTATTGGGTATTTAAAATCACCAGGGATGGTTCTCCTGTGACAGAAAACACATCTCCTCATCTCCTCTGCTGTATCCTGTGAGGCTTGTTCCAGTGCCATGGAGAACATCTGGAGCCAGTCACTCCACCACTGGCTCACGTCTGCAGCCCCTAATGGAACATGTGAATGTGTTATGAGATCCGGCTCGAACAGCTGCTATTAGCTCAATTACATATTTGGCTGCAGAGCGGCAACGTGCTAACGCTTCACGCATTCTGGTTTAATTGTTTAAATGGATGTTAATGAAGCTCTTAGGAGCCGTGGCACAGTGTCACAAAGAAAAACAAGCGGTCACATCTACAAAATATGCGAAACCAGAGCCCTGGGGCCTGGAGCAGGGGTTTGGGAACGAGGTAAATGCAAAGAATGAAAACAAGCTCCCAGCAATCCCCATTTAGAAGTAAAGGTCAAAGTTGACAGATGCTGTTGCTGAAGTCTGCTCTAGGAAAATGTTTTTGTTTTTTTTGGAGCACATGACTCTGCCTGCCTCTGGCCTGGAGCATCATTACACCACACACATGCAGTGGCACAGTAAAAGACAAACCTTATTATGCAAAAACTCCTGAGTGGCCCACAGGTATCTGTAAACCTCATGTCCTGCACAATTTCCTCCAGAAACATACAGGCTGGTGAAGTGTTTATCTTTATAAACCATTTAAGAGCCATCGGAAATTCACATATGCATTAGGGAGTGCTTGAACAAGAACCAAAATAAACATGTCCCACGTGGAGATTTAATCTACTTTGTTCACTTAATCATTCTTCCATGTCAAGCTGGCACGGCACATGTGACTGTGGGTGTATGCTTAGAAAGCAATGTTGGGACGTAACAGCCTGCATTTACATTGTTACCACTCTTAAGCACAGAGGAAATTGTGCTTAAGTATGGTAACAAATACTCACTTTTTACACTCCATTTAATGTTTACAATGCATAGCATGCCATGTTCACATTGTAGACACATGTGTTTTGTTCCCATGTAGCATGGAAGAAAAGACTGGACCAGAAATTAGCATGAAATTGTCAGCTGTCCTGGAGGAGAGGGAGTTTAGGCGATTGCCTGGAGGGAGATTTGGTGCCCATCTGTATTCTGTTTCCAGTGGACTCATCATAATATTACCAACCAACAAAATCCTGCACTGTACTGGACAGAGAAGTAGTAATCATGGGAAGGGAAGGTCCTATAATCTTTTTCCATCTCATTCAAAATGACTGTATTCGGATGATCACATCAGTACTGTATTTCCTTTCATGTGCCAGGCGTCAGGCTGCATATTGATTTTGACCTATTTTACAATTTCTAGATGTTTAAATTATTTGTCTAGGTCAATCTTTGCTGGTGTCAACACTGGTCTGTAGCAATTTATGTATTTAGTTAAAGAACAAGTCACAAAGTGTTTTAGTCAGAAGTAGTTATAGTTCCTGACTTCATAGTGTTGCACATATCTGTGCAGATAAACTGTGACAGAATAAAATCTGTGATACGTTCAGATCTTTTTCCAACTCCACTCACCAAGCTGAATGCCACGTGAGGCAGTCGTTCTTATCGGATGATCTGTTTTGGAAAAAGCGTCCACGCACAACTCGTAGTTTTAGATGATGTTTGATGGTCCGAGAGATTTTTGTTTGAAACAAACAAACATCCTCAGTGCACATAAGTGCCGATGCTGACATGGGTGTTCACAAGCTGGATGTGTTGAACAGAAGATGCTGGGTTTAAAGACGTCCAGAGAAAGTGAGCTGCTGAGAGAAGAGCTGAGGCACGGGAGGCTAGGAGGAAGAGCGGGTTTGAGGAAATAGAGAAAGTAGGAACAAGGGCTGGGTGAGAACAGAGGAGCAAACCCCCGGGAGTGCTGCTGGACGTAAGCAGTCCCATCCCTGCCTCATACATCCTGCTGCAGAACCTGTAAATACAAACTTAAAGATGATGATTTATATTCCGACAACAGTGGATTCACTCTAACAGCACGCTTTGTACAATGCATTGCCTTAGTGAGGTGATTAAACGCACCGTGCTAAGAGATGTGCCACAGCTGACGTAGAAAATCGCTTCATGGATTTTATGATTTCCTGTTCGAACATAAGCACAGATGTGCGGGGCCCTGGAAAGCACGATGATGAAGGAGGGTTAAGGTTATAGAAGAAAAGACACTAGATGATGGCGTGAAGAGTTATGGAGGATCTTTTCTTTCCCTAGTCTAAACAAGCTCCAGAGAAGTTTGCCATTTCTCTTCGGACACTGGCATATTCTTGGCTATTCACAGAGAGAGGCACTCACAACTCTTATTCAGGTCCTCATCATTCATGGTGTTTTACGTGTGAGGCTAGCAATAAGAAACTGGCTAATGCCTAAATCAGTGCATCGTCATTCTTGTTGGTGTTGTCCTTTAATCGTCGTCCAGCTTTCCCTTCCTCACTTCTTCAAACTGACAGTCTTTTTATTTGTCCCTGCACTAGCCTTTCCCCTCTGTGTCTTCTATCCTTCTAAAGTGCTCTTGGCATCATACCTTTTAGGGGAAGGGGTGAGGGGAAGGTCCAAACCGACAAGCCCCAGTGGGAATGTCAGAGGCACATCAGGAAGCTTGTGAAATCCATCACCACGTCTTCTCTTTCAGCTTCTCCACCACATGTTAAAATACCTCTTGAGTCCCTCTCAATACTAACATTAAGTATGGGAGTCCCTGCAAACAGAGGCCCGGCACAGTGGCTGCACTGTTAGAAAACAGTGAAATGGTTTATAGCAGCTAGCAAAGACACTGGCTTCTCTTGCTCCAAACTTCAACTGTTATAGGGTGGCCCTTGGGGACTCATTTGGGAACAGCATGCTGCCCAGTCGCTCGTATAATTGTGCTTCCGTAAACATGGAGTCCTATCGGTCACTGGGAAGGGTATAATACCCTCCCTCCTGAAAAGCACCCAATCAAAACACCAAAATAAGATCAGGATCTGGAACTCACACTGACCCACTGATCTCTAAAGTCCCTTGGCACTGATTGGTAGGGACAAACGACGAAGACAAAGCACTAAAGCTCTTTTCATACATGCACTCCAGAAAAAGTCTAGACAATTGGATCCAGACTTTCATTAATCTTTCACTCTCAATCTTGGCAAGAAACATTTCCTAGAATGTGAAACAATTTTTTCAGACGGACAAAGTATGAACATTTGGGTTTGTGGTGAAACTGCCGTACAATATCCTGCCCTATTCTCACATGGGCTGGCAGGAAAAAAAACTCTGGAGAATGTCCACACCAACTGACTTGGACATTTGCTATCTCACGTTGAGCCCCTCTAGATGATTTCGGGGGACTGTCTGGAGTTGAATGCTTGTCTGAAAGCAGTTGTAGGTGTAGGATTTCAACTTTCTCTTTAAGTTTCTGAAGAAACATTAAAATGAAATCAAACCAACCACTTTGAATATCTGCATGTTCCAGCACATCACTGATGCTACATGTACAATAAATAGTATGGAGGAAAATGTAATATTATACACATTCCCCTGACTGATTTGATACCTTTGGACGCTTTGGCACCATGACTTGAATTTACAAGCTCTGTGGGTTTGAGGAAAGCTACACGACAGACCTGCCAAAAGGTCTGTGGGATCAACGAGTAAAATTCTCAGAGCCAGGATGTTTGGTTTTAAGCAAGTGAGCCTCTGGACGATCGCCTGATTCTAAACCCCCTCTGCTGATTTCCCTCAACAACTCTGATTGCAACTGCACATTGCTGACAAGCAGACAACGGTAAGATGTGGATTTGTCTGGACATATATGTGCAAAGTAACCAGATCCCTTAAGCGGTCGTGGGTTGCAATCAAAAGACTGTTCAATTAGAGGTCAAAACTTATCAGGAGGTAGCTCAAAATGTGAGACAGTGACTGATTTTTAGCAGATGGAATTTTGACCTGGACCTCTGTGAATCTGGAGGTTTCCTGGGTCCCTGCTTGCTGTCATCTCAGCCTATTTCTGATCCCCTGAAGCAGAGGGAAAAGAGAGGGTTGTTTGAAAAACAAGCAGTCAAACATAGCTTTGGAAGAATTTACCCTATTCCCATGTGGTTCTGTGTGTGAATGTGTGTGTGTGTGCATGCCCATACATGTAAGTAGGCAAATATGATTATGCTGCTGCTGCAATCCCTCAGGGCAGAGAAGGGGGGAAACCCTGCAGTTCACATTTAGAACACAGATACAATAAAAACGTCCTTTGCTTTTCTTTCACGTCTCACCATGGAGCAAATTAGCTGCAAGAGACCGGCTGGTTTGTGTCTTTGTACAGTCTGCTGTTGCACTCATGACACCCCATTTACTGAAACCTGCACTGAGAACGCACCACAGCACAGTGAAACAGGACCCAGCTGCCGGTGAGGACCGTGACATGACATCTCGCCGCTCCCAATGGAACAAGTGGCTCTGAAATGTGGTTTCTTGAGGGGAGGAGGAGGTGGGACTCGGGGACTAAAGAGAGGGGTTGACTGACACATGGATGCAGAGGCTCAGAAACCCGTGGAAAACATTAAGTTTCTGCATCTGAATTTCTCTCAACCGCACATAATTGGTTGCAGAGTTTGTATGACATCAGAGCTTTGACTTTGTCTAATGGGCTCCCTGAAAGAGCTGGGCGTCACTCAGAGCGAAAAAGCCTATCAGAGATCCTGTATAATTTAAAAGTCTGTATTAAAATACAGTGTGTGTTGTGAGTTGTTTGAATTACACTTTCTCTCTCCCCAGTGCCTCTGTTGGCGACTGTTGGCAGGACGGTCAGGCGTGACAAATATTACAGGCACAGTTAGAGGTTGATTATGTGCTGCTGATCTTTTCTCCATTGTTAAACTGAACCAGTAAGCTTGAACTACAATAACAACACAGCTCACATCAACAGCACATGTAGAGCTTGTTGCTGAGCCCTTCATCTTTGATTCTAGCAAGTTTGTAAAGTAGCACTGTTTTTTGAGCATGATTTGTGCTGAAGGGTTTATGAAGAGAAGCACGCGCTTGTCTGGTCCACACCAAGCAAACAGATGCAAGAGGTAGTTCAGACCAGTCCACCATTGGTCAGACCGAAACTTCAGTTTTTTTTTAATTTGGCCACACTGACAATGGAGCCAAGAGTTAAATAGTTCATCTTATCGAACACATTGAATTTTCAAAATGTCTGAAAAGCATACAAGTGAAGTGTTATCTTCCAATGTACCATGTAAAGCAGCATATGTCCATATTCCTTTAACTGTGTGTCGTAGTGGCCCCAGCTTACCTGATTCAAAGGTTAGATTTCCTACTTTGAACCGACTGAAGCACCATTAGGGGAAAGACTTATTGCTGCCAGCTTCGATTTAGATGTGTTCAAAAGAGATGCGTGGGGCTAATTGTTCAGTAATTTCTCAATGGTATGCTCTTTAAGTACAAACACTGGGGGAAATCAAAAGAGAGGAAATCAGACTTCAGTTCAAATCACTTCCAGTCATGCTAACCTTATTCTCCGGTTAACTGGGCTGGTACGCTGCCCATGCCTGAGCTTCTCTTACATAAAACACCTCCAGAATGGAAACAAAGAGAGGCTTCCAGGGTAAAGGGAGTGGGGTTCAAAAGATGAAAATGAGAAGGGAAACTAAGAAGAAGCAAACAACTAAAACCTTTTCAGGCCTGAGCTTGCACTCCTCCTCACTCTCACCTTATCAGTGTCTCAACTGCACGTTTTGTTGTTTTTTTTTTTACAAATTATTCTGGGACGCAGAAAGGGGTCGAAATTTGGAGATCTGGCATTCATTTACATTCTTACTGGTTTGCAGCCTTCCTGCTCTCTCGCTCTTTTTCCTTTAAAAGACAGAAAGATGGAATTTCAGGGGGCCCAAAAAGAAACAGAGCAAAACTCATTCTAGCAACAAAATCCCTGAGTGAGCGTCCTACAGGGATTCATATGGCTGCCGTGCGGTTGTAATGTCTTTGTCCGCCCATCTCCTCCGATTACCATCATGTCTCAAGAGAGCTCCATAAGGGTAGACTGTGTGTGAGTTAGCATGTTCATTTGTTTGTCTGCAAATGTGCTGTATTATCTGACTGCAGTATAATGTGAATATACAAAATGCTTGTGAAATATACAGGGTAAAGTTGATACAGAAAACCTGTACAGAGAATTGGTTGTCTGTTAATTCAAATTGTATTAAATGTTGAATAATGAACAAATCATGTGTCCAAATTGCAAGAAATTGGACACCGCAGGCTGTGGGCCTCATAATAAAGCCAAGTGTAAAGCTGAAAAGATAGTTCTTTAGTTTCTAAAGCATCTCAGGAAAAAAATGAACCAACTCCAGATCATGTCTGTTTCAAAACTCTGATCTTGTTCGTCTGTTTTTAAATCCGGCATGTTTAGGGGACTGATATCTATAAGTGTGTGCAATTTGGTTCAGTTTGATTCATTTAAGAAGACTTTTGAGCACTGGCCAAGTTACGCACTCTACTGAGTGCGATTACATCTGTTTGAAGATAATGATTCAATGGTGGAGCCGTTTTCTTCCATGTGGGGAGATGTGTGTATTTATATGTGCATGAAAGAGTATGTCTCGTCTCTAACTGGCAGACACGTGTTCATATGCCCTCAGGGAAACGAGTGGGGCTGTGCGTTTGAATGAAGAATGAACACATCATCCTGAGGGTTGATTTCGATGGTTACAGCTCTATGGTGCCTAAAGGAGGGTCAACACTAAACCAAGAAAGCTTCTCAATCTGGATCTCATTAGTCCTGTATATTCTGCCAGTGCAGGAGTGAACACATCCAGAGAACAGCCACACTCACCCAACAAAGCTTCAGTGCTGAGACACAGCCAAGCCAAAAGAAATAGACTGGCTCACCAAGAGAGTGTTCAGTGACCCGAACCACCCTTACTCTAGAGGATGGAAACCACTGGATGAAAACTGCAGACGGGTTCAGATGTCTGCCTTCCACAAACTGTGAAAACACACAGAAAACAGATGTACATGCACAGGTATACTTCCATGCATGCAATGAACACACACGCATACATGAGAACCCTGGCTTCTCTTTGTCCGAGGTGTTATCGGCTGTTATCACTGTAATTGGAGCAATAGGGGGTAATTTCCTGCAAGAATCAAGCTGAATTGCAAAGGCTCATTGCTCCCTACTGCATCTCCCGGCAACCGCTCTGCTGTCGTCAGAAGAAGACCATCTCGCCTGTACCCCTTCCCCACAACCCCCCTTCTTCCCTCCCTCTCCCAACTTTCTCTCTGAACTCATTCTTTGCCTCATCCCATGTTCTGAAGCCACTGCGCCCTGCGATCACTTCAAAAGAACGTAAATCCTCATAAATCGCCCTCCAGCGAACCGCAAACCGCAGCAAGACCATCGGAATATCCAAACAAACAATGCACTGATGAGTGGGCTGGACTGTCTTAGGTCATGCAACACAACCCCCCCGAACCCATGGGGTGATTGGATACTGGAAAGTAAACATCACGCTTCAGTGAGGGTGTATGGAAATGTGGCGAGCGGAGCACAGGGTTAAAAAAGAGTCTGCTGTGCGACAGAAAAAAAAAGCACAGCGAAAGAGAAGGAGACCGAAATGTGAACAGTGAGGAATGTTTTCTTATCGTCACAGAGCTGGTCTGGCTAGTCTTGATTTTAAGGACTTATCAGTGGATTAGGACTGAGGACTGAGTGGTGATAGATTGCAGGAGGGTGCTTGGGTGTGATAGCCTTAGAAAGACCCCTGCCTGACGTGTTTAGGTGATGAAGAAGAAGACAGGAAGATATGAAGTATAAAAATCCTGCATTAATACCCATCTGCTCTGTAGCTAATTAAAACCTCAACCATCACAGAAAGTTTGACAGGCAAAAGATATGAAATGACATCTTGGGAATTTTAAGTTTCATTGCACAGAGGAAGTGTGGGTGGGGTTCATGTTAAGGCAAAAATTAATCTTAAAAATGGAAAATAAATACCACACTGCCAAGCTTAGATGTTTCCGGCTTTCAAACTGTAGGTGGTCCTGATTTCACCCAGATATGCGATGGCAGCATGCACCTACTTTTGAAAATGTCCCCTGCAGACAGGTTGTGCAAAACATCAAAGGCAGGGAAATATAAATGCCACAGCTTCAACCTTCTTGCCACCACCACGGCCAGCTTATGTAAGCCACAATAACATCACCTCTAGTAGAGTCAAATCACCTGAGTGCCTGTGGTGGACCAAATATAAAACTCTGCTGCACCAGAAATGGATCCTGTTGGTCACATAACTGGTTCAACAAGGTCAACATTGCATCCACACCTAAGAAGAGCTGGCTCAGCAGTCAGGATCACAGCAGTCTATAAGGAAACAGACGCAGACCAGACTGAGTAACCCTCAGATGATCAAGACAAGGAGATTAAAGAGGGCAGCTTGACATCCTGTGCAGGCTAGTGTGAGTCCTGTGGGTCTGTTAGACTACTCATCCTCACTGCCAAAGTCCAGTTTCTCTCTGAGGCTTTGATGTGAGCCCTCTGCACTAACCCCCGACAGGATATTGCACTTTAATGATCTCCTGAAATGGCTCATCCTCCACACACAGCAGTGCACACAACGGGCAGTGCGTATAGGGCATGTCATATTTACATGTCCGAGAGGTACATTCAGACAGCATACACCTTTCCCACCAGGGCAGTTCAAGGGTTGAACCAGTTCTTTGGGTTTCAACAGCCAGAAAAACTCGTTTGAAGCTGCCACCAGTGATTTGCACCTAGAAGAGAGAACCCCTTACATCAGGGGCTGAGGGCACATTACTGTAAAGTGACCAATAAGACCAATGTCAAAAAGTCTGCAGGCTCTCATCCAGCAATTCACTTTCACACATCAAGCCCCTGGAAACAAACACTAGAGAATCTAGAGTTCAGTGTAATGACGTGGCTCCATTACAGCTCGAGCCAGTGGAAAAGCAAAGTGGTTCTTAAACTGTTAGCAAGTTGGACCAGCAATGAAAGCAGCTATAGCACTAGCACTGTGTTGAGGTTGAAAAAAAAAAAGAATACCAGAGAAAGTTCACCCTATGACTACCATTCCTGTACTAGCTCCACATGCTACAGCCACATTACTGTGTTAACATGTGAAAACAAAACAACTGTTACAGATACACCTGGTGTATCTACTACTCCAGAGTCTTAGTAGTCTTAATAGTCTAGATGAGCAGAAACAAACGAGCAGTTGTCGGTAGTAGTATGGATGTACAAACACAAACCAACATTATCAAGGCCCTAAAAGGCCCTTTTTGATGAGCAACACACAAGGCTGACAGAGTCACAGTAAAATATATAAGAGGTGGGTGGAGATGAAAGATCAACATGCACAGGCAAAGTGTACACCATGGCGCAACAGGATTCAACGCCTTTACCAGCTAATCACACAACAAACAGGACACAGTGAAGGAAGCCTCTGTTTGTGTAGCCACACACTGTGGTCTAATATATCAGAGGATCAGTCGGACAAAGAGTAGAATTTCCAACCGTCACAAAATTGTGGTTAAGGAAATTAGTTTAAAAGATCAACAACCAGAGGTGTGGACGAACATCACAGCAGAAGCAACAGTTGCAGACTTGTTCATGGGGCAGCGAGTTTGTGCTTTAATGTTTCGTGCATGTGTGTATGAGTACAGTATGAAACACGTATGACAGCATATGCATCTCACAAAGAAATAAAAGTTTTATGTGAGCCTTATACAGCATCCCCCTCACATCACCTCTGCCCTGGTTTGTACTGATAAACCTCCTGCTGGCCCTGCAGGGGGAGGTTTGCAGGTGAGACGCTGAAGCATGTCGAAGCACGCTGCAAACTCCCTCGCAGGCTGTGGGAACTGGAATGCCGTCAGCACAATATAAACCATGTGAATTAGATTCACTCCACCTCTTCTCCTTCATAAGTAAGGGGTGGTGAACGGATAATCGTGGGAGCAATAAATGGAGATCTAAACAAATCAGGAACTCAAGAAACACAAGAACCCTTGTGTCCACAGTTCAGAGTTTGGACAACTGACACTGAGCTCTTTCTTAGTAAACTGGTTCTTCCAGCAAAATGGCAGCAACCTTTCATAATCTCATGTTGTTGTTAAGAAATGCAGTGTTTATTTCGAATCGATGGGAATTAATGACAAGCTCAGGCACACAAAGGTTTTTTTTATCCGTCTGTCATCACATTATCATTATATTAGGAAGAGCAGGGGCTCAATAATATCAGGGAGATTTATTTTTAATCACCCATTTGTATTCACCTGTGAGTGGATGTAACACAGTATATTGCGTTATTTAATGTCATTAAGTAAATGATTTATGTACCTGGACTTTATTTAATTAGATTTACTTTCAGGCTATTTCCACGTTTACTCCAATGCATATATCAGTACATCCGATCAGAGCCCGATTGTGTGCCACTGGTACAGAACATCTAAGGTGGAGTTAACTGTTGCATTCGGAAAGAAGCCATACCCAGTTTAATTTTTAGTCGATGTGTTATTTTCACTTTTACTTGAGTTCCTTTTTCTTATATATTAATGTTTCTATTCCCAGTATTTACCAAGGCATTAACCTGTACTTCAGTGACATCGTGTGCAATTTGCAGACGCTGAACATGCTGAAGGGGTATAATCAACATCGTAATGTGATGACCACACCTGTTCTTCACAGAATACAGATATGAAAAAGGAGAAATGGTTTTGACAAAGAAAGGTCTGCTATATAGAAGGGGGGGGGGGTGAGAGAGAGAGAGAGAGAGAGTAGAAGCAAGGAAGGAAGAGAGTGAGTCTGCAAAGTCCAACCCCCTTAAGCTGTTGCATGTTTCAACTACGGTCTCCCTTCACTCCATCTGCCTTAGTTTTGACTGTGAGTCACTCCGGGTTCGTGTTTGGATTCTCGTCACTGAAAAGCAAATCAAGAGGATAGGGGCAATGCTGCAACAACTTCCAGGTAATTTCTCTGAGATATCCATGTCTGATGTAAAATATATTCTTAGATTATGTTTTTATTAGCTTAGTCAGATATTTGTTTTTTCATGCAGAGCAATTTTTGTCCTGTTCATACATAACAGAATGTCAGGAGACAAATAACTTTCACACATTCATTTATGATGGTTTATGTTTAAATGAATCTGTTGCTTTGAGAAGGAGCTTTCACATTTTACTAGAGTTGATGTTCTTTTTAATTTCGAAAATCTTTTTGGAAATTAAAAAATATAAATTTGGATGCATCCACTTGTGACTTATTGTGCCTATTCTCTGGATCAAATCCCAACATTCAATAATTTGATGTTAAAACCCTAATTCATGATCTCCACTGTGTTATACTTCTGCAACCATGTGCCGACATGGACTGGTTACTATCATTTCTAACCCTAACCCTAACTATTTTGCAACAGACTAAATAGGTTGAGGTCTTCAGACCTTTGATAAATGTTAACATATGACTCAAGAGGCAGGGTAAAGCATTCCCTCATGCGACAGAGACTCAGAGGAATGCAGCCCTAATCACCCTGATTGTTTTCAACATAAAAGCAACGATAATTCGACCGCAACGTTTCAGTGTATTTATGAGCGTGGTTTGCGAATGCCATACACTTCAGATGTGCAGTTTCTGCCTTAAAATGTGAATGTTTGAATTATACTGCATCTGCGGGACATTTCAAGCGCACCTCATATACTGTGAAAGTGGAATGGAGGGAAAAGCCTCGGCATGTGTGCCAAATTATGTGCATTTGTTACAGTTCTAACACTGACTGACATTCACTTTAAACACAACTGGAGAGTCTAAATGTTTGTTTGACTTTAACATGACCCCTACGTCCGTTTGTGCAAACACAAATCTAATAAAAATCCCTCCGTCTTGTCTGTTTTAGAGGACCACATCTGGTCATGTCTATAGTTTGATACATCACAAGTATCTCCACACAAAGGCAACAGGGCGTGTTACATCTGAATATAAATATGTACACAGGTGCAACAACAAACTTTACTCTATATGTCAGCAGACAAGTTCATTTTCAGTAATCACATCACCAGTTGATGCTTTCCACTTCAGCAAAACTATGATTCATGAATTATGACTCATAGGCTAGATGGCTTGAGTGTTGGTGTAATATAAGTCTTGGTTGAAATTCATCAGTGATTATTTATTTGTACTCAAGTGTTTGATGTTTTCATGTCGCTCTGTAATGATTTGCATTTACGTGTCTCTTCACAGGGTCTGGACCCTCTGACCAGGACAAACAGAGCTCAACAGCACCGTCATCTGGCTAAAAAGAGAACATCCCAGGATTCTTGCTGGATTACATCTATTTTCATGTAACACCTCCATCTGACCTTTTTTTCCATATCTTTTTTGGTTTTGTTTTCTCTTGACTAATTCTTGACAGCCCCTGCTGCCAAAGCATGTCAGCAAAAATGACTTCATAGCCACTGACTGCAGAATAGAAGAAAAGCAACATAAAGCATGGAGGATTTGAGTTCTACTCATGCAGCATCTTCCCCCTCGACAACCACGATCCCCACCTCCCCCACTCCCTCCTCTGAAGGTTACCTGCAGTTCTTCTGGGAGTACCAAGACAACTCTGTCATTGTGGAACATTACAACTACACTGGCAAGCTGCAGAAAGACCGCTATCGTGAGGGGCTCAAACCTGAGGGAATCGCGTTCCTGGTGGTGTGTCTCCTCATTGTCTTGGAAAATGCTGTGGTTCTCCTGGCCATTTGGAGGAACAAGAAGTTCCACCTGCCAATGTACTATTTGCTGGGTAACCTGACTCTGTCCGATCTTTTGGCTGGGATTACCTACATGGCCAACATTATCATGTCCGGACCTAATACTTTGAAACTGACACCATTGCTGTGGTTTGTCAGAGAAGGAGGGGTGTTCATCACTCTGGCTGCCTCCATCATTAGTCTCCTGGCCATTGCAATTGAACGCCATGTCACTATGGTGACAATGAGGCCATACCATGGGGCCAAGCGGGGACGAATGTTGGCATTGATCGGTGCAAGTTGGGCCCTTGCAGGTTTTTTGGGGGTGCTACCAATTCTGGGATGGAACTGCATGCACAGGCTGGACCAGTGTTCAACAGTGCTGCCACTTTATGCCAAGAGCTACATCCTCTGCTGCGTATCTGTGTTCAGTGCAGTGCTCTTGGCTATAGTGGTCCTCTATGTCAGAGTTTTCCGAATTGTCCGTACCAACACGCAGCGTCAGCGGCTGGGCATGTCAGGCAGCATACGGAAAGGATTGGCTAGGAAGTCAGAGAAGTACATTGCCCTCCTCAAGACAGTCACCATTGTGCTAGGTGTCTTCATCGCCTGTTGGCTTCCCCTCTTCCTCCTTCTCCTGCTGGACTTTTTCTGTCCAACTCACAGTTGCCGCCTGCTCTACAAGGCTGACTACTTCTTGGGAGTAGCCATGGTCAACTCGCTCCTGAACCCCATTATCTACACGCTGACAAGCAAGGACATGAGGCGAGCTATTCTGAGACTACTCTGTCGGCCATGTCTTATGACCAGAGATGGCCAGGTGAAGAAGATCGGGATGCCGTTCTTGGAGTGCAGCTTCAGTAAGACTGAGGTGGCCTCCCAGAAGTTAGAGGGGGGTCCAGAGACGACCATGTCCTCTGGGAATGTCATCACCACCCCATCTCCGATTAAAGCTCTTTACCCAAAACTCTTCAAATCATAAGGACATAGACTAGTCCGTATATGTGTGAATGGGATTCCCACTGAACAGAGAACATGTAGCACTTACCTGTTCCCAAAGAGAGGAAGCAGTTCTTGGAATTCTCAATTTTGGAGAAGACTATACACATGCAATGGAAGGCTGAGTGGGGCCGTTATCACATCCACATTCTTCATTGTGAACTGATGAGAGACCAAACATGCATGAAGATGTGAACAAGCAAGCAAACCTTTTACAAGTTTAATGCAAGTGATAAATCTCCTAAACTAATTTGCACTGAACTATCACAATGATTGGAGCAGCAGACTTGGATTCAAACATTCCTGTAATTCTGTTGTTTGTATGCATATGGACCTGTCTGCAAATGCAAAGATGCAAAGACTCTTGTGACAGAGACCTCTCTGTCTAATCAAAGTGCCTTAACTAAATCAAAGCCTCTGTGGCGTGCTAAACTGCAGCACCTCTAAATGTCAGAAAAGACGAGTTAAGATTGTCAGATTACAGGAAACACAGAGCAATGCTCTCATGAAGACAGCTTGATGAAGAATGTTGTGGGAGGGAGAAGGACAGCAAATTAAAAGTCCCCCATTGAGATGGTTAACCTCAGCTGGGGTTGACTTTTGAAATGACAGCATGTCTGGAAAAAATGTCTACCAACAGATAAGGTCATCACAATACATTGACTCTGACTGAAAACAAATAGTCTGCCATCACCTGTAGAATCAGCAAAATAGATTGTTTTGCCAAAAACAGAAACTGCAGCTAAATAATGACGATTGTGATTGACCATCAATCAGGACCTTTCATCAAAATCAAACATCAAGACAGATGACTTTCATTCACTATATTTCATGTTCACCACGTTTTTCCACTTGTAGTTTAAGAATCTTTCTTATTATGAAAGTGTTTTTTTGTACAGATGTTTTTTCTTAGTCTTTCCAGACCTTAACTGATGAATCATCGGTGTGCTTTGTTGTACTGTAATTCATGTATTGAAATTTTGGTATTGCTGAAAACTTTTTATATCATTCATGTTGTAAATTATATCTTTTTTGTAACAAGAAGGCCCAAACTTTAGCTTTCTATTCAGAAAATAAATAAAAAATGATTTATTCAAAGATTCCAAAGACTTATGGTTTATTTTCATTGTGTGTGCAAGCTGAAACTGTGTGCCGTCGTTTTTGTGCTTTGTGTTTGAATGTTAAGAAGCTCCACAGGAAGTCAGCCTTCGTGTTTCACATCTGGTAATGACATTAGCCTACATACAGTGTACCTCTACCAGCTCTGCATGTCTGAGGACAACGCAAATACCACACAATGCACCCTTTGTTCAGACAGATTTGTTTCATTATTCTGTAAACCAGTGGGTACAATTAGCCCTCTCCACACTCTGACCTGATGTTCATAACTTTATTGAAAGTAACAAAGTTAAATAAAGATGGCTTTGATGGAATCAATCAGTTTACAGAAACACCAAAGAGTCCTCCAACCAAATTTCACACAATCTTAGATGTCCATCCTCTAACTGTTACTGATATGTTTCATCAAGATCTATGACTAATTCCGTGGGAAACTAGGAGAGGTGTTAAATGCCCTTTCTTAGAATGTTGAATAGAGTGAAAAAAAATCTTGATGCACTCACCAAAGTCCAATAGACTCTTGCCTGACACATAACTCAACCTTGTACAAGTGCAATAAAAATCATTCTGGTGTTGGTATAATCTTGCTTAATAACATACAAATACTTCTGACTATACACATACACATGCTGTGGATAATGAAAATGATTCATAGCGTTCACAACAACTATATGCACAGTTCCCTATTGAGGGACATATATGAAAAACATCCTTATGCAACACAAAATCAAGAAATGCCAAACAGGTAGCTGGACAAACTATATAGTTGTTTACTTTTTGATTCACCCATCTCTGAGCCAAATACATATGCAGCTCCAATAATGCTTGGTTGCAGGTGTTCCCCCAGATGTTGGCTGCACTGCTCCTGCTGACAGAGGTCATTAAATCAGGGGAAATCTTGTCTAGCTCCCCCTCTCCTGCCTTCCTTCCTGTTTCTGCAATCATGAAACAAACTGGACAGGTAGAGGTCCCACGGTCACCAAGGACTACCCCACCCACAGGTTCCATTCTGCACTATTCCTCACTGTGCCAGAGCTTCGGCTTGTGTGGTTAAACAAAACATTAATAAACTAAATCACTAAATGGACTCTAGAGGTTTAACAGAGACATGACAAGTAAACATTTCAAGTACGTGTCACAAGTCCGACCACACCCATTCCTCTAATCATCATTGAGTCAGTGAGTAATAATGGAAGGTTGATCCACGTCCTATTATATCATGTCATAATTATTTTTTAATAATCTTACCATACATTTCATTTAGTCTAAGGGAATAAAGGGGTTACAGCATTCATTATTTTATTGAATATTGAATGCTGTAAATAGAATTAACTTTACTCCTTGTTTGGGGTTTGGTTGTCTCTCTTGTCTCTCTCTACCATCTTGGGCTGCAGCAGGACAAAGTAGGTCTTTGGTTTGGTATTTGGTGCCTCCCTGTGGCTGTTGTGCAAAACAAGGGATTCAGAAAGCTTTAGCCAAATGACGTTTTCTGCCATAGAAAAATGGCGTGCCAGCAACTGTCCAGAGCACAGTGCAAGTCAGGTTTCTCTCAGGCTGCCTGTTAAAATCCTACCCTTTAAGTGCCATGTTTAATTAGCTATTTATGATTTGACATATTACAGCTTTGATTAGCTGTTTATGATTTGTTAGTTAACTGTTTATGATTGGATGTATTGGTTACCTGTTTATGATCTGATGCATTACAGCTATGATTAGCTGTTTCTGATTTGCTGAATCACAGCTTTACTTTTACGAATGACTATCAAATTGAAGTATCCGTCTGGATGGTCGCCCGGGGCCACGGGGATCGCGAGAGGAGTTAAAAGGGCCCCTTTGAGGGCATGAAAGTACTTGGTAATGGCCTGGCAGGTTTTTCACCCCGCACTTCACATAAATAAAGAAAACACATAAATAAATAAATAATAATGATAATAATATGTAAATACAGTAATTTCAGTGCTAATCTTTTATAATGATATGTTTTATTACCTGTTGCCTATTTAGGTGGTGTGACGTTCGTCACACCAAGAGAGGGACTTGCAAAAACTCATCAGTTGTTTCTTCCTTTTATTCTCACTGTATCAATCACTTGCAAAAACTGTTAAAATCATTGTGCCGCAGGAGATGCACTGGCTGTGCTGAAGGCCATACTAACTGATAACATTAGTGCGCCTCAGGAGATGCACCACCTGTGTCGAAGGTCATGCTGCAGTATGTGATATCTCGCAACAGTGACTCAGCATCTTCTACCAGCTCGAAAACAACTCCATAAAGGGTGAAGATGCTGGTACACATAAAGTTAACTCCCCAAACCTCTTTTTTGGGAATAAGATACAAGCACGTACCATGCAACCTACGGAGCTTGTATAAATGAGGACGCGAGCCACTCGGGCAGGGTTCACTCTCTGCATCTCCTGACGCCGAGAGAGGGACGCAAGATCCACTCGTGGTGAAAGGCAGCCCAGAACCCAGGGATATCGTTGTAAGTGGAATTGTTTATTTGACAGAATAAACAACACCTATGCACATTTGACTTCTGACTTTGACTCTTTACCTTCTACTCTGAACACACTGGGACAACAAAGTCTGGTCCCGCGGCCGGGGGCCGCAAACACGGACATGCCTCGTACTGGAGGAGCCACTCACAGATGTGGGTGTTTTGAGACGGAAAGCCTGACAAGCAAGGTGAGCTGCAAATGAGGAAGTAATTGTTGGGTAATTATAGGTCATTATAGTCGTGTCTGCTGAGCACCATTACGTTGTATTTAACACCATTACACAAGTGTATTTCTGGTAATTACTTGATGAGGTTTCAAAATGTGTTTAACAAAAATACTATTAATACATAAGTTGTGACATTTAAGATGAGACTCAGTTGCAGGGGGGAAATGGCCTCAACTGAAATCCAATGAGTCCCTGAAGTGCCCCCATCCTATTCTATTCATAGTCTTGATATGAAAATAAAAAAAATGTGACTCACAATCTCAATCAATAATCAATAAATATGACAGTATCTTATGTTCAAGTAAATACGAAGTGACTCAACTATCCCCCTTAACATGGGAATTGTTTTGCAAACATGCCAAGCTTTGACAAGGTTTATTCGCGATGTGCACCGAAAGTGAAGTGAACTGTTGACATGGCGCATCAAGCGCAAAACATATTCGGTTGAGCTAGCTCGGACTTACCTGTTGTGGCCCAAACAGGATCTTCCGTGTTGCAGCGCGACAATGTGGGCTGAATCTGACCTGGGTTGACTTAGCTAAGCGGGCTCAATGTTTCCTTATTCAGGCTGAGGTTGACCTCAACACTACAACACGTTTGCCAACGAGTTCCAGAGTGCAGTGGAGACATTTAACAAGCTTCTCCTTCAGCAGTGTGTTCGCAGAACAGCAGAATGGGCCCATGTGTTGCAGCCTGTCGGTGCCCGGCCTTGTTTTGCCTTCATTTTTTTTGGCGCTCCTCCACAATAAGAGCCCCTCGCTGTCCCCGCAGCCTGCGCGGGGACGCGGACTCTTATTGTGAAAGAGACGAGAGGTCGTCACAATGCTTAGTCATGGTGAGTTACAGCTCCCCCTCCCTCCCTCCCTCCCTCCTTCGAGGCGCACAGCTCGACAGTCGGCAGACGGCAATGGAGGAATCGAACCAGACTATGTGAGTTTCTTTTTTATTTCAGATTTAATTTAGCAGCGGTGTTTGAAATGGTGGGACGGTGTACGCACAACTGTCTAATAGCTTGAAAGTGCCCGCGGAGCGCCCTGTTAGCTAGTGCTGTGGCGCTGCCCTGCGCGCTACTGTCTATTATCGCTGTCAGCTCAATTTCCCGTAACGTCCAACTCACTGTCTTGTTTTTTTTTTTGTTGTTGTTTGTCGTGGATGCGTCGAGTTTCAGCGTTCGTTTACGGGCGGCCTTCACGGCTTCACCCGTGTCACCCGTCATTTTCTGTTCGTGCCGAGAAGGCAGCGGATTATTTTGGATGAAAACAAGCGGCGGCAGCAGAAATGGTCAGAGAGAAACCCCCGCTGCCGCTGCCGCTGCTGCTTTGTGTGTGTGTGTGTGTTCGCTCTTCATATTGGAAAGATGGCGCGGAAATCTCATTCCAGCTGGGTTTATATAAAGACTCCCCCCCCCTCCTCTTCTGGGTCTTGTTTTGGTACATCCAGTTCCACTGTTCGCTCGGTGAAGAGTTCAGGATGACTCACCGATGAGGGAGACTCTTCGCCAACAATGCCCACGGAAACACGCGGAGCACTCCTCGTCCTCCTTTGACTCACAGCCACTACAACATCTGAGCTGGAACTCTCCCTCCGTCGATTGGCCCCGGGGGTTTCTGTCTTTTCAGTGCATTGTGCAACCCGTGCTGAATTGGCATCCAGGGAGGTTCCCAAACTGAGGTGCAGGATGCAATGGAGGGGGCCTCAGGGGTGCTGAGGGGGGTCATCACTATCATTACTCTTGATGGAGGGATGGGTGAAGTGCCTGAGTCCACAAACATTTCTGGAGTTTCAGTCACATTAATACAAATGTAATAAACAGCGGTCATCTCTTCAGCTGTGAAAAATCCAACATAGAATGCTCTGTTGGTGTCTTCCAAGTGTCTCTATGCCCCAAACATTGTCGTCTGCACAATGTTTTTTAACATTGATGTCCACTGTCATCCTCCTCTGAGTTACTGTTGTAGTAACTGCAGCTATTGACAGATCTCTCCTCCCCTCATGAGCAACACAAGATATTCTCCGGACACGTTCACAGCAACACAGAAATCCCCGGAGCGTTCAGATAAGGGATGGCACAATGTTTTGCCCTGCCTCTGGTCGTTGTACAAAGATGGGGATTTTGACTTTCAACTCTGGGAAATTGCGATAGACATTCTCTTTCGGTTTCTAGAGGAAGTAATCTGCAGATAATCAGGAGCGAATATTATTGTTGGATGCAGCTGTAATCATTTTGATTCCCCAGAGCCTAAATCCATTTGAATAAAGGGCAATAATTGGACAAATACATTACCTAATTATTTAGAGCCTCATAACTTATATTCCTCAACAATTATCATACTCTGTGATTTAGGGTTACACTTTCTGTATCTTTCATATCAGAGGCAGGAAGAGCCTGTTTTTCAGTGAGCAGTTTCTCTTGGCCTCTTTGAGCAGGCGAGTTGAGCAATATGTTCTCCTGTGAAACAGTTTTACTCAGAAACACAGAGACAGGGAAGCCCAGCAGTAAATCTGTATCGCAGCGTTTCTTATTACACTAGACTTTAACTGCTGGCTGACTGAGTTCATGCGGAGCTCCATATGAATGTCCATCTTTTCTTATTTAAAATTACAAAATGTTTGATATGTTGAAGTCTTTTACACATAACAAATATTTTTTGCCGTGTCATTGTTGATATAAAGAATATACTATTTAATGCTGGGAACCAGTACACGTTGGCCTGTCCGCTGAATCTTATCACCACATCAGGTTAATCTTTACTTTGCACACAACCTCTTATATAACTCACAAAAGCATTGTTGCTGAGTAACTCTGACTCTTCCTTATTAGGCAGCAGACAATTAGTGACTGTTACAGGCAGGTCACATACTTTAAAGAAGTGGGAGTGGATGTGCTCAGAGGTGGCTGTTTCACTTTGTTATTTTAATGGTTTGCAACAGTGCAACATTTCTCCTCCTTGGACCTGAGCCCCGAATATTCCCTAAAGAAGAATTATTTTTCAAAAGTTTTTTGCGTTGCGATCTGCAGCTTGGTTCATCATGTGCTGTTCCTCAACAGTTCTCTAAGTAAACATAGGCCCAGGGAATAAGGCAACGTATGCTTCATCAAAACAAATATGACAAAGAATCATCACACAAGTAATCTACCTTGAATGTTTTTTTCTCAGCTCATTCAGAAGATTTTAAAACCACCATTACTCAGCAGCTAATCAGTTGTTCAAAACAAGATCAGTAATAATGACTGAGAAGATTTAATTTTTGTTTTCTAGAAATTTTGTGGTTATATGTTAACTAAACATGTTTGTTGTTTGAATTGTGGCAAACTTGTGTTGAAAATTTGGCATTTATCCAGTGTTTGTCAGAATTGGGGCTGTTGTGCAAACTGTTCCCTCTCTCCCAGCCCCCATCTGAACCGGTCACAGGACAGAGTGGTCAGTTATGCCAGCCTGCTAATTCAAATCTAATTTGAGTCACTCCATCATTCGTCCAAAGAATCATTATTTCCTCCTTATTTCTCATATACTCACACACTCTCACATTTACACCCAGATATATCAATATTTCTAATATTCTTGGCCTCTTGTTATATGCTTCAAATTGTTTGGGGGGTTAAGCTGTAAAATGTAAAAAGTTTGCAAAGCTTCAGGTTGAATCATCTAATCAGAGAAGAAAATAAGAAGATGGAGAGACTTGAAAATTGTATAAATGTGAGAATGAGTAAAAGTTGCAAATGCATTACAACAAGTAGGAAACCTTGACCCAATGAAGTGCAATAGAGAGACTGTGAGTGGGAAAGATGATAAATAGAACATGTGTGGATAAACTGACTGTGAAAGGGAATTGAGCAAGATAAGCACTGTTGCATAAGACGGTGTATTTATCAGCAATTTGGAAGCAACTCCAGGTTTTAATAAAAACTGTAGTACAGCTGCAAACAGTCTCATTTTATTTCTAGTTATCTGCAAAGAGGTGTCTTTACTTAAATCCTAAATGTTAATAAACCTCACAAAATGATATTTATCCTATTTCTCACTTGTATCGTATGCATAAAAATATCCCATGCTCATTTGTTGGGGGTTAGATTAAAATTGTTAAAGTGAATTTACCTAGACAGGGTTTTGTTAGCACTGGAAATTACAACTACCAGCCAGAGTAGAAGCATCATGCATGCACGCACCTCACATGCAAGCAAACCGCCAAGCTCATATCACAGTCCACACACAACTGACTGTGTTCCTGACACACGTGCAGGCAGGTGTTTGTTTTAGCATGCGGGGGTGTATATGTTGTACTGAGCTGCCCTGTAAACAAAAAGTTTTAAACACCCTAAGTAAATGTATAATCAACATATAAAGCCACTACCTCTGTGTCTCTCTCCCTCCCTCCTTTGCTTGCAGTTGACAGCTGAGCCACTGGATTCCAAGTAAAGCAGCAAGCAGCAGAACTGAATTCCTGGAACTGGAAACTTCAAGGAAGTCGTCTCTGCAGAGAGCCACCAAACACCCCTACTGTGGGGCGGATTCAATAGTTACCTCTTTATAATGAAGACGTAAATCAGCCTTCCTCTTTTTTTCTATCCAGAGATATCAATATGCAGGATAGACTGGCCCGAGTGGTGAATCTCACAAGCATTCACATTCATCTTCAGATAGGTTTATTCTATAACCTGGTGGATATCTGACCAATTAAAAAAAGACAATATTTTTCTTCTACTTTTTCAGTTATCTTGTCACAAAAATATTCTGTGCCGTTGCTAACGTCAGACACCACCCAGAGGAATTTTGAACTCGGACGTTATGATGATGTTGGAACATCAACATGTCACAGTGCACTCAGCCTTGACCTGCAGCTCACAGTGGACTCCAGTTATGCCATAATGAGGACTATGGCTGAGCAGATCAACTGAACCCTCATGTCTACATAATTCTTATTCAAAACTCTTCCACACAAACAATCAGGAGGCCCTTTCTTTTAATTTACCCACGCCTGCGTGTGGTGCAAGGATGCCCCATAACTGTGTCTGCTGTTCCTGAGAGAGACCAAGGAGGAGGAGAACGGGTAGGAAATGACAGAGTGCTTGACAGAATGCAAAGCGCTGGTGACTCCATCCACGCGCAACGGCCACCGCGTCTTCAGCTACACGCTAGAGAGCCACACGGCGGCCGCCTTTGCCATCATGAACGAGCTGCGTCTGGAGCGACAGCTGTGCGACGTCACGCTGCGCGTACGCTACAAAGACCTGGAGGCTGTGGACTTCGAGGCTCACAAGGTTGTGCTGGCCTCCTCGTCCCCGGTCTTCAGGGCTATGTTCACCAACGGTCTGAAGGAGTGTGGTATGGAGTTGGTGCCCATTGAAGGGATTCACCCCAGGGTAAGTCAGCTCATTTAACTTTATTTGATTGGCCATATTACGTCATGTCAAACATGGACATTGTAGGGACACATCATCTTTCAACCTGTTAGCTGTTTCTTGGTAGAACTGAATTATAAGTGTCAGAGCCCTGCTTTCCCTTTACTCTCCCAGTAACTTCCTCTTTTATTCTCACTTCTTTTTACCTTTCCTTCCCTGTCAACCCCCCCTTCGCCCACTCAGGTTATGGACAGACTGATAGAGTTTGCCTACACAGCCAGCATCTCTGTGGGGGAGAAGTGTGTGATCCATGTAATGAATGGAGCCGTCATGTACCAGATCGATAGCGTGGTCAAGGCCTGTTGCGACTTCTTGGTCCAGCAACTCGACCCCAGCAACGCTATTGGTATTGCCAGCTTCGCTGAGCAGATTGGCTGCACAGAGCTCTACCAGAAGGCCCGAGAGTACATCTACATGAACTTCAGCCAGGTGACGATCAGTGCAGCTTCACTGTTTTTTCTGTAATCATTACTTTTATCCGGGTCAGTAATAGCACCTCTGTTACATCCTTTAGACCAAAGTTTGACTAAAGCTCATGTAAAAAGTCACAATTACAGCTGTAGTGATTGCATAGTGATCATATTTTTATTACTAGAACAGTGACACAGATATATCTGCTCAGATCATAACATAAATTCACTATTTATAGCCACATTATACTGGGGGACTCAACATGATTTGAATGCCAGCTTTAACCCCAACTCTTGTATCATTAGTGTTGTGTGGATTTACAAACTTGATCGCCAAATATGGCGAGAAGTACGGTGCAGCAGAAAATGCATAAAACAGTATTTGAATTTGATTTCTGACTGACAGGTCAGGTAGATCATGTCAGTGATGTGTTTGGAGAACTATTTGTGTTTCTCATACTGATGCATACATACTAATGTAGTATGACTGTTTAAGGAGGAAGCCAGATTTTTACAAGGTGTGTGGCTTGTGAGCTTTTTTAGTGTAGTTAAGTCTTCCAAACAGATTTGTTCAAACAGGGTTCTGTAGTTACATTTATGTGTGAGCAAAGACCCACAACACATTGAAGTACACGAGATTTGAAAATGAGCAAGGGGACAAGAACATTTTTTATCTGTTATCCAATAGACACCTTTTCAAATGCCCACATTATCTTCACATCAATATTAAAGGGATGAGTAATTCAGGTTGCCTTGTCTCCTCTTCCTGTCCTCTGACAAACAAGTTTGTTGTTTGCACAGACATCAAGTGTTTAACACAGAGTCATAAAATTGAGTATTCATTACATTTTCTGCTCAGTCACAGTGATTCAACAGTCAGTCTGAGTCAGGGGAAGAGGAAGGGATGTTAAATTCACTGGATTCCGAGTCAGATGCTCACTACATTTTATACACTCATTATTATCAGTCCTCTAAAGATGGCTGATCCTTATTTTTTCATCAGAACCCTTGTATTATTCTCTGACTAATTAACAAAAACACTGCAAAACACCCTGACTGACAATAATAAAGTTATAAAACATATTCCATTACTCCCCTGATCTGAATCTGCCCCAAAATGTTGTAGGTTCTTGTCTAGCCTATATTGCATCCCTCCATCAATTATCTAAGTGATCCAATAAGATGAAGACAATAACATAACTTCCTCATCTTAGGTTCTAATGTTCAGGATTGATCACAGCTCTACTACTACTACTCTTATGTGGTAAAAACACTGATTAAAGGTTTTTAACCCCCACTACAGGTGGCGACCCAGGAAGAGTTCTTCAATTTGTCCCACTGTCAGCTGGTCACCCTCATCAGCCGCGATGAGCTGAACGTGCGCTGCGAGTCTGAAGTCTTCCAGGCATGCGTAGCCTGGGTGCGCTATGACAGGGAGAACCGGCGACCATATGTCCAGGCCTTACTCCAGGCTGTCCGCTGCCATTCCCTCACTCCCAACTTCCTGCAGGCCCAGCTCCAGTCTCTGGATTGGGACCCCCAATGTAAAGACTACCTGGCCCAGATCTTTCAGGACCTCACCCTCCATAAGCCCACCAAAGTCATTTCTTGCAGAACTCCCAAGGTGCCGCAGCTCATCTACACAGCCGGAGGCTATTTCCGTCAGTCTCTCAGCTACCTAGAGGCCTACAATCCCTGTACGGAAAGCTGGCTGAGGCTCGCTGACCTGCAGGTGCCCCGAAGTGGCCTGGCTGCCTGTGTGATCAGTGGGCTTTTCTACGCTGTAGGTGGAAGAAATAATGCGCCTGATGGCAACATGGATTCAAATGCATTGGACTGCTACAATCCTATGAACAACTGCTGGCTGCCATGTGCACCGATGAGCGTGCCAAGGAACCGAATCGGAGTTGGCGTCATCGATGGCATGATATATGCAGTTGGTGGATCACATGGATGCATCCATCATAACAGTGTAGAAAGGTAAGAGCGATTCCTGACATACTTCATACTGCTACCTTAACAGAGGTGAAAGAATCCAAGTCTAATGCTGCATTCATCCTACAAATCTGACCTGTAATAACACAACCTACATCTACTTTCTAGGCCCAGTGATTTTAATTCCTTAAAATCTGACCACTAAACTCCCAAAAACAACAGCATATATACAGTAATTCTTCAACTAAAGGCACTTAAAGACTCTTGACTTTCTGAATAGGTGTAAGCATCAGCATAGATGTTTCTGACCCATAGTGCACAAGGAGCGAATTCAACATTCAACAAGTCAATGAAAAGGTTGAAAAACACCCTATCCCCATCCTCGCAATCTGTCCAGTTGTTTTAGCTCGATCATGCTTACAAACAAAGTAACACAAACAAGGATGAGATCATAACCTCTCTAATAAACTGCTATGTGCTGGTTTTTCTCTATAGGTATGATCCAGAAAGGGACCAGTGGCAGCTGGTAGCCCCCATGCTGACGCGGCGCATCGGTGTGGGAGTAGCCGTCATCAACCGGCTACTTTACGCTGTGGGGGGGTTCGATGGGACCAGCCGGCTCAGCTCCTGTGAATGCTACAACCCAGAGCGGGACGAGTGGAAAACCATGGCTGCTATGAACACTGTGCGCTCAGGGGCGGGTAAGTAATAAATTGAAACTGTTTTATTATGCTCATGTCTAGATAAACTTATCTAATGCAAATACACTTTTAGGTGTGTGTTCACTGGGGAATCACATCTTTGTGATGGGTGGCTACGACGGTACCAACCAGCTGAACACAGTGGAGCGCTATGATGTGGAAACTGATACATGGAGCTTTGCTGCCTCTATGAGGCACCGGCGCAGCGCACTGGGAGTCACCGCTTTGCATGGACACATCTACGTATTGGGTGAGTTGTAGTCAAAGCAACATGCTAAAGTCATGAAGACATTTCACTGGAATTAACGTTTGCTGCCGTCCCTATTTTCACCGACAATCCAAACCACTGACACATCTGATCACTTTCATCTCATAGACATCATTTGTCTGTGAGATGGCTTGTTACACACAACACTGCAATGTTAGCCGTCTACGCCAAAGAGATGCACACAGTAAACAGTCCCTACAGTCAGAACACAACCAGGTTGCCCAGCAGCCTTTCTCTCCTCTCTCCATGATCATTTTGACTCAGGATGTTATTACCATTATTAATGACTGCTTCATGTTTGTCTGAGAATAATGATACAGAACAAATACGACAATTTCAATTTTGTGGTTGCAGGGGGTTACGACGGCAACACTTTCCTGGACAGCGTGGAGTGTTACGACCCGGAGAAGGACACGTGGTTGGAGGTCACGCACATGACATCAGGGCGGAGCGGTGTAGGCGTGGCCATTACCATGGAGCCGTGCCAGAAAGAAGTGCCGTCGTGTCTGGGGTCTGAGAGGGAGAACGGTGCTGCTTCACCTGTCTATCAGTCAGCCAACTTCAGTTTTGGTTCTCACCACAGTCAGCGGCACAAAGGCCCTGACGCTCACTGCTAGGCCCCGTCACACATGCACATTTATAAACAAGCACCCTGAAACTCAACGCTGTCTTCCCAAATCAAAATAAGACCTCTTACAATTGATTAGAGACAGAGGTGAGCTGAAACTCCTGAATGCTACCTCACTGGTTGTAGATATCACACTTGATGTGAATAAAAAAACAAAAACACTTTTGATAAGGTGACAAAAAAAAAAAAAAGAATGAGTTTCTCTGTTGGACTGTCTGAACCATGTACGACTCCTAGTCTTTCAGATTTTCCAAGATGTGATTTCTGATTCATTTGTTTGTGGTGAATTGTGTTTTTGCCAAAACTGACTTGGACCTCAGTCAGTCTGTGTGTTAGTATTTAGCTTTTGTAATCCTCTGTCGGACCATCATCTCCCAGGTTTGAGCCATGGGAGGAAAGGGCTGCAGACTAAAAAGGGCCATTACCTGGCTCGTAGAGTCATCAGGGGAAAGGTCTGTAATATTTAATCTGAGGGGAGAGAAGAAATGTAAATGATCCCATCGGGTCATATAGACAGCATTTGTCAGTGTGGGCAGTAGAGTTCAAAGTGCCATTACAGTTCCTGTGGGCAATACGCCATCAGTATTCTGTCAAGGCGCTTGTGTTGGAAAGGCACAGTCACTGTGGTTTGTAAACATCAACAGACAGTCACAGGAATTTGCTTATACCAGACAAAAGGCTTCATGCAAGAGTGTTTTTTAATTTTTTTGTTTCAAATCATAGTCCATTTAAACCTGCTTCATGCCACCTCTTCATGAGAAGGAACATATTTGGGAGGCAACAAAGAGCCATTCATTATTTTCAGAAACAGTGAAAATTATGAAAAAACATCTTGTAATGTTAAACAGAATGACATTTCTCAATCCACCCCAAATTTAAATGGTTACTCTCAGGCCAATTTATTCTTGCCTACAAACAAACCAACCAACTAACACACTGGGGCAACATTACTTCCTTTGTTGAGTTGATTCAAAATAAAATCTTGAAAGGCCTAACAAATTTCCTGCACATGCCATTTAGCAAAACAACCAACAGAACCTGTTCTTGCACAAGGCCTCAAATGTAAGTGTCCATACAGAAGAAGCAGCACTTTACAGTAACTGCATGGTAACTAACATGTCCTTTGATTAAATGCCACGGGTGGTTTGGTACAATGTGATAATATTAGAAACAAATGTTAGAAAAATATTGAGAGAATTTTGTCTGGTGTAATTGGTTGTGGTGTGCCAAGAAAATGGAGAACTGGGATTTTGACTGTGTTTAGGGGAAACAGAATACTGTAGCAACAAAGGAACTTGGATGAAAAATGTCACTGAATGTGTTTTCTAAAAACACTAATTACAGTCTACCCTTTGGTTTTCACATCCACCAGACCTCAGAAACAGAAGTGACCATGTTGGTGCATTGGTGTTCAATTATTGTACACTAATGACAACAGCTTACTTAAAGAAGTGTATTTGTAACAGCAATTTAAGCTGCAAAGGTTTTTAAGTGATATTTTGTACATTGATACTCTAAAGTCTTGTACAGAGTTTGAGTTCAGTTTTTATTTATTTGTTCTGACTCTTTTGGTTTTCTCATTCCTCTAAACTGACATCAGCTTTGTATTGAATCGGACCCCGGTGTTGTTGTTTTTTTAACAACTAGCATGCATTGTAACTGAGTAGGAATGCCTGTCAATGCTAATTTTGAATGTTTGTAAAAAATAAAAAATAAAAAAAATAGCTTCACTTTAAAAGGGACTTTGTTTCCTGTTGGTCAGTAGTTGGAATGGAAATTAGAATATTTAAGTTCTGCTTTGTACATTTTTTTCCCAACAAAATGTCCTGTACATTGGAAAATAAAATATATGTTTATTGCACTGGCATTGTTCTGTAATATTTTGATGGCTCAAATATTTCTCATTTTGGCATTAACGCTTTAGCTGGAATGTTTGTTTGAATGTAAAAACAATCTGATTTAGGTCATAATTGTGTGGAGAATTGTGATCAGACTATGCAGGGTTTCAAAGCAGTCACCAGTAGAGGGAGCTAAGGTTCTAAATACTGAAAACCTCAATGAGCTATCTCTTTCAAACAGGGCGATGTTACATTTCACTGCAGATGGATTGGGTTTGGGGATGGTTTAAAGGTTTTTACTTTTGGAATTGTGCCATTATAACTGGGCAGTATTTCTATAAATATAATGAATCATGATACATTTCACAATATTATTTATTTATGGCAAATGACAAATAGAAAGATACTTCAAGCATAAAGCAAAAATAAGTTTCACCGCATGTGTAAAATTGACTGTCCACTAACAGGAGGTTGCTTGTTAGATCCCCTCAATCCAAAAACCTCTGAGATGTGTCATTTATCGACCACCCAAGGTGACGTCCAACACACCTTATTTCCTCATTGTACCTGACAGGTGCATGAAATAGACCATTATTAAATCAGCCAAGAGGAAAACTTCCAGGATTATGTGGATAAACAAGAGCATCAAGATCTCATCCTGCCACATTTAGAAAAGGCCACAGCAGCTCACAACAAAGGAAACACCTTGAGCTGCAGTAAGAGCTGTGTCCTTGAGGGGAAGCAAGGTTTAGTCATTTTGAATGACTTTTTTTAAATGCATGCCTTGCACTGAATTACACAAGTCAACTGCTTTTATAGAGCTACCTCCTTATTCCACCAGACAACAGACATATTATTTAACCACTGAATTACAGGACACCTCAGTTTGCCCAGTCCTGCCTATGATTTAGGATGTGATTAAGTTAAAAAAAAATCTTTCTTCACATCTTGTACCCGTGTTTTGAAAAGGTGCTATGTAATATTCATATTAGTAGTACAGAAGTACAGAATTAATTGTAGTAATATGTCTTAATAGCCAACATAATCCATTTTCCAATTATAAGCGTTGGTTAAGTTTGCTGTCACAGGTAACGAACCAGCCCCGGCTACGACACTGTATTTTATTTTGAAAGTCTCGACGTGCGGAGCTGATTCCCAGTAACTTGACACCGGTGAGCTTGTGTTCAACCATTAAAGTTTCGATCCTGATCCTCAACACACACCTGAGGATCTTCTCCGGGCTCAGGTGAGTGGAATATACCTGCTTATAGTAGAAAACCACAATATGTGTGTTTCCTGACCTGTCTGTGCTGACAACTGAGAGATCAACTCCAAACTATTACCAAGATAGATGTGGAAATAAATAAAAGTATCAGCATGTGACCTACTTCACATGTACGATGTGACGTCCAGTGTGTTTCATGGTGTGACGTCAAACTGTCGACGAACCTGAAACATGATGAAAAAGTTAAAGGCACTGGTTTATTCATCTTTTGTGTCACATCCAAAAAATTAAGATCGGAATCTAAACATCATTTAATGATCATTTTGATGTCATTGTAATTTGAAAGACTTTGAACATACAGTGCGTATTTTCTTTACTGCACAAGTTAATGGAAAAAACCTGAAAGCGTTTTCCTGAATGGGCCAGCTCAGTTACACTCAGACTTTGTTGTCAAACTAGTTTATCCACTCTGAACCCACCCTGCTGCTTATTCAGGCCATAGATACCTGAAGCCTGTAGTCGCTGTGTACATAATAACCCAAACACTCTGACTCTGCCTCTGCCTCTGTGTGCCGCATGACTTTGCCAAGATGTTCTCTGGAGGCTGCACTGTGTTAAAAGCCTAATTTCGCCTCAGTATTCACAGGCCCCCGATTCTCAGCGTCATCAGCGTGGAGCAGCAGCCAAGATGATCCCGGTGGGCGAACTGAAAAACCTTGGCACAGAGCAGAACTCCAAGTTTCGGGTGCTGAAGCCCTGGTGGGATGTTTTCTCAGAGTACCTGTGCATCGCCATGCTGATGATCGGAGTCTTTGGTTGCACCCTGCAGGTGAGGCATCTACAAAGAATCTCCCGTGATCATATGCTCTTAAATATTTAATACCAGGATGATTATTCACTAAATACAGTCTGCATCATGTGCACCTCCTGAACTGCGTGTGAACAACAAACTCTTGACCTCCACGTCAGGCGAACACCCAGAGACTAAGCTAACTTGGCTCTCCTGACCCACTTATTGTACATTCACATCTCTCACAACTGCCTGCTTAACGTGTCCCTCACCACCTGCTAATTATTTCTGTGTCAAGTTAATATAGCACAAAAGAAAAGCATAACTCGACATCTTCGTTACTCTGTCTCAGTGAGGAGGCTGTCTGTTGCTCAAACTAATACAACTCATCTGTATAGGACAAGTTTAAGCCAGAGTTCTGAATGTAAAGTCATTGGATTCTAAACAGGTGATGAACTGTTGTGTAGAATTATTGATGTGTAGAATAAATTTAAGGTGTCTCAAAATAACCTTAACTTAAAGGTCCACTGTATAGAACTTAGTTGCAGTTGAAGTTGCATGTTGCATTTTTTGTTTGTAATTTATAAATATAAAGTATTTAAATATAAAGGGTCATTCTAGAGTATTAGTGCACGCTAGTGAAAACATCAATAGGACTATTGTATATTAAATCTGCCAATAGATCACTTTCCCCTAAATCTTACAAACTGGACCTTTAAAGGTAAATTACTTTTAATTTCTAACTTAAAAATGTTTACATGCTCTTATGTAAAACCACTTTCTTCACACTGTCTATTGCTACAGCTCCTCTCTGTCTTTAAAACCCCCTTCCAATAAAGCCTGCTCTGCTCTGACTGGTCAATAACGAAATTCTGGCCTCCACTCTTGGTTTCACTGGGGGTGAGGACATGTTATGGTTGTCCAGTTCTGCAAATTTCTGTTTTCCTAATACAATTATAAAGACTTGCAGTCTGCCCGCTGATTCATTCATGCATCTGTTCTCCACAGCTCACCCAAGACAAGATTTCCTGCCTGCCCAGTCACTTCACCAGCCCAACGCCAGAGGCAATCGACTGCAGCCACATCCGCACATACGCAGAGAATGAGACACGGCAGCACACGCTGGTCAAACCTGTAAGTCCCATCCTTCGGGAGGTGACCGGCCGCAAGAACAACCTGGACATCCACCAGTATTTGTTTGTTAATCACTATTGCTACGAGAGGTTTGTCCACTGGTACGCAAAGTACTTCCCCTACCTAGTGGTAATCCACACTTTGATCTTCATGGTAGCGAGCAGCTTCTGGTTCAAATTCCCCGGGACATCTTCTAAGATTGACCTCTTTGTGACCATCCTCGTGAAGTGCTTTGACTCCCCCTGGACCACAAGGGCCTTGAGTGAAGTGTCGGAGGAAAGAGGAGAGGAGAAGCTGGTCAGCTGGAGGAAGAACACCACCTCAAAGGAACATGCAGATCGACAAGCAGCTGAGGAGGACAGCACCCTGCTTCTGCGCTCCTCCTCTGTCAAGTCTAATCCAGACAAGAAAACACCAGAGTCTCCGTCTGCTGCCTCCGTGCTGGACAAGAAAGAGGGCGAGCAGGCCAAGGCCCTGTTTGAAAAGGTGAAGAAGTTGAGAACTCATGTAGAGGAGGCAGACCTCTTGTATGTCATGTATGTGCTCCAGACATCGGTCAAGGTCTTTAAGTTCCTTTTGATCATTATCTACACTGCAGTGATGGCACCAAATATTGAGATTATAGTGCACTGTTACGTTCCTCCTGAACTGACTGGTTATGACATTTATTGCTGTAACCACAACAAAGCCCATCTTTTCTCCAAGCTTGCCTATTGCTACATCTGTTTTGTGGGAGTGTATGGACTCCTGTGCATCTACTCCCTCTACTGGCTTTTCCACCGGCCTCTCAAAGAGTACCGATTTGAGCAGGTCAGACTGGAGACAGGAATTAACGATATACCAGACGTTAACAACGACTTTGCGTTCCTCCTGCACCTTGTGGACCAATACGATTCCCTCTACTCAAAGAGATTTGCCGTCTTTCTTTCTGAGGTCAGCGAGAGTCGTCTCTATCAGCTCAACCTCAACTACGAGTGGACCACCAAAAAGCTGCGCGACCGTCTTACCAAAAACACGAGTAACCTTTTGGAGCTGCACCTGTCAATGTTGCCAGGGCTTCCTGACACCGTGTTTGAGCTGTCTGAGGTAGAATCACTCAAACTGGAGCAAGTTAAAAACGTTACCTTCCCAGTGAGCGTGGTAAAGCTAGACTCTCTCCGGGAGTTGTCGCTGATCTACTGCCCTGCAAAGCTCCAGCTGCCTGCCCTAAACCACCTCAAGGAACGTTTGAAGATCCTGCGCCTATCTTTTGAAAATTTAGAAGAGGTTCCTTTGTGGATGTACACCCTGAGTGGCCTGGAGGAGTTACATCTGAACAGTCCCCCCACCGAGGCATCCAAAACTGCCACTCTGGACTCCCTTCGAGACCTTCGAGGTCTCAGAGTCCTCACTTTCCGCTCCAACCTTTCAAAGATCCCACCCAGCGTAAGCGATGTGGCAGTGCAGCTGCAGAGGCTGTGCATCTATAATGAAGGTGTCAGACTACAGGCGTTCAGCAGTCTAAAGAAGTTAACCAACCTGGTTTCACTGGAGTTAGTGGGCTGCGAGTTGGAACGCATCCCAAGTGCTGTCTTCAGCCTGAGCAATCTACAGGAGCTGGACCTGAAGGACAATAAACTGACCACCGTGGAGGAGATCCTGAGCTTACAGCACTGTCGCCGGCTAGTGACCCTGCGACTGTGGTACAACAAAATTACTTACATCCCCGATCACATCAGTAAGTTGCACTCCCTGGAGATGATAGACATCAGCTGGAATAAGCTGAGGAAGCTTCCCTCTCGACTGTTTTATTGCACCAAGCTCCGGCACATAGACGTTTCCCACAACCAGCTGACCTCTCTGCCTCCTGAGGTGGGCATCCCTCAAGGCCTCCAGTTCTTTTCTGCTGCCTTCAACGCTTTAGAGATGGTGCCAGAGGAGCTGTTCTCATGTAAAAAGCTAAAGACACTGGCTCTTGGAAACAACTGCCTGTCATACCTAAGCCCTAGCGTGGCCAACCTGGCTCAGCTGACCCGGCTGGAGATTAAGGGGAATCGTCTGGCTACTCTTCCTCTGGAGATAGCAGACTGTCCCCTTCTGAACATCAGTGGGTTGATAGTAGAGGACAACCTGCTGGACCTGCTGCCACCAGATATACGGACCAGGCAGGCAAAGAGCTAGGTTTTAAAATTAACATTTTACTTTTGGTGGTGAAGTTACATACTGCAGCTGAACACCTCTGACCTCATCCTCCCCTTAACTTTCTAGATCCCTTTGCCCAGAATCTTACACACTGCACCTTTAACACTGAACCTTTTCAGCTGTTTGGGATAAAGAAAAAAACATCAACCATCCACAACTGAAAAAAAAAGTTTTTTATAACATACTATCATGCAAAATGTTTATGCAAAAAAAAGATTTTTGTAGTGTTTTTGTAAGTTCATATGTGTCCTGTAAATACCTCACTGTATTTATTTTATTAATGGTGCATTTTGCACATTTTTGTAGGATTAATACAAGGTCTGCTGTTATGTACAATACTCGGCATTAATAATAAAAGACGTTGTAATTGTCATGAGCCAACTTCAGTTCTTCACTTCACCACTTCTCACTGCATTATATTCAGTGGGTTCCCTGAGATTAGTAACCCTGCTGTATCCTGTTCAACAGGTTGGTACAGCATAGAGCATGTGTTTCCCACAGTGTGGTGGCTAATGTTGCTCCCTTTCAAGCACCAAACAAACAAAGGAAGAAAAAAAGCCTCTCAGCAGCAGCCTAAAGTGTACACTCCTGTTTTTTTGTATTCCTGGCAAACAGGGAGGAATGACTGAAACATATGAGGGAAAAGTCAAATCCATGTAGAACAAGAGAAAAAACATCTAAAAATGGGAGGGAGTCATTTGTGTTTAGTTGGAGTAGTATTTTATATATGTAAATGTTTAGTGTTTGCTCTCTCACTCAAAGATTTACGATCTTTTTTTCCTTCCATCTATGTTGATGCGAGCAGTAGCTCTGTCTCAGACTCATATGTGCATTTCAGGGTTTCTAACTCAGGGCATCCACCTCTCTGTCTAAACTGCACTGTCGTCATGTCCTGGCTTGCACGGTAATAGAATAGGATCTTGTCAGCTGGGTTTCAAAAATACCACAGCATACACTAACCTGCCCACTCTGCCACGCCTCCATGAAAAACTGAATGCGTTTCAGGTTCTTTCACATTTTGTCATTTACGAATCTGAGCACTGAATATTTTTTGCAAAAGAGAGATTGAACTGTAGAATCTTGTTGAGGTTCAGAACTACATGACCTAATATAATCCTTTGTCATTTCCATAGTTTCTTCTTGTGAAGAACATCAGTGTTATCACTGTGTTAACCCACCACTGTAGTGACCCAATTTCTTACGGATATCGACATTATCATAGTAGTGTTGTAGTATAAATGTACAACATTAACAATGAAGAAAGATGGTTGTTGGGAAGTCACATATGACATACTTCTCTAATGTTCAGTTCCTCTACAGACAGCAGAGTGGCCTGACTCAACTATTGAGTTTAATGATTTACCAAACTTCACTCAAACACAAACAATGATGTTGCACCGTTGAGCTGGAAAGAAAAAGAAGGAAATAAATTGGTATAAACAACTGTGTCTTAACCATTTGGTTACCGTAGTAATCAAAACTGTACAATTTGCAATATGTGATCACTGTGCACTGGTATCAAAGTCCATAATTCGGTTTTATGCTTTTTGTTTGTTTTTTTTTAACACCGTTTTTGTATATTGATATGGCTGATACAGGGATTGGTTTTGATTTTTTTCAGGATCCCTCACTTCTTTTACTCATATAAGGGAAGTGTCACTGGCATATCACAGTGTTCAAATCTTGGCAGCAAGGATTATGGAGACCAATGCAGATAATCATTTGCATATCCACCCATTTATTCATCTTAAATTCCAGGGCCATGGTGGGGCTGGACAGAATGTATTTGCTTGTTATCTTCCTGATTAACTCATAAACAGTTTTTACCTAAAATGCAATGAACATCATGAACAGCAAAAAAGAAAACTTCATGTTGCATTCGCCAAAAGAGCTGCATTCAATTATTTGTCGAAGGTCCAAAGAGAATCCACTGACTGTAATGTTGCATTTTATACTTTGTAGTGATAATAAACAACCAAAAGAGAATGGCTCAAACAGGTCAGACACTCCAGATGTTAAAACCAGCGGGTTTGAACTCTTATTAACAGGATGCTCTCAGTCAGAGAAATAGGTTATTGGGTTTGTGTCGTTTCCCATTGTCTTCCATATCTAATAGCGACAAAAGCTCTTATCAGCCCCTCAACTCAAGCCTCATTTAGCCACATCCTTATCACCATGCATTCACACACATCTTTACACTCGCCTGTGTGAGGGAGTGTCCAGGCACTGTCCTCTCGTCTACTCCTGCTCTCTGTTGCTGTCCACCTTATCTCTGTGACAATCGGCACAGCCAAAACAACAGTGTTTAGTTTTAAAACTTCAGAGAACACACTCACAAACAAATCCATTATGACTCATTCACTGTTGTGTGTTTGTATTATGAAAGATCAGGAAGCACAAAAGACAGAGGAGCAATGCTTCTGCCTGAAAAATCTCTGTCATTTATGGTATTTTTACCTTTATACATTTTCTTTGTCTCATTTATATCTATTTTGAATTCTGCAGTTTTTTTTTTGCTATATCTTTAATTTGTTCTTGAGTGGCTTCAAAGGTGCCCACCGATAAAATACATTTACTGTGATTAAAACCCAGCACTGGCTGGTAAAGCCTGGCTGAGGAGAGTATATGACAACAGCTGCTGAAGTTCCCTTGAGGTAGATATTTTAAACTGGAGCAGCTCGAGCTGTAGAGTTGTTAAATAGCCAGAAGGCAAATACTGTGCACCAGGAGTGTGTGAATATGTAAAACAGGAAGGTAAAAACAACAATGCGAGTGCGGACCGGTCTACCACTGGACTTACTGGGATTCAACTAATAAGATCAGCATTCACGCAAGAATAAATAAAGGCTCCTCTATTCCAAATATTACACAGGGCAATTTAGACATTTCAAGAATTAATATCATTAAAATATCAAAGGTTAAAATACTTGTGGTACAGTCTATAATTACTGAATTCATACTGGATATTTGTTCTTTTGGTCACTAACATTTCAAGATCGGGCATTTGGCAAATTTAGGTGAATGTTTCAGTGTGAGCGCTTTGAGCAACTGTTGGGTACGTGAGGGTATGAGCTTTACTGAGTACCATTCAGTTCTTTCAATACAAAAACTCTCAAAATGGCAGACAGTAAGCTTAAAGGTCTGAATACACTGAAATATTTTAAGAACTTTGGATTTATTCCTGTAAGATCATGGGCTTCTGCACAGAGCTGGCAGCACATCAGGAGCTGAACTGTGTCTCCTTTCTCAGCCGGGGAAGTTGGCCACAAGCACAGACAAGAAAGAAAAAAAAAAAACAGAATGGTCATTGTACCACAACAGCACAAGCATCAGCAAACTGTGCTGCACCTTACCAACGATCCGCAACACAACAGGGCCCTCATTCATGTAGAGTTTCAGCGCAGTTATCTGCGTGACCTTTGAGAGGCCTTTCATTGTGTTCTGCATTCCAGTGTTCGGTTATTTATAAATGCCCTTGATGAATCACCTTGAAGACGCACCGGGCACTTGAGGATTTGAGCAATGTAATCGACAGGAACCACTCAGATTTGGCTCGAAAGGTCAAAACCAGCAGATCATTGTGAGTGAAGAGGGAATATGTCATGTTGTGGAATTAACAAAGATAATCACAAGTCAGACACAAATCACTCGTAGTAAGAAAAATACAAGAAATGAGTTGTAGCAAAGCATAACATGACAATGTTTTACTAATTTAAAAATTCTACTATTAAGTGTTTTAATAGTAGATTTTTTTTCCTAACCCAGGCACCTCATCATCGCTCCACTCAGCACAGCTGAACACGGCATACTGTAAAATAGGGCACAAGACGTCACAACTTCAAGTTCATGACTTTATTTTGTGCTTTCATCTTCAAATAGCAAAGTGAAAAACTCACTTTCATTTTAAAAGTATTTATATAAATAACATTTCAACAAATCACAATAAATGTCACTATTTACAAAGTGACAGGAACATTCAGTCCTATACCAACAATAAATAAGGAGTAAATTCAAAGTCTAAGTTCATGTAGTTAAGAGACACAACTATGCAAAGCAATCAGGGTGCACCATGTCAAGTTTGTAAATTTTTTTAAAAAAAAACACATAAATGGTCACAACTGTTACAATTCGTACACAACAGAAATAATGTAAAACAACAAAACACTGAGGGGAACTATCTACAGATGTGCACTCCCAGTTAATAGGGAAAAACAGAGATATAAGGTGCCTAACCTGCACTGTGCAAAAGAGGTGTCCACTGTATGTAGCCACCCATCAACTGAAAATAAGCTGCCAAGACAATATGTCCTGTGTCACATATTAATGCTGAACCACTATGAACAAAACATTAATCCTTTACACACCAATGGATTCAAGTCACCAGGTTTGAAGCAGAACAAAACGTGAGGTTATGGTGACCCAGAAGGCACCTGGCACCACAGACTGCCTAACGATGTATGTGAGCGAAAACTAAGTCAATCATATCGGGTTCGCCAGAGGCTCGGGCCACGTCTATCGCCGTCTGCCCGCTGAAGTTAGCGTGCCTCAGGTCGGACCGCGGGGCCAAGAACTCTACAACATCCCGGTGGCCTTCCCGGATGGCAATGTGAATAGGCAAGGTACCACTCTGGTCAGGGATATTTACCGAAGCACCGTGCGCCACCAGAACCAGCACAGTGTCCAGGAATCCAGTACGGGCTGCATCATGGACGGGTGCTATCCCATGTCTGTCCTGGATGTTGGGTTCTGCTCCTTTTTCCAACAGCAGTGTTGCAATTTTGGAGTTTCCCATCATCATCACCTGTAAGGGGGAGGTACTACACTCATTAATGGTGGGATAGGATCCTGGACTCTCAGATGGGTCAGACAGGATCAGGGAGAATTGCTTTTTAAACATTATTAGTGACAGCAGGACGGGAACGAGGAAAATGAACACGCATCTTGTTAATGCCAGGTTCATCAGGGTGAAGAGTGTCTAATAAAATAAAAACAACTTCATTGAATGCTTTGCATCTGGTAAGACAGGAGAGGATTTACATTTGAGTGTACTCAGGATTTGAATTTGTTTTGAAGAAGAGAAAAAACAAGCAGGAAAATTGTGACGGACATTTTCACTGTTTGTGTTTTTCCTCATTGAGCACGTGTTTAAAGAAATACAATCCGCCAACGAATGATGTTAGATAAACATGAAGCAAGTTCACATTAAACACAGCAAACCGACAGCAACACAAACTACAAGACGCACAACGATGACGAGTCACAAGCTCAAGTGAAGACTGCCATCAGTTCAAAGTGGGTAGAATCAAGGGTGTTTTTGTCAAAAGTCAAAAACGTTCAATATTCCATATTTTTAGTTCACTCAGTCTCAGCTAATTTGTGCAATCCTCAGACTTTAGATTCCAACATATTATAAAGGTATGTAACACAGATCAATGACTAGATTAACATCAAACTATCCAGCCACGGGACGTGTCGTGTCGGGTAGTAACGTGTTTCCACAGCAGCTGTATGGGTGCAGTGGACCCTCGGTGTGCGGTGTGACGGCAGCAGAACACGGGGACCGGTCCTTACCTGCAGCGCAGTCCTGCCAAACTCGTTGACAGTGTCGGGATGCACTCCGCTCTGCTCCAGGATCCGCTGCACCTCGCTGGTACTCCCTCTGGCTGCTGCCGCCGTCAAATCCTCGCCGGTCTCCATCGGACAACGCACCATGATGCCGTCTGTCGCTGCCTGTTCGGTGGGAGACGAGCATGTCGGGTTAACGCCACCGACGGAACAACAAAGGGGCTGCGCGTGTTGACAGCTGAGCGACGGCGATCAGTCAGATTAACCCCCACAGCTACAGCTAGCTACCGCAGCATCCGGCTAGCCTTAGCTTCGGCTCCCCGCTGACGCCATGTTAACTAGCGGCGCTAGCTACTTACTACACCGGGTGGTTTTTTTCCAAACAACCCGTCCGCAGACACAGACAGCTAGCACCCGGGGCTAACCGCTAGCTTTGTTAAAGGGGGAAACGCCAGAGCTTTCCCATGTACCTGCTTCGGTTCTTCCAGGTTTACAGCGTCTCGGAGGTTCGGGTCCCGCTCTTTCTGCAATCCGTTGACTTCGACTTTCAAATGAAATCCCAGCAAGCGAGGTTTTGCAACATTAGAAAATACATTTGCGCGGCGAGATCCACACTGCGGCGTCTCCAGACTACAATTTACAAACATTGGGGGAGAACGCACGCTGTCCAATCAGCGCTCGCCGAGAGGGCGTTGCTCTTCCATATACGGTAAAAGCGGCGGGGTCACAACTCGGTTACTACACTATCACCGTGGCAACAGCCGCGATCGCCCAATCAGAGCGCGCGGCGAAGAAAGCGGGCGATTCGTATACGTTGCGGTCTACAAATGCAGTTCATTCACATTTCTGACCTTTGCTGCTGTTTCCCCAGAGGCGAGAGAAGGAGGAAAAAAGGCGCGTCCACTTTTTTATTTTAGGCGGAATTTAGTGACTGTGATTGCACAATGTATTTCTGCCCTGGTGTGGTGCTGCAAGCTCATGACAACAACTAAAAGAGGAGCAGGTTCCACAACAAACTGATTAAAATGGGATCATTTGATTAAGGTATTTAAATAATTAGCAGAGGTCCCATAATAGAAACATTAAAATCAAGCAGAACACACACATACACTTCACACACACACACACACACACACACACGTCAAAAACAGCTCACATTACAAAGAGCAGGTGAAATTTTAAAGACATTCTTTCAGTCCAGATAAAGTGATTATGGAAGTGAGGAAGACAGCAACGTGCTCCCCCTGGCTTCATACGTTGGTCCTCAGCTGGTAATCTAAAAAAAAAAAAAGGGAGCATGTGTTAGCTGCAGGTTAAATGTGATCCTTCTGAAGCAGATGTTTAAAGACGTTTAAAGACCTGTTTTATTCAAATCAAGGATGGAAAATTAAATGTTTACCTCCACTCTGAGTGATGTAGCGCACCCAGGGCAGAGCCTGGTAACCACTTTTTTCTATGATCTTCATGTACCGTACCTGAGATAAAAAAGAGTGAGTCAGACGTGTTGAGGCAAGAAAATTTTATGTTATCAAATCATATCAATTCTCTGGAATGAGCACATCAGCACTTCCTCGAGGTCTGATCGCCAAAAAGAGATTTGTCAAAAGATATTTTGTTTTTAACGGCTTTAAATCAAAAACTAACCAACCCCTGTGTGCACACATACCTGTATTCCCGAGACTGTAAAGTATGGGATTTCAAATTTGACAGTAATCGGAGGTTTGCCCTCAAGTTCCTCATTTTCCACACTGGGCAAACCGAAATGAGCTCTCATCAGAAACTCTTTACCTCCCTGGATGAATGCGCACAGACACAATGTGAGAGGAACATTAACATGTGATCACAATGTCAGCAAACAGTGGGCACAGTAATATCATTTGAATAAAGATCCAGCTATGCATTTCTTACAGGGAAAGACTTGATGGTCCACACCACCAGGTTCTTCTCGGGCACATACTTGGCCTGGCCTGTGCTTGTTTTGAACTTGGGCGAGTCTGCGTCACTGGGAACAGGAACCCTCACCTCCACATTATTTGCTACAGACTGTTTTTTAAATTGCCCCTTTGCCTAAAAAACAAAAACCAACATTGCAGGCCAGGTTAAGGATCATGATGGTCTCATGTTCTTGAAACAGATCTATTAAGTTTATCAAGCGTATATTTCCAGTTAATACAAAATGTGTCTTTACAAATACTGCATGTACTTCTGTTGCCTTTCTTTAAAACATACAGTTGGTCGGTAGTACCTTCACCATGATTTCCACTCGACTGTGAGAGAACTTCTCAATGACTGACTCGATCCATATCAGAGGCTTCACCTGTGAGAGATAATGGACGGCGTCTCATTATGCAAATTATTTACATCTTTTCTACCAAACTCCTTCAACTCCAACCATTATCTACCACATATCTTTAGAAGACTGCATTTCCAAATGTACGTTGTCTTAAGTACAGTTATTTTTAAATGTAATTCCTGTAATTTCTTAGTTAGTTGTACTTTTTCCATATGAAACTGACATGCACATTTAACATCATGGGATCAAATAATCACGTGTAAACATTTCTCTCTCTTTATATATTATTATGATCCTCTAACACGCAGAACATGACACTAACATTTACATTTGTCATAAAACAAATGAAGCCTGTGAGGAATAAACACATAACACATAAATGACAAATAAGAAACATTGTCGTATGAATCTCCGGTACTCTGTTGAACTAACGTGAGTGTTGATCCGGTAGGACATGAGCTCAGACTCTCCGTCTGGAGGGATGAAGGAGATGGTGCGATCACTGTCAAACCGCGAGAGACGGACACACTGGTGGAATTTTACATCTTCCATCACCACCGTCTTCCCCTTGTCACCTACATGTGAAAACAACACAGGGTGTGTTTATTCAACACAAGTCAAACAGATTGATGAGCTTCATGTTTTCTATATTAGTGGAGGAGCAGGCAGACAACGCATACGTACGTCCTGTGAGGGCGAAGAGCACCCGATCGTTGAGGCCGAGGCGCAGCTCGGGCATCCCAGACAGCATGGTTTTCAGTTTGATGCTGCCCACAATGTCACTGCTCATCACGCTGCCGTTAGCATTCACCTTAACAACACACACACTGATCAGTCACTTCTGAAATGATGTTTTCATTGAATGAACGATTATTAAATGATTTACTAAAGTAATCAGGCAGATGAAGTCAGCTCAACAAACAGCAGAGAATCCAATATGGCACAAAAATACTCAACCTATGTGCCACACATGTATAGGTTATTTAATAACGAACAGCTAATGGATGGAGTAAACAATGATACCATGAGGAAAACCATATTACATACTGATACATAACACTACTATTATATATAAACACATCAGTCAGTTTAACTTAAATGATGCGTTTGTTAATTGATTAGAAAGAGACAGTTTTCATTAGTCTACAGTCAAAATAATATAAATGGGGACCAGTTAGCTGTTAATTTCCCTCTGGTGTCCCGAGCTTGTCTTTAAAGGCAACTCGAAATAGAATAAAATGACCTCTCCTAGGAAATATATATAGATAAGGTATGTATATATAAACACATCAAAATACAATGCAACTATTAGACACACTGTAAAGCCATAGAACATCATGTAAAGTAAATGACACATGTGGAATACCTACACCTGATTTAAAATAAATCAATAAATAAAAAAATACAATGCAAAATTATCACTCTATTAAAATTTCTATTATTCAAAAGTGCAGTTAAAAACTCTCCTTGTATTGATTCAATTTTAAGGTGACAGAAGCCACCATGACAGGGCACATTAAAAAGATCCTTATGGGGTCTTACCAGCACGTTGATGGATTCAATGACGTCGATAAACACCTCGTTCTTCTTGTATTTGATGCCCTCTGACCTCCAGGAGACGGCGTTGGTGACGGTGGTCGGCACCTTGGTCTTTGCCACCTCAAGCTTGGCGCCCTGCTGTGTAATGTATCTGTACAGCACAACGTAAGAATAAGACTGTCCACTTTAATTCAACACCACTCAACGTAATGAAATGTGATCAATATACACATCAGGTTTTTATGTCAGTATGCACAGTATGTGTGTATGCGTGTGCATGTTGGGGCGTCTCACTCCTGTAGGATCTTGCTGTCAGTGGTCTGAGGGAATCCAAAATCCATCAGTTCATCCAGCAGCTCGTAGACGACCACAAAGTTGTCCTGAATGCTCTCCTCCTCCAGCTCTTTGAAATACTCTGTGAACACCTGCACGATATGCACGACTGACATCAGCCTCAGCAGTCTTACTCCGAGTTATCTCTACACCTGCTCTACATGTATTTGAAAATCTACTCTTGGAAACGCGATACATAATAAATATTTGAATGGTAAATGACATCACACGTGTGACTCACCTCGACTAGTTTGTAGAGAAAGGAGTACACCAGGGAGGCGTTGGAGTTCTTGTTTGTGGTGGCCACCACTGTGCAGAGCTCGGGTCAAGGAGTGCTCTAAACAGTCGTGCCGTGTTACGGCTGAAACCGCTGTCTTTACTAATCTGTGACTCTCAAGTGATTTATCCTTTAAGCAACACCATCCCATTTTTTTATCTTCAAATACCAGCTCATTCTGAGGGGTCAATGACTGAATGTGGAGAGATGTGACGCTTCCATTCTCACTCATCGTCCCCAATCTTATCTCTGCGGTGAGCAAACTCACTGACTCAACACACTGAGGGATTGATTGAAAAACCGCCATCACTCTGGAAGAGATCACCAGGCTGCAGAGGGCACTGAAGTTCATAAAGACTTTTAAGTCTATACTTCAAGCTGTACTGGAAGAAATTCTCTTGAATGTGTTGGACCACATGATCAGAAGGTACAACGCTGACTACAATCACCCACCCTTCATGACATCCAGCACAAGGATACGGTAAAGGTTGCTGTATTTGATCCACATGAAGTGAACGTTGCCGTGTGACATCACCGGACAGATGAGCCCGTCCTCTTCATGCTGCATGAGTAGCGGCATGAAGTGGTCGATCTCCGCCATGTCCACATCGCCTTTGTAGTTTCGACAAATCAGCACCTGAGAGGGGAGAATAACACCACATGATGTTGGCTGATAACTGGCCCAGCAAACATGGTGACTTCAGACCAGGACTGGTTAAAACTGTTATCAACAGGGCTGGGATGGCATTTCATCTGACTGAATTCCTGAAAATAATATTTGTAACATCGTTTGATTTATTAAAGACATTTTCAAAGACGTGCATTATTACTGCACTGATTGTCAACCATCTTCCAAACAAACGTAAGAGAATGAGACACATTTTTCTTTCCACCAGGAAGGTTTTGTCAGTTTATTTGTTTACTGAGTTTGCAAAACTTGGTGCAAAGCTGTGGTACGACTCAGAGAAGAACACATTGCACTGTGGTGAAGATCTTTATTAGAACATGGATCCAGAATTCATTCTTATAACATTGACATTGGTCTCTCAAGAGAATAACTCACCCATGTTTAGAGGACTTATATTTATGAGTGTGGGAAATTCTGTGGACATCCAAATAAAAATCTGGACCGAGAGAATTTAAATGTAACTTCATGAGCTGAAAGTTCAACCTTGGTTGAAGTTTGTTCTGTGGTGAGTTCTGTCCCATTTGAAATAAAGTTTGTTGAAAAAAAAAAAAAAAAGACTAGCAAGTCACAAGCGAGCGGCGCAGCTTTTGGATCAGATGAAATGTCACATCAGGTGTTGTTGTACTGGTCCCACACCCTGTATTCAAACACCTGAAACAACATGCTCCTCCTCAAGGCTCAGGGACAACAATTTATCAGTTTACTCACTTGCTGCAACAAAAGCCTGACGGTGATACTCAGCTGCAACAGTTTTCAATTCAACACTTAACAAAAAGAGTGAGGTTCATTTTTAAAATACTGCGTCATATTTACCATGTGAATACCTCTAACAAAAACACCAGACATGATGATGATGATGCGCTTGTTTTCTCTGCACCTCCTCTTCATTTTGTTTGTCATCTTTTAATCTCTTAATGAAGCAGCTGCTGCCAAGTACACAACAGACATGTGCGACCCTGTGAGACCGCTGCCATCACGGGGGAGTGGCCTGCTTGTGGTATCCAGGGCAAACATCCAAACATGGAGAAGACCCTTTAAGTCACTATATGCTGGTAATTCACTGCAGTTTTTAAAACCAGATTGAAAACTTTTGAATTCACTATAGCACCTTAAACTAGACCAGTGGTTCATAACCTTGTTGGAGGTACTGAACCTAACAAGTTTCATATGCACATCCACCAAACCCTTCGTAATTGGAAGAAATATGATTTTGACAGTGTGTGTCTTCCATCTGCCGAACCCCTGAGACTGACTAACTGAACACCTGGGGTTCGAACCCAGGTTAAGACCCATTTGTCTCTGTGTTGTGTCCCCAAACAACATCTTGATGTACGAAAGGCGACTGATAAATTAAACTGCCTTACCTTTTGATGGGACAGTACACCTAAAGACATTTTAATAAAGATAATTATTGTCACTACATTTAAACTGTTCTCATTAACCTCATAATTACAATTAACCTCACCCACACACACACACACACACACACACACACACACACACACACACACACACACACACACACACACACACACACACACACGGAAGTGAACGGGCCAATAAATGAGCTCTTGATTAATCTTTAACGACGCCTGGTCATTAATGTTTAACAGTTAAAGCAGCAGTGACAAACCCACAAGTGCAGTTGAACAAGTTGTGTTTAAATCCCAACATGGAAATAAGTCAGAGAAACAAGTGTGTGTGTGTGTGTGTGTGTGTGTCCACTGAGCTGCTTCCTTACCTTCCCCTTCAGATCCAGGATGAATATCGCGGAGGCCGACATCGTGTTAGAACCCGCAGCGGTCACGCACGCAGTCACACGCACAGACGAACTTGAAGCTCGACTCGAGGCTCCACTCGTGTCACTGTGTTCTCTCCATCCGAGCTAAAGTCACACGCGCCACGACCCGAGCTGCTCGACACGGACGCGACCCTTTCTGTTTCCTGTCGGGGCCGTGACGTCATCGCAGGCAGGTGAAACATTTACCTGAGCAGGTACGGGAGGGGGAGGGGGGGAGGCGGGAGGTCGGTGTGTTGATCAGGTTTGTCCGCCAGGGGGCGGAACAGACACACAGGTCAGAGGCACCCGTAACATCTTCAGCTCTCACACTTCCGGGTGCTTTCGACTCCAGAATTAATCTGACAGGTTCATTAAACTTTGAACATGTACATAAATAACACGTGCATAAAAACATATATAAATATGTGTGTGTGTGTGTGTGTGTGTGTGTGTGTGTGTGCTGTACATAAACATACATATATTTAAAGCATCTATTTGAATTATATCATCAAGATTGTTTTTATCTATTTATTATTTATTTATTTATATATTTATTTTATCTATATATTTCTATTTTAATTTATGACTTACCCCAGTATAATCATTAAACATTGTGCATAGTATTTTGCGATGTCTGTTGTTAAGTAAATGCAGTACATCTGCACCTGCAGGATACTTGTAATCTACTGCATTTAAACAGGTTTTATTGTCCACTGGATTCCGCTGTAGTGACCTGCAGCCCTTTGGCCTGAGGGCTGTAGAAACACTTGCCCATCACATGCCTCAGGAGCCTCTTAAGCCATAAACCTTGCTCTACCAGATAGCCATGTATTACCGGCTCCCTCTCTGTGTGGTGTTATGCCCCAGATCCAAGTTTCCATTCATGCAGTGACTGCTTCCCATCTGACCTGTGTATGAAGGCAGGAACAGAAAGAAAAACACAGGCGTGTGAATGTGTGCTGCTGAGAGCCAGATGGAGAGCAGTCTTTTCCAGCGTCCCTCTCCTTTTGTCCACACAGCGCTGGGCCTGGCATTGTTTTTCTAAGGAGACATCAGAGCTATATGTGAGATACTCATGTGTTCACAGAGGGAGTGAGATGCAGTAAACCTTCCAGTTGAGGCTAATATGATTAACATGACAATGCAAATCAGTCTTTTTCCTCAGTGTCTTTGAAAGAGGTCCCTTTAAAGAGCACAAGACAACTATCCCCTTGAATCCATCATGAGAAAGACAACTACGAGCTGTACTCTCTGACCTTCACTGATTCGTCATGAATCCACTCCCTGTTGCTGAGAGCGAAAACATACTCAGCTCAGCGTGGTGGCTCGGAGTGAAAGAGATATGAGAGACCTCCTGAGAGGTGCTGTGATAATGACTATGTGATTGCTTTGGCACTGATTCAGTGTCCAACAGAGACGCTCCTTTCAACGCCTACCACTGATACGTTACATCTACATACAACTATTGATCGATAGATAGACAGAAAGTCCCCTTAGCAGCCGATGCATGTCACACTGCATGTTTCAGGTGTACATCCTCTGGGGACGCTGCAGTGGTTCAGCTTGTTTGGTTCTGGGGTTGTCAGGCAGCGACCAAACAGGCTGTCTCCCTTATCATCAGGACATCACATCTATCCTCCACCCCACCCCCACTTCCCCTCCCACTGCTCTTCCGCTGTCTATTTTCGAGGACACTCCCCTTTGCTTACGAGTCGGTGGTGTGAGATGCAGCTCCACCCGTTGGGTACCAGCGGGCCAATGGAGGATGGCGACGCTGTGTAAATAGTGATGAGGAGCGGATGTGGTTGACGGAGCATAGCTGGAGGCCGGTGTCACTTGTCACCTGAGCCTCAGGTGTATTTGCCTATTGTCTCATGGGCTGAGCATATTACCACACAGTGATGATCGTGTTAAGTGAAGCAGTGTCTCAACAGTGATTCTGCTGGAGTGATGGCAGCACACCATATCCATGTTGTGCCACTGGCAGTGGATTTCAAAGTTTCATCCTCTTGTCAAACACAATGTTAAGCTAAGTAAATCTACAAAGCCAAAGGTAGCAGTTTGCCTTTGTTACATACAATGACGCTGTTGGGTGTGGAGTCATCCTCACTGGAATGTGAAACCCAGTTCCTGACAGACAACATGCCACGGTTTCCAGGTTTAGTAAGGTGACGGTGCCCGGCATTCCTCATCTCACACAAACACACACTCCTATGTCTCTGAGACCACTATAGAGACATTTCATATTACATTTCTCAATCCAAGTCCGAGAAGACGGCATTACAAAAATCATTTCTAACTGAGGACATCATGCATCCTCACCCCCTTATGCTGACTTAAAAGGGAGGACGGGCAAAATGTGCACAATGGCGTGGTCACAGAGATGCATCAGTGCTTCCTGTTCACTCTCATTTGATGCAGACGGTAAAGCAAATCACAGCATGGTGGATATTTTTGCTGATAGATTCGAAGAAAGGTGCTTATTTTCTCTTTTTTATTGTAAATGGTTGCTGCTAGATCAAAAGTTGAACTTTTTGGACAAAACAAAATCAACCATTTGAAGAGACCAGTTTGGCGACAGGTGAAGCCTTTGCAGCAAAAAACAAATCCAGTTCCTCCCTTCTCTGGGTGCTGCACTGTGTTTTATTCCTTTTTTTTTTACTGTTCAACAAATGTTTACAGTGACTCAGTTGGCTTGCTTCTTATCAGACCAGTAGATAGCTTCCCGTTCTGTTAAGAGGTCTGCATCTTGTTGATAAATGACTCTCCTGTGCTTCCTCATTATCCACCCCCACTGCAGCAGACCTGCCGTCCTTTAACAGACAGGAACCATTACAGAACATGAATTATAGAGGAGGGTTTATTAGGTTACTGGGGATGTGTGCGGGTTGTTTGATTTATGGGTCTGTCAGGCCAAAGAGCGTTACTCTCTCACCCTAACACGGATCAATAACTCTCAATTTAATATGAATGCATGTACTCTACATGAAATACAAATACACAAAAACGTGAGTGATCATTTTCACATCCAGAAGCCACTGACAGACAATAAGCAGCAGTTATGTTTCGGCTTCAATTTGATCTGCAAAACCGTTGTAGGAACTTCTCTATAATTGGTTTAATTTATTGTGCACATCATCAATCATTTACTCCCAACACTGATCCATATGTCATAAGGAGACTGTAGCTTTGTTAGCATCAGCTTCCTTTAAAAGTCACAGAGAAAAGGTAGGAAAACATGAAAGTTTTTCTTCGAATAGAGGAGGAAGGTGTTAGGTTAAAGCAGTCCCCACTCTGTGTATAGTCATGGACAGTACAGCGTTTTGAAATTCTAAAACGCCCCAAACATGAACATGAGAAACTATCCTTCTTTAATTAAAAAAGACCAACACAAATAAACATGACAATAGTGATGTGCATGATTAAACTTGTACTTAACATCATCCTTCATAGACTGTATATATGACACTGTGCCTTAACAGAAAAGCATAAGCAAAAATAAATTATGAGATTTAAGGAACAAAGAACATTTCTTCAGTGTGTCTCTGTAACATGTACAACAGTTACAAACTGTAGTCTCTGCCCAACAGCACTGACTCATACAAGATGTGACGCGCACAGAACTGAGCAGGCATAAATTAGAATAAGTTTAATCTGGCCGAGATGGAACTAAATCATGTCACTGTGGCTGGTGCTAATATATAGAATATAATGTATTTACAGCCAGACAACAACAACAACAACCAAACAAAACCCTTCTCTCATATTTCCATAAATAAATTATAGAATCTTACACATATTTACACTATTTCTTGATTCAAATTTACAAACGTATAAAGGCAACACCAGAGTGGACGAAATATTTACAGACATTATTTACAGTGTGACGATAGGCCCTCACGTGCAGTACAATCACTTCTTTTATGTTAACAATTTTGGTTGACTTCAGAGAACTCAGCAGCTTTTGCATTTACCAAAAAAAAAAAAAAGAAAACATCTGTGACTTCACATACAGATGCTTCACTCAGAGAAACACAACAAACAAGCACTGATTCAGATGTGAGGTTACTCTAACAGGTCAAAGTAGAAAAATGCCTGCGATACTAAATGTGCAAAGCTGTATCCAGGAGAAGAAAAGGCCACGACGTTTGGAATGGAGGCCGTCACAGCCTGGGGTTGAAGCACTCAAGCGTTACAACTACCACAGAAACAGGTTTGAGAGGAGGTGGGGTCAGTAAGGCATTTACTGTGTGTACATCCAGATTGTGGATGGAAGGCACACGTGCGTGTTTGGACAATAAAGGTCACGCTTTTCAAGTTAAACTCATCGAACAAAGATTTGGATCCATGTGTACTTAGGTAAACAACATACCGAGGTGACATTTTGGCTGTAAAGCGAGCGTTCATCTACACCTCATGCAACACGATGCTTCCCCTTCTAAGAGCCGTGCATTAGTCCTTCCTCTTGAAACCATTTTGTGGTCTGACCAAATGGCTTCCGGTGGTCATGCTCTATTTTGCCGTTCAAATTTTTTCAAAAATCTCTTTTGAAGTTCTTTCTTTCGGACGGCACAGTGCTGAGGTCAGAGACATAAGCCCCTAAATGAGGTCAGTGGGGGAAAAGACGGAGGCAGCAGCTGGAGAAGAAATGGCCTTTGTTGCATCGGGAAAAGAAAAACGTCACCTCAAACCAAGCCCATGTCTTCTTTGGGTCAAGCGACATCCATGTCCTCCATGCTCAGCATTTGTCTCTGAAGAAAAAAAAGAACAGTTTATTAAAACTGAGACAGCAGACAGCAGACCTTTGATTTAGCTATGCCCAGTGGCGTTGAGGAGAAGCTACCTGAGGATAAACGTAGCCCTCGGAGCTGTTCCTGCAGATGTGCACCTCGTCCTCTGTGGTTTTCTGGTACACCGGATTGTCAAAGTGGATGGTGTTGGTGTTCTTCAGGCGCCAGTGCCTCCATAACAACACTGCTCCAAAGACCAGCAGGGACATGACCACTGCAGAGACGCAGGAGCAGGGTTAGAGGTCATGTGACTCTTTGGGGCAGGGTGTGGTCCCCAGTTTTTAACAAAGAGGCGCTGAAATGTGGAACTTACTGATTGGGAGCACGATGTACAGAGCAATAGGGTGGGATGGGTCAGCTGCTTCAGGCACAGCTGCCAATTTGTTACCTGGAAAAGCAAATAATATAATATTTCCTTTATAGAGATCCACTGCTCTTTATACATTTGTTCATTAGCCACGGACAGGACTAGTTTGTGTACCTTCAGCAGTGGCGACAGACGGGATGGATGAGGTAGATGTGAGTTTTTCAGTGGCACTGGTTGTGGTTGTGGTCGTAGAGGTAGGGATGGGCTGCCTGGTGGGAGCTTCGGTTGGGAGCAGAGCGTCACTTCTGTCTTTGACTGGAGGGGCAACAGATCCAGCTGGGAAGCAAAAATGGAAATGGGTTACTTTGGAAGTTCATTTCATTTTTGGTCCGTTTGCAGGGCCGCGCACGGGGGGGGGGTCTCACCTGCCACACATGTCCTCATGTCAGGTCCCAGGGTCATGTGGTCAGGACAGGCACAAGTGTACTTCGCAGAGTGCTCGTTGATCAGTGGAGCAGGGAGACACAGAAACTCACAGCCGCCATTTATGCTGGAGCTCTGTCTGCACCAGTTGGTACCTTCGCGACAGAAGAAAGGCAACAATAAGCATTAGGGAAACTTCCCTTGGCCTCAAGAGGCTGTGGTTTGTTACGCTAACTTTGAAATGAAGAGATGTTTCTGTACCGTTGCGCTGCTTGAGGTTGTGGTACAGTATAATGTCCTCCGGTTGTTGTAGGTCCATTGCCAGCTTGGTGATGTCCTTCCCTGTCAGACGGTTGGCGCTAAATACTGCGGCATTGGCCATGTCCGTCCAAAACACTTTGTCCTGTTTAAAAGTAAAGAAATTGAAATGGAGTGATTCTGGTACAGTCCATTATCGAGACTTATTGGTAAAAACTAACCACACCAGTTTTAAGTGGACTGTGGACTGGATTTACCGAGTGAAAAAACAGCAGGAAACTTTGACTTCCACACAGGAATTTCTAGGTTATTTCCTGCCTTCTACTTGCTCATACCAGATGCCGCTGCTCGCCTGAATGTTCCAGACATTTGCTTTTTGTTGTGAACGCATCTGGTCTTGACAATCCCCTGCTAGATTCCTCATAAGTAAAAGAAACCCATTCGTGCAGACATTTTCTGAAGGGCTTTAATGCCTCGGCCATGACACCTTTGCCTTTGAGTGTCTGTTTCATCGCTAACCTCAAACACGGTGAGGGACAGGGGGTGGGCGAGCTTGTCCGGGTCGAAAATGAGACTGTGCCGTGTCCCTCCGCTCACGTCGATGCTGGAGAGTGTGTGCAGCTTGGAGTCCACCCAGTACAGTCGCTGGTTAAGCGTGTCTGTCCAGAGAGATCGTCATACACGCATTAGTTATCAAGCCCTAGGATCTTTGCCTGGTTTGGATGGAAAGCCTTGGTTTTCTGCTTACCCAGGGTGAGGCCGTTGGGCCACACAATGTTCTGTGTCACCAGGGCAACGCGATTCGCTCCATTCAAGCCGCACTTTTCAATCTTAGCTTCCTCACCCCAGTCTGTCCAGTACATAAAACTACGGGAGGAAACAACACAACGCAAATTTTAATCAGTGGAAGAAAAACCATTGTTCAGCAATTCGTCTGATTTGAGATACATTTATATACAGTTACTGCCTGTTTCACACTTTCACTCACTTGTTCACCGGGTCCACGGTGATGGCTCTTGGCAACTGCAGCTTTTCTGTGACGAGCGACTTCCTCTTGCTGCCGTCGGTCGTTGCCACAGAGATAGTTTTCAACGTCTCGTCGGTCCAGTAGATGTTTCCATGGATCCAGTCCACTGCGATTCCTTCTGGGGCCTCGATCCCAGCGCCAATTACCTCGGTGTGGTGAGAGGAGTTACCGGCCACCTCTAGCTTGGAGCTGTCGGGAGCGAGATGCGTGTTTAAAATGGAGTGTTTGGGAAACAATGAGGTCACAGCTCTGTTGCTTTATGTCATGAGCATGGTTGCTCTTACCTGTAGATTTTCTTCTGGGCCAGGTCAGACCAGAAGATTATCTTGTTCGGCATATCCATGTCCAGAGCCACTGCATTTTTCAGGTGTGGGATCAGACTTGTGTACTCAGTGCGGTCCACCGTCATCCTCCTCACCTCGTGTGTGTTGGTGAAGTACAGCGTAGGCACGGTGCCTGGAGGACACAGACGAAAAGAGTTTTCACGCAGCACTATGCATCCAAAGTGGAGAACACTTGTGTCTTTCAAAGGTTACCTGATTCAGCTTTGCATGTCTTGGTCGCAGGGTCGATCTCGTAGCCCTCGTAGCAGTCACACTTGTAGCTGCCGGCCAGGTTGATGCAGACCTGGCTGCACGTGTCCGGTTCATCGCATTCGTTAATGTCTGCAGGTGGACATACATAAATGAATCAGCATTTGGCGTTCCCTCCTGGTTCAAATGACACTGAGCTAAACGCACACTATTTAATACTGCTTAGGAAAATACAGGAAAGTTAATTTGGTTCTTTTACAATTCCTTGGGTACGTGGATCGAGAGGTGACTACGTCCTCGACTCTCACCTTCGCAGGTTTTCTTGTCCATCTTCAGGACGTATCCAGGAGGACACGAGCAGTTGTAGCCAATCTTCAGGTCATTGCACTGATGGGAGCAGCCGCCTTTCCCTATCAAACACTCGTTGTTGCCTGTGGAGACGAAGACACGCAAATGATATTCATGACAGCCGTTTTCCTCGTGGCAACTTACGCCGACCACAAACTATCTAGGCCACTGGCTCTGCTGGGTTCACTCGCCCCCACTATATTTTCCACACTATGATGTGGTTTCACATCAGCAGAGGCGCATGCAAACTCTAATCTGCATGCTTTAGACGGATGACTTCTGCCATTTTGCATGAATACATAAGGCTTCACTCACCACACTCTTTGGCAGGTTCATCATACCAGTCCCTGCAGTCTCTGTTGCCGTCGCACACCTTCTCCATGCTGATACATTCCCCGCTGCTGCATTTAAAGTGGCTCGGGCCTTCGCATACATTTTCTGTGAGAGAGAAGGAGAGGCTGGTGTGGATTTAACCTTGAAGGGCTTTCCCATGGATGAGAAACGGCCAGGTCTCTGTGACAGTCACCTATGTGGCAGCCAATCTCGTCGCTGTGGTCCCTGCAGTCGGCCACTTTGTCACACTGCCTGATGCCGTGGATACAGGCGCCGTCGTTACACTGGAACTCATCGGGACGACAGGAAGGACGACCTAAGAATGGAATGGAAGACAGAGAGGAAAAGAGAGTGAGAGGCTCAATCATGGCTAGTCTGACTGAACGAGGGTCCTCTTGACAGATGTTATGATTTTGTTAAAGCATGGATAGGCTTCGAAGCAAAGATGGAGGATGGACAACCCGAGATAAATTATTTTCCGAGGAAGCCAACTCACTGCAGTTGGCCTCATCCGAATGATCCGTGCAGTCCTGGTCTCCGTCACACCTCCAGTTGCTGTGGATACACTCCCCATCAGCGCACTCAAACTTGTGGAGGCCGCAGCGCTTCGCCGGCTTTTCAGGCTTCTTATCTGCACAGGTCTCTGGCCACTCGTCAGACCCGTCTGCACAGTCCTTGTCTCCGTCGCAAAGCCAGTTGACTGGCACGCACACCGAGTTGTTACACTGGAAGGATCGAGAGCTGCAGGTGGGCTTAGGGCAGGAGGCCTCATCTGATCCGTCCGAGCAGTCGGCGTCACTGTCACAGACATAGGCTCTGGATATGCACTGGCCATTGGCACAACGGAATTCTTCAGCGCTGCACTGCTTGGCCGCTGTGGTGCATCAGAGACAGGAGAAGAGAGGAGTTCATTTATTATCATGACCTTGCGTTTGTTTCTAAATGCCAGATTTAGATATGATAACAACAGAGCAACATAAATACCATCTATCTATCTAAACATTTTACAAATAGTTTTCATTGTATTCCTGTAGTTGTTGCTGCTTGTGACGTTACATATTGTCATCGCGAATTTGAACTTTGAACTTGAATTTAAACTCTGTTATTGGTCAGTTCAACGTACTGCAGTTGTTCTCGTCAGCTCCGTTGGAACAGTCCTCTTTGCCGTCACAGTGCCAGCTTTTTGGGACACACTGGTTCATGCGGCCGCCGCAGCTGTACTCTGACTCCCGACAGGTTTTACTTGCTGAGGATGAGAAGAAAAGAAAACATGTGGAAAACAATGTGGAAAAGGCTAAATCTAAATCTAACTGCTGCCCTGCAATAGCTTGATTCTTTATTTAACGGTGCAGTCAAAAGAAGGGTTCTCTATTTGTGAAATTTCTAAATTTTATCCAAAATATTTTCGTCTTAAAAGTCAATAAAAGAAGAATTATTGAATCTAAAAATAACGTGTTCTTTTCATACACGATGTTAATATAGTTACTTTCCTCGCATCTTAATAATAAAGGTCAAAATCCTAATTCCCACATGTGTGTTTTGTTTGATAGAGATAAAAACACACCGCAGGCTGCAGGCAGTTCATCCGTTGCGTCCCCGCAGTCGTCCGTCCCATCACAGATCCACCTGTTGGTGATGCACCTCCCATTCTCACACCGAAACTGAGTGGGGCTGCATCCGGGCGCTGCATCTGTGATGAAGCACACAAAGAAAACAAGTTCATGCAGCGGCACACCAACACCTTCTTTTACATTCAATATCCCAAGACGCTGCTGACCTTATCGGCGTCTGACTGCTCAAGTTACATTTCTCTGCTTGCGAGCTTGTGCCCACATATGCACAAGTAAAGATTTCCTGAGAGGTTAATGTTTAACTGGAAATTATACAGAGGACAAAAAGGCGCTGGCGTTTAGATAAGTGAAACCCACGCCTACCACCCTTTGCCAAACTCAGAGGAAACACCACACAATGATAACGTCAAAGTCGTTAGTTTCCAGACACGCACCCACTCCCACAATTGCCCTTCATTTAACTTTCATAAATTAAAGGACATATTTAAAAACCTGTAAATACGTTTTGAGAAAGGCAAAGGAAGAACAATAAGCTTCAGAAGATTCTTCATTCTCCCCTTGTTGTATATTATGTGTTTTAACGTCAACTGTTTCTGCTATTTCTGCTCAGCGTTCAGGTTTTATCCTGGTGCGACACACTGCAGGCCTCCCATACCTTTAATAACGCAGGGTTGAAGTCATTCAACTGTGAATTGACCCAGGTTTATTTTGGGCTCCGAGGTCTTCGCCCAGAGATGGTCACACCTCAGTGAACCGTCCAGTCAAAGCAGAGAGGGCATCGACATCAAGGAACTTGTGAAAGTGTCACAGGCCACACACACTGTGCGTGTGTGTGTGTCCTGCCCCATCACCTCTGCTCTGTCCGGCCCTCCTGTGTCCTGGAGGCAGTGACCTGAGGACTAGGCTATCACTTTAAGACAATAGGGCAGGGGAGGAGTTGAACAATCACACCACCAGTTCCCCATTGGTCCCAGAGTGACATTCCTCATAACAGCATCACTACAGTGACGCAGTGACTCTAAACAGAAGGAAGTGCTCCAGCCTCAGATTGTCAGAGGAAACACATGGCTCAAAACAAAGTGATGGGTGTGAGGAGATTGCAAAACGATGAGTGGATGCTTTCTCAAAACTCAAAAGCCTCCACCATTGAAAGTGGGAAATAAAAGTAAAATAAAGAGAAGTGAGACGTTGACCATTACTCATATTCTTGGCAGCATTAAGCAAGTGTGCGTTTAAACTGATAAAGGAAAAAAAAACTGAACTTGAGATGGTCCTTCTGCGTGTAACCCACAAACTCACTCATTCACCGGGAATGCATGACTCACAAACCCTCACACACACGGAGACCCGGCACGGAGCCAGCAGGGCTTCCTGGAATAGGGTCTCCCAAACAGAGCCGTGCTGCTTCTGAAGATTTGTGTGTGAGACGTTAACAATGACATCAAAAAGAGTTTCTCTGCGTTCTAAATCTTTGTTTAAGAATCGTGCACTTATTACTCTTAGCAGAGTAGGATCAGAAAAGTAGGTCACATGCTCATGCTTCAGATTCTAGCCCCGTGGAAACTATAAACCCTAGTGTGGCGATGTTTCCCTTCTCCACCGCTAATCTTTCCTAGTGCCACATATAAGTCACTTGACTTTGGAGAACACTGTTTAACGAGAGGAGGGGGACGTCCCCTTCATTTTCCTCAGAAACAAGCTGAACTACATAGGTCACGTATTAAATTCATTTCGCTTTTAACTTTTTTTTGAACTGATAACATCTCTGTCGCCAGTGACAGTTACAGTTGTGAAACTTAGAAATACAACTGCTATTGTGTCACAGGAAGAAGGAAAATGATGGTGCTACTGTCTCCTGCACACATTACACAAACTGCAGGTTGCCAGTGTGAACAGAATCTCAGACAGATAGCGTAGTGGAACTGAATCTGAATCTATATATACCAACAGTTGCATCTGATGACCAGAACCCGATCCAATAAGGTCAGTGAAATAGCAGCAACCAGCTCCAACCCATTCAACTGGCACTTGCAACAGTCAGTCAATCAGCACAGTGCTGCATGACAACGTACTCGTCATGTGCCTTCGCTTGTCAACAATGCATTACAGGTCTTTTTTTATGGCCCATGCATGCGACACACACCTGACTATCCTTAGCAAAGAGGTGTGTGTATATTGACTCAAACACACCCAGCAGTTAATAAATAACCAGGATCAATGTGCATCAGGAGGCCGACGGCAGCTTCCTTCTGCTTCAGACCTGGGTCAGCACTGCTTCAGTGATCAGACTGAGCAGGGTTCATTGCCATTGCCATTGTGATGTGCAGAGAGCATCCAACCGTCCTATTTTTCACGATGAGTGCATCACTTGAAATGAAAAAGCAGAAACCAGCAAGCCGCAGCACTCTTCACCTGAGAGTTTCAATTGGTGGCAGTATTATATGCACCAGTTTCACAAGCGTCAACGACAAAGGGTCATCGGGTGAAAGGTGCTATATAAATTCAAACCATTATTATTATTATTATTATTACTTGACCATTGCATTTCATTCTGCTCTTATTTTTATGTTCTCCTGTCAACTTGTTTTACTTTAACATGGTTTTGATTTTACTTAAAAAATTGTCTTATACTTTTGGATTTTAAAACATTCATTTCTTTTCACTGTTCAAGGGTTAAAAGGAAATATACTGTAACGTGAGCTTTACAAATAAAATGTGATGATCAATTGCCTGAGTGAGGTATTTCTAAGTGACTGACAGGTGAAACTCCTGTGTTTGCCTTCATGAGTCACCAGTCTAAAAATGTCTGTCTACTCCTCTTTCCAGCTCTGCCTCATTTCAGAGCCTGCTAAACACAGCAGAGCTTGGGCTAACACACACACACACACACACACACACACACGGATATTTCCCTCCAACACTGACCTCACCCACCCACCCACACACACATACACACTCACACACCACAGTAAATCTTGTGACTGGAAGTGAGCACAACAAAGTGGAAGAAGAAGAAGTCATGCTTTAATCAGTAAATCCGTTGGAGGAGAGTTCACATTACTGGGGGATTAGTGGATCAACTGGCGGAACACGTCTGTAGCTCTGGGTGAATTCTCAGGACATTGTTGGCCTTAAAGGGCAGTGGGTTCACTCCTTACATTTTTTTTCCCTCTCTGAGCTCACGGTATTCTATTTTCCTACAATATGCAATATTTTGTTTACAGCTGACGTCTTTTCTCTAGATGTGAAATGTTTTTCTGCTTGTCATAATTATGACATGCAATAATCTTCTCCCTTTATCGTGGTACAGCACATTAGAACTCACCTACAGCTTTAATATATAAGGAATATGTGTAATGTTCAAAAGTCCACACAATGGCACATACAATACCCATCATCCAATTCACTCTGGGGGAAAAAACAGTATGTGTGTCATTACTGTCCAGTGGATAAGAGGATAAGGGAAGTGGGGGCACACACACACACACACACACACACAGTAAAACGTTTGTGGGCAACTATAAGAATAATGATTTCCCAGCATCCCTTTGGCTCCAGCCTGCAGCAGGGAAGATGCCAGAAACACCGACCGCACCCATCGCTATCATCGATTCCTCGGGTCTGACACTGGAAACCGGGTCGAACACCATTGGCCGCGCTGACGCATTTCGGAGCGGAGCGAACCAATCGAGGCGCAGTGCGTGAATTCCATTCATTCATTCATTTGTGGGAAGACGGTCATCTGCGTGGACCGTCGCTCGCGCTCGACTAAACTGAGGGCCGTGTTGAAGTTTCATCGGAATATAAAGTCAAGTTTTGAGACTGATGACCGCATGATCCTGAAACAGCGCCATGGAAACGGATAAAGCGCACAGAGGAGTCCACAAAGCGCCAAAATGAGCCCGGTTCTGGTTTTGAAGAACGCCAGATGGAAAAGTTGGACTGGATTCAGTTCAGTTCTTACCTGCTGGAGGCGAGCCGTGAATCAGCATCAGCACACAGCAACATGTGGACAGTCCCGCGAGTGTCCTCCACGTCCCCGACATGTCCTGTCCTCCCTCTGAGCTCAGGGCAAAGGCTGAGTGTGTGTGTGGGTGTGAGAGAGAGAGGGACACAGAGACAGAGGGACAGACAGAGAGAGAGAGAGACAGCGGCGGGCCTCTGTGCGGTTCAGGCGCAGGGTGCAAAGTGATGCCGCGCGGCTGTGCGCCAAAATACTATGACGACGGACTCACGGCTGACCATTTTCTATGAGGTAGACAGGAGGGCGGGGCTACAGCAGTGGTGTGATATTCGAAAATGAGTTGGGAGCATCGCCGGGGGGAGGAGCCACCGCTTAGACAGGGTGTGTGTGTGTGATGGGGACCCACACTAATTTATACCGTTTGAATACAATTTTATACAATGTATTTTTGATATGATTTAGATTTGACATTCAGAACTATTCCATTTCACACATTTCTGAGAACAAATCTTTCATATTCATATTCATAAGGAGGCAGGAGGAAAAGTAACATCCGGGTTGATTCAGGAAATCGGAATCATCATCCAGGACCTGGAGCTGTTCTGATGTAAAACTGTGGGTTTGAGTAGCTGCTGGGTTCAGTTTTAAAAGTAAACGCGAGCGTCTGCAAAGCAAAACATCGCCATCATCAGTGATGCAAAATAAGTCCATGGAACACAACAACCTCCTCTCAGTCTAATACTGCAGTTTACAGGAGTACATTGTGAGTTATCTGGGAACACGGGCAGTATACTTCAGGATTAGTTTCCCTCTTGGTGAAAAAAGATTCTTACCTCAGAATGTTATCTCCTTCATTTACCCATCATCAGGGCTGTTTGAGTGAATGTGGGTGTCATGACACCACTGTGTAGTGGGAATTGGACACATGGCCATAATAATATCTTTGTCATGAGACTGGGAAACTGTTTATATGTTTCCATGAAGGAGGACGTGCGTATGTGTGTGTACAGAGACCTGGGATGGCTCCTATGGGCTGTTTGAGCTGTCGGAGGCATTGGAGGAATGTAGAAATAGCGGCTGGATTACATGTTTTACTACACCCACTGTGACTACACACACTGAGAGGCGTGCACAATGTGCTGCAATGGATGGAACAATACACTTCCATCTCTGCATGGCACAAGATTTGATGAAATATCAACTTCAGTGAGGTCTGAGAAAGATCTGTGATAAAGGACTCACCCTGTCATGAGTGTGCATGGTGCCAAATCAAATCTCTCTAGATAAAAGAAAGTACATGGGTCTGATGTCCCTTCAAGGCTGGTGGACACACTAAGATACAGCCAGTCCTCTTCCTGCAGATACTTGGCCATCACTCATATTATTATTTAACACACTTAGATTTCAGCTTTTTGTGACAACAGTGTTAACTAAGATGCTTTGATTAAAAAAAAAAAAAAAGTCATATAAGAAACAATGCCTTGCTGTGCATCATGGGAAATTTTCCCCTTCCACTGTCATCTGACAAACACCACGTTCTGGCTTGACTGATGTTAGCGTTCCTGCCTGCAAACCATATCATTCTAACTTGAATGAAAGGCCCTCTGTTGGTGTTTAAAGATCTCGTCTGTAGATTTATTGTGACAATAAAAGTATAGAGGCCACAAGTAAGTGAGGGCAACTCTGTTCACACACATGAACAAAACAGAGAATGTGGATTCCTCCTGTATGTGTGTGTATGTATAATACTGTGCGTGTGTATTCGTGGTCCTTTAGGAAACAGCGTCACATCCGACAACTCCAGCCTGTGAGTCTGCTGCTGACGAAGAGGGGCTTCGTTGTGGCCATGCCCCTCCCCCCTGGCAGATGTTAACAGCTGGTTTTGAGACACTGAAGCAATCTAGAGTTTCCTGGAAATCAGAAAGCCCCTTCCCCCTTCGCTTCACGGCGACCGTCGCACACAGGGCTCACTGTCCCGGTTAAAAACCTCTCTACACGTTCCCAATGACTGGCTGAAAACGAACACTATATGTTCAACGTACTTCCCTCTGGGCCAACATGAGGAAAATAAACATCAACATGACGGTTACACCAGGACTGTTTATATCGTCGGCATACAGAGCTCGTCTGTGTTCCTGACGGAGCCCAGGAAGGGTAACAGCCCAGGTTTGGTGTGGATTTCATGTTGAGGTGGATGATTGACCCGAGATATAAGGTCAAGCCAAAGGAATAAATAAAAACTCAGGTATATTTACACTGCGAGATTACATATATTTTATATTTCATTCAGGTATTTTGTTAGGGTTTACCAGAGTTTTGTAGGTCTTCTCTATACCTGACACCTCCTTCTAGTGGTCAAAGAGAGAGATTACATCCTCCACTCATGACTAAAGTTTGAGCCCATGTTTGTCTTAATTTTCAAACCCAGTCAGCTGGGTGTTTGTGTTTTACTTTAAAATGTGATTTGAACTATTTATCTATTATCACAATGGTTTGAATTTCCAATTTGTTTGATTTATCTTTTACACCATTCCAGCATTACATAAAAGATGAACGTCAGCGTCCACTTTTACTGTGGTTTATTGTTTTGTTTCAAGTTCCAGTGATAATGTCACAACACAACAGACAGATGTGAATCATTTAGTGGTGAAAACGTTGACCATTTGGTTTTGAATGCTCTTCACTCTTGTAACCTAGCATGATGAGAAAAGTACAGCACTGAGCTTGCGAGCTGTGCACACGTGCATGGGCATTATATTCTCAAAAAAAAAAAAAAAAACATCCCTACGTATATCCAACACCATCCAGCCGTCAGGCATTCACAAGCAGAGAGGAGCCACGGTCCCTCTGGTCCTTTGTCTTGAAATCAATAAACATAAAAAAGTGTACAACAAAGTACAACAAATAGTTCTGAAGTTCTAAAATCACTGCACAACAATGGAAGGAGAAGCAGTTACAGTACTCATCGATGCAACCTCATGATCCTGTAAGTCTACAATCAACAGATAGAAGTGCTGAAACTGGAGGTGACACAGGTAAGCTGCGGCAGGAGGGGGGTTTAGATCTCATTTCTATAGTCTACCACACAAACAGCACTGAAGAGCGACCTGGACTCGACTCCATTAAACCCCAGTCAAATAACTGTGGCCAGTAGCCGCAGAGATTCTCAGAAGTTGCGCCCTGTGCCCACAGCAGGTTTGATTTCCAAATCAAACACTGAGCCGCGCTCGCAAATATGCGATGTAAACACACACTTCGGAAATCACGGCGGCTCCGGAGCGGCTGAGTGATGTTTCAACACATCTGCCACAGAGAAGCAGAGGCGAAACATCAGGTCTGTTTGTGTCTATAGGTAGCGTAAGGTAAGGTGGTGAGAAACACCTTTATTTTGGGTTTATTTCATTTACTGACTCCCTGCAGTCCTGCGCTTCTCAGGTCAGCTAAGGACTCTGCTGTCTGTGCACATCCAAATGTGCATGCTGTTTTTAGTCACTCTGTCTGGGCCTTATTATTTACTCCAATGAGGTTATTTTCATATGTTTGTTTGTCAGCAGGTTTGTGCAAAAAAATGCAAAACAGATTTCCACAGAGATCATTGGAAAGACGGGACATGTCCCGAAAATGTCCCCAAAAATTTGGGCACGAATCCGTAAAAAAAAGGGGCGTGTTCAGGATTTCTTGTGACAAGGCATTCTTTTTAAAAAAACCTCACCAATTACCCAACGATCTACGAGAGTGTGGAATTTGGTGCCACTTCACTGATTTTAAAGGGTCTTTCATCTTAAAGCTTGTTTACACTAGCAAGCCTTCATGTTAGTAACATCTAGCGTTCTATACATTCAGTACATGTTTATACCTATAAGAGTATATAATACATTAAGTATTTTATGTACGTGTCAACAACTCCTCATGTGTGGACACATAAATGGAGGCTAGTATATAAACAGATGATATCTCACCTCTCTACGCACATGATGTCCATCCTGCTGTCCCACTGTGTGAACAGTAAAGAATACAACAGACGGGAATTCATATTTGATATGATGGGGAGAGTTTGGTTTCCCTGTAATACTGCAGTATTGCAAACCCTGTGTCTTAGTTATTTGACTGAGGGTGGATGGAGTTGAGTCATTTTTATTTACGGGTATGTTCTTGTTGAATTAGTGGAATAGCCCCTCATCTTTCCTCCAATCACAGTGCAGCTCAGGACTCTTCATCAGTGGCACTGGGAGAGCGCTCCTGGGAAAAGAAGAAAACACTTTCATGTCTGGAAAATGAGGAGCTCTTCGATAATCAACAAAAAAATGAGTCTGTTGCTCCTCATAGCTTCAGTTTACATCAGTTAACCTGCATTCTCATAGACACAGAGGAGCTACCTCTTCCTGCTCGTCCTCAGAGTCGTCGTCACTGACGACAGGCTTGGCTCTGGCGCGTCCCGTTCGTCTGCTGCGTCCCTTCCCTCGATCGCTGCCTTTGTCCTTCCTGCCCAGGCGGATCTTCACTTTCACTGAGCGAGCTGCAGACAAACACACTTTGTAAAATGAAATGAAACCAAGTCACAAACAAAGCACAGCCCTTAACTACGACTCTTAGCTCTCCTCTCGTTCTCCCTGCTTACATTCAGATTCGGACCCTTCCTCTGCGTCCTCCTCCTCTTCTTCGCTCTCCTCTCCCTCGCTTTCCTCCTCCTTCTCAATCTTCTGCCTCAAACTGGTGAAGACCGACTGGAGAACGATGGAGTCTTCATAGATCTGCTCGCGTTAGACAAACACGGTGGGAAACACCAGCTTTGTATACCACCAAAATACTGACCTTTAAGTTATGAGATCAGGGACATTAAACAAGTAAATAAATAACAAGAGCATAACCCACAAATCCAAATCCTTCTCACCAGTGATCCCTCCAGGTTAAAGGTCTGGGCGTTCTGGAAGAGCAGCATGACGTCTCTCTCCAGGTCACTCAGACTGCGGTAGCGATGACCTCTTATCCTCTCCTGGTGAGGAAAAGTAGTGGTGTATAATAGCTAATATATTATTAAAAAGGGATGAGTTTTTCTACCTACAAATCCAGCAGCAACAGACGTGGAAGCTTTTACCTTGATCTTCCTGAAGTCCACAGGCTTGCGGATGAGCTCGTAGTACTCGGGCAGCTCTTTACGCGACGGCAGCTGGATGAACACTTCGCTCAGCTGACGCCCGCTGGCGCTGTGGGAGGTGATACAACGATGAGCTGAAGTGATCTTATTTAACCCACTAACAAACACATTTGAATCACTTAAATTCAAGCCTTTTGAAGACCATCAGGAGTGAAATGTAAGAACTTTGTCAGGTATGAAGAGATGAATGAATGTCAGAGTCCCTGATAATTGTAGATAAAATGAAGTAACCAACAGAGAATAACCTTGAAAACAGCACATCATCTCAAAGTACAGGGAGATACACTGAGTATCCAGAGTCTTTCCCACAGTCGTGTTTATCACGTGTGTTATCACGCGTGCAGAGATTAAATCTGACCAGGGCGTATGCATCAGTTATCAGTCCTACACTTGTTTTATGACAGCATGCGAATATCTGGATCACTGAGAAAGAACCACAAACACTGCGTGGCTCATTTCTCTAGAGAGTCATCTCTTTCTCCTAATAAACGTAATCTAAAGTACAATAAAAGCAGCACCAAATAATGCGACATATTTACAGCATTTCAAGGCGTAGAATTTAGAAAAAATTAAAAATTTTCTGAACTGTTGTCTTGTGTTCTGAACCAGGGAAACTATGACTTGATATTTTCTAAACAGAATAATGTGATTGCTATCGACTGCTGGTTTTGCTGGCACATTCTCCAGGGCTGTCGCTGCCAGTTTGAAATCGTGCTCATTTGTGCTACCTGTCTTTGTATTTGATGACAGCGTCCACTATCTTCTTCATCTTCTTTGTGAGAGCAGGAGGGTTGGGGGAGAGTTTCTCTGCAGGTGGTCGTCCCCTCTTCCTCTGCCTCTTCCCATCATCATCTTTGTCCCCTCGTCCCCGACCCCCAGAAGAGGACGAGGGCCCGGGAAGGTCCAAATCTCTGTCCCGCTTCCTCTTGCGGGTCGTCTTCTTGTGACGCACCTCTTCCTCGACCTCATCCAGCGTGCCCTCCTCTATCGCCTGCTCGAGGTGATGATGGACACGAGAATGAAGTTTTACTACACAAAGCAAGGTAATTTTCACTTGGATTTTAAAGACTACTCAGTCTTCTGTTCGGTCAGTGCTGCACTTTACCCTCCAGCTAATCACCTTCAACCACTGCTTCTCCGTCAGCGAGTCGCTGTAGTCCACCTCCTTCCGCTGCCGAGAACCTCGTCCGAACATTTTCTCCTCCTCCTCCTCGCAGGTCAGCCTCTCTACTTCGGCATCATCTTTCATGATCCACGTGGGCAGCTCATCCTCCTCCATCAGGCGAGGTTTACGTCGCGGGTTGCGGGCCTCCTCCCGCCGTCTGTCCAGGTCCATACGCTGAGGGGGGAAAGAGATGTTAAAAAAGAGAGGGACAAAGATGTTGGAAAAGGAGGCTGTGGAGTTGAGTCATTTATCTTCAAAGCACAGGTGCTAACCATGAACTGATCGAACTCCTCCTCGCTCCTGGCTATCATCTGGTTCACCGTCTCGTCGTCGGGCACCTCATCCTCCTCCTGAATACAGCAATCACATATTGGCAAGCAGAGCATAAGAAGGCTCACTCTTTAAAATGCAGTGTTGCTGGTGCACGCACACACATTAATGCGGAGACACACTTCCTGGCCCCAGACCTCGTCTTGCTCCTCGTGCTCCAGGATGGCCTGCAGGAAGGCCCTGCGCTCGTGGCTGGAGGATTTCTGGTCGAACATGCCGGCCTGGATGACCTTTTGGTCCACGTTTAGTTTGTACTTGGCAGCGGCCAGGATTTTCTCCTCCACACTGTTGATAGTGCAGAGACGCAACACACGAACCTCATTTTGTTGCCCGATGCGGTGGGCTCTGTCCTGAGCCTGCAGGTCCTGGAGACACGACCAGGAGGGACAGAGGGTTAGGGTCAAATGTTGCTGCAGTAACAAAAGCTGGATGACCTGAAGTGCAGGCACACAGATGTCAATGTCATTGTCAGAGAGAGAGAGAGAGAGAGAGATAGCTCTGGTGTTGTTAAAAGGTGTAAAAATTATTCTGGGACATTATGAACACGTGACAGGACAAACTAGAATATGGCGTCCATTAGCTATGGATGAGATATGCAGTGTAGATATGATATGATAGAGATATGGTATCTCAGAGCGCCTTGTACTTTGATTTGAGCTTCTCCAGCAGAGAGAGCTGACAGATAACAGGCTCAGTCTGTTCAATTGTGGAAATGTATGTTGTTATAATAAACTGGAATAAGCTTCCAACTCTTCTGCTGCCATGGACTCCTGTGGGTCTTTTTCCCCACATTGTTCTTGTCCAGTATAAACAAGTAATGTCAATTGGATTTTTCGAACCCCGGTGCAAATGCATCGTCATCTAACCTGATGTGGGTTCCAGTCAGAGTCGAAGATGACCACGGTGTCAGCAGACTGCAGGTTGAGGCCGAGTCCCCCGGCTCTCGTGCTCAGCAGGAAGATGAAGTACTCGGACTCTGAATCATTGAACGTCTTCAGCAACATCCCCCTGTCTTCAGCCTTTGTGGTGCCTGACCAGTGAGGGAGGTGGGTCAAGAGAAGAATGAACAGGCAACAGGGAATGATGCGCAGTGAGGAACAGGACTGCTCTGTGACAGCGGCACACAAACTATCTCACCGTCCAGACGCAGATACTTGAAGCTGCGGTAGGCGAAGTAGTCCTCCATGATGGTCATGAGTGAGGTCATCTGGCAGAACAGCAGAACCTTGTGGTGCGTCGCCCTCAGTTTGGGCAGGATGCGATCCAACACCTCAAACTTCCCTGATGCACGATACAGGTCAGGTCTGCAGGAAAGCAGACGGATTAAATGTGAGCTTTAATCACTGTGATGCTGTTTAAGTATTAAAATATTCTGGTGTTGGTTAAAACAAACCAATATCTGGACTCTGAGAATCAGAGTCAGAGGACATCAGCTGAGCACACGGTGCTTCAAAAAAAAAAGAACGTGGCCGGAAAGCTCCCAGATCAGCTGCACATCAGTTCAAGTGTTTGGAACTCGAGACAAATTGAGGACGAATCTGGGTCCATTCAGATCTGAACTTGCGCAGTAATTCATTAGATCACACAGAGGAGGAGTCAGAGGGAGCGAGAGCTTGGCATGAAGAAGAGACAGAACTCACCCCTGGACTATTCCACCAGAGAATCCTAAATGTTCCGAGAAGGATTCCTGCAAAATCAAGTCAGAAATACATTGTCACACACAGTCAGATTTCAGTCTAGTTGGGGCTATGTTTTCAAGCTCTTATTGTGTAATGTTGCTCTCCAATATCTTGCTTTAGAACATCCTGACGAAAGTCAAATCAGGCAGCGTCTCACCTCGATCTGCTGGAACATGTACGGGTGGTTACAGATCTTCCTCAGCTGCATGATGGTGTTCATCAGTGTCTTGGTGCCTCCTTTGCCCTGTGAACACAGTGACATCGAATGTGCAACAATAAAACTTTTATCATCAGACATGAGGCAGAGCTTTGTTTTTTTTTATGGTGTAAAAAGCTGAAACCCGGTGTCCAAGCGTTCCCGTCCTCACCTTCTTGTCCTTCTCTGATCCATCAGTGAGAAGAACGCCCTTGGCCTGCATGTGTCTGTACAGCACCCTCTGAAGAGACGACATGTCGCACTTGATCACGTACTCGACCTGACGCAGAGAAGATTCAGTCAGTTAAAGACAGAGCAGGAGACTCAGAGGGGAGGCCGTCAATGACGAGACTCATCGGCGTCGCTCTTTTTAGACGTCTGCGTGTGGGACTGAAAAGACTGAGCCGTGCCTTTTCTGGAAGCTGCGCCTCCACCTCCTTCTTTAACCTGCGCAGCAGGAAGGGGCGGAGCACTTTGTGGAGACGACGGATGATCAAGATGGTCTCTTCCTCGTTCAGGTCCACCTGGGGAGGAAAACAAGCAGAACCACGATATGTCGCGAACACAAAGAGTCAAATCAGAAGGAGAACTGGCAGACTGCGCCAGAAGCTGGGCGCCCCGGCGCACCTTCTCTCCAGTCATGGCGAAAGGGGCGTTAAACCACTGCTCAAAGGTGCTGCAGCTCTTGAAGATGGTGGGCAGCAGGAAGTTGAGCAGTGCCCAGAGCTCAGGCAGCTTGTTTTGCAACGGTGTCCCCGTCAGGAGGACTCGCCGTGGGGCCAGGTAGTGAGTGTTCAGGACCTGGGTCAGTTTACAGTGGTGGTTCTTCATACGGTGGCCCTCGTCAACGATCATGTACTTCCAACGGATCTGGCGGGGATGACACGAAGAGAGGATGAAGCTGCCAATTTAAACAACTCACTGCTTCTGCCCATCCTTGTAAGAACTAACACAAAGTGGAGGATTTCTCCCCAGGCCCCACACTGGCTCGGCCCCCTGCCACAGCCTGGTGGGGGAAACCTTTGCCTGAACTAGAACACCCACCTTGCAGCCCAGTCAGGAAGCCTACATGACTACATGAGTGCATAGCAGCGTGATGGTCACGGGTGACAGTGGGAGACGTGGTTTACAGGCGGGTGTCAGTGAGTAACTGGACCTAGGAGAGAGCACTGGGACGCAGTCAGATTGGTCAGGCTCAAACACCTTTAGGGCACTTGGGGAAATGAGGTAATGCAGGTAAACAGAAAAACACAGAGACGTCTCACTGCAGGCACGCGTGCGCGTGGAGAGGCGAAGGTTTCGATGCCGACGCGCTTGTGAATGTCCCTCAGTGTGTGTTGGCACACATCATCTCACCTTGGCCAGCACTTGTTTGTCCTTGATGATGTACTCGTAGGTGGTGAGTAAAACGTTAAACTTTCCACTGCGCAGTTGGGGAACGAAGGCTCTTCTGGCAGCAGGAGACCCCTGGATCATGCAATGCAAAAATGTGTTCAATCAAGCTAAAAGCAAAGACTGCAGAGTATTGCGTAACTGCAGGAACTAACCTTGTAGGACACTTTGACAACAGTTGGCGCCCATTTGTCAAACTCATACACCCAGTTAGAAAGAGTTCTGTCAACAGAGACGGCTCAGTTTACCCAACACAACAGCAAACGTTAGAGAATAAAACAGCAAATGTGAAGGAAAATCCTTCGTTGTAGCTCACGAGAGGGGGACAATGATGAGGTAGGGTCCATTGAGACGTTTGAGCTCCATGAGGTAAGTGATGAGGGCAATTGTCTGGATGGTTTTTCCCAAACCCATCTCGTCGGCCAGGATCCCGTTCAGGTTGTTGTTGTAGAGGGAAACGAGCCACTCCAGACCTTTAATCTGAAAGGGTTTTTTCGACAGGCATTCCCCTCATCAGAGGCGAAGCATCTTTGTTCATGCCACGGTAGGAGAAGTCATGACGTGATTCTACCTGATACTGCTTGAGTTGTCCGTTGATCAACAAACTGGACTGTTTCTCCACCTTCTCCGTGACAGCGTGAGCCACTGCGTAGTAAGACTGGAGCCCTCGAGCGAAGGCTGCGCCGCTGTATTCATCATCCACATCCTGCTTTGCATTTCTGCACAAGGAGAACAAACCAATGTTTTGCTTCATCAGAGCCTGTAGTAATTTGAGAGCACCTTTCATCGTACCTTATCTGCTTGACAGCATCAGTGGCACTAAATCAATCTACAAACTCACTCGATGATGTGGCGAACGTCTACTTCTGACACATCTTCGCTGTCGGGGTCTGTGATCTTCTTCTCCTCCACTGGAGCTGCTGAGGGCTGCGGCTCCTCCTCTTCCTCCTGCCAGATGTTTGGGGACAGCGGTTTGTCAGCGACTGGAGCAGCGAGAGTGAAAACAGTCTTGGAACAAAGCAACCCACCTCCTCCTCTTCTTCCTCCTCGCTGTCCTCACTGTCGGAGCGTGGGGCCACCTCATAGCTGAGCAAAACACAAACACACACGTTCTAAATCCAACAACTGATCGCCTCAACGCCACATGCGCCACTCCTTAGTCTCACCCAGGGTTCATCTCCAGCCAGGTCTCCAGCTGTCCAGCTCTGGGAGCGTCCAAACCTGTCAGGATGTTTCCACTGTCCACATGGATGACCTTCACGGGCAGGTCACTCATCTGACTCGTCTCATCCAGCGGCTGCAGGGGGTTGGGGGGGGGGACACAGATGATCTTAAATACACTGCAACTTTAGAAACAGCGTGGTTCAATTCCAGCCAACACTGCACGAGTGCGTCGCCTGAGATGAGAGAGACCCGTCAGTCAATCAAATGAGCTTAAAAGAGGCTTTATTCATTCCTGGCTTTGTTTGATGAAGTGGAATTTAAGAGAGACTAAACCTCAGGGAGATGAACCATGTGGAGAAATTAACAGTTTTTCAACAGGATTAATCTTCCTTAATCTGACAGATGACAACAGGTGACAGCAACTGAACGACACACGGCCTCACCACTGAAAAGGTGAACAGGGAGAGACTGTGGGAGCTACGGAGTCAAACTTTTGCCATGACAACGCTTTAAATTAAGGACACACTACCCCCCTGTGTGAAATTTGATCTGTGCTGTGTTTAGAGAGCGTCTCTATAGAGACCACAGAGAGCAACATGACAACCAATCACGTTTGCTCCGGGGACCCTGCATGTTTAAAGAGCTGGAGAATATCTTTAGACAGAAGCCCAGCGAGGGCGACCGTATGATGTAACCGTTGCTTCCTCGTTAGACGTGTTAAATGCGTAATGATGCTGCTGCAGCTCACCTCTCCATCTGGGCCCATTGCTGGAGTCTGACCCTCAGCGTTCTCCAACTGCAAAGCAGAACACACGACGTATCAGAAACACGGTCCAGCTCAGTCTGTACATTTCCCACGCTGGATGTTGATGAAAAAGTATCTCTCTCACTATCTACAGTTTTATTTTGTTGTACCTTCTTCTTTTTCTTCTTCTTCTTCTTCTTTTCTTTGAGCGCCTGCGCAGCCTTGTGAGCGCGGACCAGCTCGGTGAGGTTGGCGACGTACTCGTCCGTTTGCTGCAGCAGGTAGGCCAGACGTTTGTCCTTCTTCTGGTCGATCAATTTGCGGTAGCCCTCCTCATCCTCAGCCTGGGGGGAGACACGTGTAAACAGGATCAGCAGTGTATCAAGGGTGTGAGGCGCACGCTTGTTGAACTGCGTCCTTACCATGAGCCTCCTCATCCTCTCTTTCTCAATCCGCTCATTCTCCTTCTTCTGCTCTCGCTCAGTGTTGGCGTGGTAGGTGGCCACAGCTTTGGTGAGTTTTTGAATTTTGCCTGTGATTGAGCGATGGTACTCCTTGAAGTCTTTGGCGTGCTGGAGGATGCTGTTGAGGTACTCCTGCGCCGGAAAAACACGGACGAGGAGAAGAGTCGATCACAAGTACATATTTGAACATGATCACGACCAGCGCCTCAGCCGCGTTTGTCCTCTACCTGGTGCTTCTGCCGGCGTTTGCGCTCTTGCTCGATCTTCTGCTGCTTCTCCAGTTTCTCTGTGATGCGGGCCTCGCGCAGAGACTGACGCTTGCTGCGCTTGTAGGCCTTGGCGTCGAGGGCGGTCTCCAGAGCTGTGTCTCGACGCATACACACCACCACCTCTTGACGCAGCTGTGAAGGACGAAAGGTTCTCAGTGGGACGGTGCCATGTGTGGAGGTCAGAGGTGAAGGTAAAGAGGACGATGGCATGTACGTACCTGTCTCTGGAAGTTAAGAAGCCGAAGAGCTTTGAGCTCAATTGTAGCTTTGGTACGTAAATCACCCGCCAGAGAACCAGGGAGGTTCTCTAGTTCAGCAATACGATGAGTGATACGAGCCTGTAACCTGGGGGAGTAAAGAGGACCCAGTTTTCTTCTTTATGAAATGTTTCATATTAAATCACCTTGACATGAATATAAGGAAAAGAGTCAAAGCTTCCTTGTGTCATAAGAGGAAGAAATGAAGATACACCTGGGCTGGTCTTACCTGTACTCCCTCTCCTGCAGTATCTCCACTGGGTCGAGGCCACAGGGTTTCTGAATGGGCGTGATGCGGTTCTGCTTGGCGTGGAAAGGCATCATGGGAGTAGGCTGCGCCGGCTGACCGGGGGACTGCGTCTGCGGAGGCATGACCGGGGAGGCAGCAGGAGGAACTGAAGGGGGCGCGGGAGAGGGCCGGCCAGTAGGTTGCGGGGGGATCAATTTTTGGGGTGCGTTTGAGGGAGCTGCTGCGTTCACCATGGGACCTGGAGGCACGTGAAGAAGGGAAGGAGAAGGACGTTCTGCTGCAGTCTACATTCAAAACTGGACTGGTGTTACATTACAAACCTTCAGGCCAGGACTTGGGTGGCCCATTGGGGTTTTGTCCCTGCATTCCGGCTGGGGTCCCTGACGGCCCTGGTGGGGGCATGTTGGGACCCATCATACCTGAAGGAACATAAAAGGTACTGACATCATTACCACTCAGACCACTGAACAAAGTGGAGTCCAATATTTGAAGTCTGCTTTCCAGGATTTTCACCTTGCATACCCACCGTGAGCTCGACCGTAGCTGGAGACCATCTGCCCAGGTCCTGCTGGACCCCCTCCAGCCCCAGGAGCCAGGCTGGGCATGGGCTGCTGCTGCATCCCAGGCATCGGCCTCTTTCCTTGGACGGCCATCTGCAGGTGGTCGGGCAGGGGCTGCCCCCGAGCCAGCATCTTATACGCCATGATCTGGGCTCTGAGTTGGTGGAGTTGGTTCTGGTTGAAAGGAGTTGGACCACCGGGAACCCCAAGGCCAGCCGGGCCGACGGACTCAAGGCCCGATCCAAGGTTGGGGACGGTGGATCCGAGACTTGGTCCGGGGCTGGGGCCGGAGCCACCTGGTGGACCGGGACGGTTGGTTGAGCCAAGTGTGTGTTGGTCCCCGCTGGGGCCGTCTAAAGATGTAGAGGCGGAGCCCGGGCCGCCAGAGGAGGAAGAAGAGGAGGACGATGGCATGAGAGGACCAGAGGGCGGTCCATTGGATGGGACAGGACTGGAGTGATCAGAGCCACCTAATGGAGAGTGGTAGCCTGAAGACAAAAAACAAAAAGATGTGAGCATGAGTAATTGTTTTGATTGTTTGTACTTTAAATTAAATAATCTCGGAAGTAGCTTATTTGAATGAACCCAACAGTTTCTGAACAGTGAGTATAAGATATTGTGACTTTTTTTTTTTTTACAGTAGCATGTCCAGTCCAGACTCTTTATGTAACAGGCAGAGATTTGCCTTCCACTTGTTGCCACAGAAACGATCCGGATGCACCCTGAAATCCTGCCTGTCTGTAATTTCACAATGTGTTAAACTCTCTTGTTTGTTTGTTTTATAGCAAACGCTGCTGAGTCCAAGCCACTGTGCTGTTAGTTTTTCCAAGCAGGCCTAGCTGTGGATTTCCTGTATATTAATACTAAAAAATAAAAACCGCGATGAAGACATTGGAAAACAGCCCACGGTGCTCATGAGGCACATGACGACGCCACCACAAGCAGCTCCCAACCCACTGGTGTTGCGCAGCAGTGGAAAGCAGGATATTGCTCAAGACAGATCTCTGTTGCATGCCTACCTTGTGAGTGTTGGTCCAGAGGACTGGGTGGGGGACCCATGCCGCTGTGTCCGCCCTGTCTCATCGACAGACCTTTCATCTGACTGAAGCGGCTCTCTTCGCTCATGCTTTTCTCGTGCATGCCCTCCATCGGCTGTGGGAGAAACCCAAAAGTTTCGATTAAACTATATATTATATAATTATTTTTTATCAAAGATGTAGTACAAATCTGCCTTCAAAGTTTTAATATTAACTCCACATGCATCAGTTTCTGTGTAAGTAGAACGATTTCTAAACACGCTTCAATATCATGTTCACCGCACTAATGCAGTGTCCTCACTTTGTGCAGAGGATGCATGTTTTCCTGGCCGTATCCAGAGGGCCCCGCCTGGGAGTGTCCAGAGGAGGGAGGACCAGGGCTGGGGCCCATCATACTGTGAGAGGAGCCCGGCGAGGGCCCGGGGCTGGGGCCCAGCATCGCCCCGGGGGAAGGACCTGGGCCAGGAGAGGGACCTGGACGCGGGGTGCCTCCCATGGGGGGATCTGGAGTGGACATGGTCTTGGACCTCCTGCTCCTGGGCGAGCAGCAGGGACCTGAGAGGAAGGACAGAGATGATGAAGAGTGCTGCGAGGCGAGCACGTGATCTTTTGAGAAACTCTGAAGACAGACTATGTTAAAGTTACTCCTCTAAACGAGCAATCACTGATTGGTTGGCTGAGACACGAGTCTAGGAAGCTCCAGGACTCTGCAGCTGGATGTTTGTCTTCTGATAAATGTGCTGGGTGCATGATGTTGGCAGGAGAAGGTGAATGATGCCTGACGCCTGTCACCCTGTGGTCTCAGCCTCTCTGCACCAAACCCCCCCGCCGTGCTCATGTGCATGATCAGCTGCAGGCTCGAGCATGCCGGGAAACACGGTGAACGATCACACGCGAGCCTGAAGCCACAGTGAATCCGCTCAGTCCAATAATGACAGCGTGTCTGCTTGAATGGGAAGAGGGGGGAATGGCGGACCGTGCTTGTGTGACTGACCTACCCGCGTCAGCAGGAACGGAGGAGGATGTCTGCTGCTCCCGGGCGCGGATCAGCGGCCGATGGAAGAAGACGCAGACACTGTTGCAGTGAGCGACCGCATCGTGTTCGAGATCTGCCTCCAAGCGACCATTTGTTTCACCGACGCGGCTCGAGCGCCCCCCTCCTCTGCTCCATGACCGAATGTCTGGTCACAGCCAAGACACAGTGCGCATGCGCTGCCGGGCTCCATCAACAGCATCAGGACAGGACTCATTTATTTATTACTTGTTTACACAAAAAATACATCATATATACTGTATTCATGATATATATACACATCATGTATGCTGTATTTATGATATATATGTAGTAAGAGTCGATGTTCAGATACATACTGCATGAGTACTTATATACAGACTGTAGGTTAACTGTACTATACCGCTCTCGCTCCCTCATGCAGACACGGCTACAAAGTGTGAGACACAAGTGAGATGTAATTCCAGTGTTTGAAGTTTAATCAGCACACAAACCAATAATAGTAGTGCAGTAGTAGCCTTCCTGTAAAAAAGTGGACAAACGAAACACAAATGGCAGCGGGAGTTTGAAGATCCAGGAGAAATCGCTGTTTAGTGTTCACAGACTTCACTGAGTAAAACCCAGAACCTGTTCATCAAAGGTAAACAGAGCGCTACTGGGTTTTACTTTACAAATGTGCCCATACCGCAATTTGACATCTAAAGGGTTGACTGAGGGGACCTGGGAGCTGATGGCAACAGCAACAGGAACATAATCTTGTTTCATGATCGGAATGATGAATACAGAAGACCTAAGCGCTGGAATTAAACAAGATCGAGGCTCCTGGGTTGACTGAGTGATCCTGAGCCATCTGTAATACCAGGGTTCATTTACCGCTGTTCGAGACGCTCTTGGAAGAATCTGAAACTCCTGTGGGTTGCAGTGTGACTCACACCAGTGCGCTTACTAAGACAAAACCCTCAGACTGACACACTAACACACACTCTGATAAATAAAGGAAATAAAAAGGAGATGTACAGCAGTTGGTTTATAACACCAGTCAGCTCATTAAATATTTTGTAGACCACAAATCTCCTCCAGCTTGTCCAGTTCAGACCAGGACACAGTCATCGAGTGTGACTGAGAACCTTAAAGCACTTGATTTTGCAAAACTTTTAGTTCTTTTTAGGTGTCCGATGAAGTAAATTAACAATATTTCAAGTACTTCAAACGTGTATTTTTCCAGTGATTTTTAAGCTCCAGTGAGAGCCTACTAGCTTATAATACCCATCTAAACAGAGGTAACGACAGGAGCCACATGGTCTGTTCACCAGCGAGAGGGATGAAGTACAAAAATCATCATGTCCACCTTGCAGCTGCAAAGGAAACACCAAGTCCTTCCTTTAGAAAAGGAATCAACTGTTTCTTTCCTGCCCCCTGGAGGTAGGAGCTGGAAAAGCATCCTCCTCAGTCCTAGAGAAAGACAAACTCATCACTGTTTCTTCTGTTGTTGCTCTGGCCCAGTCTGCCCGGGGGCAGGATGTGGCCTGCGGGGCCGCTGTGGTTGCTGCTTTGACCCTCTAGTCCATAGTCCTGACTCTGGCCCTCTACGAAGGTAAAGATAGGGTACTTCTCCTTGGTTGACGACAGGGCCTGTTAGGGCAACGGAGCTCCATCAATATAGATAACAGTCATAACAATATCTCACAAGTAGAGTGATTAAATTATTGTATTTTATTTTGTCTCGACTGTGACCATAACATCGCTACACAAGTACTGACTATGACTAAAGTCATTCTTATTGGAGGAGGATGCAACATGCTCACCACATTGACAGCAGAACACAGAGATTCAAAGTCCTTCTTGTTCTTGGCGTAAAAGCCGATGGTGCAGCTGGGATCCATGCGGGTGAAGGGCATCTTCTTAGGAGAACTGCAGTGGAAGGACTGCAGAGTGACAGAGGGACACAGCGGGGTCACAACAAAGTTCAGTGAAAACACGACAGAATAGTGACGTGTCAACATGCCCAAGGTGATGTGAACTGTGAGATGCAAAGGCAGGACTGTTAACGATCAGTCACAAAAGCTAGAGAGAGGTCAGACTGACCTCCAGTGAGAAGTTGGCTTGTGTTACATCCACCACTGGTTGGCAGTAGTGAGGGTCCAGATACAGCAGCTGCTCATCTGACAGAGAGGAGAAGTTGGAAAAAAGAATTACAACACACCACTGAAGTATGACATCTTTAACTGACAGAGGCCAATTGATTTATTGTACAGCACAGTGACCACCCTGGTGAGCGGTGACGCCAGTGCCAGCGTCACAGGCAACAGCTTCCTCTAACAGTCAAGTTCTAATGTACTCAATCATTCCCCAGCAACAAGCGTTCATATAGAATAACAACGCATCAGTTGCTTTTGTTTTTTAGGTATCAGGATACTTAAATATGGAATCTACCTCTGTGTATGAAACATACTAGCTATATTTTTTTAACGGCACACATCAGTTGCTTTATCTCACAATATTCAAGAAAATGTTACAAGATCCTGGTCACACACAATGAAATCTCATTCAGAAAGAACCCACTGATTTAGGCTAAGGTCACTGCCTCTGGATAAACACAGCTACAGTCATTTGTGACGGTGGTTGTTTGTGGTCGTTCCACCTCGAGATCACTTGGACCAAAACCAGCAGCCTCCTGATTAATCACATTTCCCAAAGCAGAGTTGCGTTCCTCTGCTCATGTGTACATAGTCTAAATTTTAGAGGGCAGTCGAGCAGGAAAGACCAGAGAAAGAAAACAAATAATGACAAACTACCACTTAATAATGCGACAACTACAGTTACCTGACTAAGGCACATACTGATGGCTATTCTACTAGCACTGTACGTTCAAAGAACACCAGATCTATCCCCTGTATATGGATCAGTTTCTTCATTCCTTTTCAATCTTCCTTTCGATCTTTCATGAACATGTTTCTCACCTTGGAAGCCAATGAAGTAGAGTGAATGCTTCGGTTTCCCTCCAATGATTCCGATACAACACTCCAACTTTAGGATGTTCTGGAAATGAAATATGAAATGAAATATTTTGGTTAATTATGCAGTAAAAATTAGAAAATAGATTATTCTAAACCAAGAAGATGGAAAAAGTGTCGAGCAGAAAATGCAGACCTTGACACATTCAATGTAAGATGGGTTGAGGGCCTCCCCTCCCAGCCGGACAGGCACCAGGATGATGACAGACTTCCAGGTTTCGCTGGATGGATCAGGAGGAGTCTGTCTTAGTGACGGGTCACAGAGACACGCCACATCTTCTTTGTACACTGGAGAGAGATAGAGAGCAAAGGCATGAAGAAATATTGCCGTGGTAAACACATTGGAGCAAAGACACAATCCTTTGAAATAAAGTCAAGAGAAAATATTGATTTCACCTGTACAGTCCTGAGCCACATATAAAGCCAGGTTTTGGACAACACAGGTTTTGGCAACTGCTTTCCTGAGGAGGGGAAAAAAAAACATTACATTAATCCTTAATTTTGTCACATGTGTAAGAAGTTTGAGAAAAGAGTGCAGCCCTTACCGCAGTATGTGTGCCACTATCGAGGGGCCATACCAGTCACCAGCCTTCTTCCCTGAACTTTTTCCAATTTCCACAAGTTGGTGAACTCCAAAAGGTGCAAGGGGCTGATCTCCGAACCAGGTGACCAACTTGCGGTGAATGGGCTCTGCTTGTCTGTCCCTTGCACACTCTGGCCTCTTCTTCTGGCTGGGTTTAGGAACCTGATCGCTTGGCAGGGACTTCACAGGAGTGTTGGACCCTCGTGGGGACCCAAAAGAAGGGATCGGGACCCCACCTGCCCGAGCTGGGGAAATCGGTCTGAACACCTCAAAGTCCACCTCTGTTAGCTGCTCAGCATCAGGCCAAGACCAATCTATGGAACACACAAAAAAAGATGTTCTTAAAACAGCTTAAGACAGCTGATCCACAGGGAACTTCATTCTGGAATTTCTTGAGTGTTCAGCTTTTAACAGTTAGTTTTGAATGACACACTAATTAGCATAGACAAATAAGGAAAGCGGTTTACAAATACACAGAGGATAGGCAGTACACAAGGAGTCAAATACTAAGAACAGTCAACAGAAACAGAACAAAATAGAACAAGTAAAGCAAGTAAAGTATAGAAAATGTGTAAATGAGAAGGGACAAAGCAGAATAAACGTAGACTGAGTAAATAAACCAGCAGAAGAGCTGCATGTGTAAGTGTCACACTGATGAGCGAACACAGGCACAACTAACTTTACCCATTCACGTACATGTCTGGAGTGTGAAATGTGCCCGACACACAAAGACACAAACCTCTTGGCATCAAATGGACCAGCAGTCCCTGTGCCAGCAGCATCTGGCCGCTGCGCAGCATGCAGCCCCAGCCACAGTCAGTGGTCCAGGTGGAACCCTCCATCTGAGGGAACTCCCGTCTGTACGTGAGCCAGATCCTGGACACGAAAGCCAAACGAAAGCGCTCCACCTCATCTGAGAGGAGGATACAGAAAAAGTAAAGAAAACTATTATAATTTTTACTCTACCTGCTTGTGATAATTTACTGATTTGAGAACAATCAGGTTAGGTCTTCCAGTCTGGCTTGTTTCCAGTTACTTTTGCGGACGTGTTGAACTCCCAAAGATACCATGACCTGAATAACTCACAGATAGTCTTCACAGATAAGATCAGTTTACATAAGAAGAACATCTTTCTTGTGTCTTTTTGTCTTCCCGGGTTTACACTTACGGTTAACCAAACACACAAATACCTACAACATCTGGTGAGTAGACAGGCAGGATTTAAACAGAATCAGATCAAATGTATAATGGTTTCTTTAGATATGTTGGTTTGTGTGTGAAGAACTTACCCTCACTATTAAGCAGATAGGAGTGTCCCAGGACAGAGACCGGAGACATCTTGTTGAAGGACGTTTTAGACTTTACAGTCCAACCTGGAGATGGAACAATATGCACATGTTATTCACACTAGCCAAATTACAGTTGCACGAACAACACTGCTCTAGTCTGACAACTAACCATATTTGACGTTGTTCCATGCTGACATCAGTTTGGCTTTTAGTTTGTCCATCTCATCGGGCTCTCCCACCACGTCTCTCCCAGGATCTGGGGTCTGAGGAGGCCTGAGCCCAAAGCTGCCCTGACGCTCCATCGGCTGCTGCTGCTGCTGCTGCTGCCTCCGAGTCTCCGCCAGCTCATCCTGCATCACTCCACTTATGTACTGAGCTGTGCAGGGGGAAACTGAGTTCATGCCTCTTGTGCTCAGAGCTGGACTCTGGTGCTTGTCCACGCAATACAGAAATGAAAGGGAGAACAAAAAGAGGACGAGAGAAAGACATGAGGTGAATTATTGACAGCTGGCAAAGGTTCACACACTTCACACTCCAAAAAGCTTTTACACTTCTTTATCTTCAGGTCAATCATTTTTCACATAAAGGGTTTGAGAACAGAGTGGCTGTTGTGTAATCGTACGCACTCCAGAGTGAAACAACTTGATGCACGTGCTCCCAATCTTGACTTGGTTATGAATACAAGCTTGGTGTCAAGGTAACAAGTTAAAGCATGTTAGAGTTTAACCTGACGAGAAGATTCTTGGTTGTACCTTTACTGTACTCATCAATTGAAATGACCGGTATACAAACGGAGGAAGAATGTACCCCAAATGAATTTAATCATACAAAATATCTGCTGGTTTATAGTAGTTTGTGGAATTAGAAGTAAAGTTTGCGTTGGGGTTTTGAGCTGTTGGGCCAGAGGCAATCCAACTCACAGCTTCTGAGCAAACACCAACTCACACTGACAACACTGAAATGATAATTTATCTTAGAGGAAGTGGGTCTTGTTTTTTTACAGCAGTGCAGTGCATGCAGTGTTTTCCTGTACCACAATAAGCCCTTATCACATCTTACAGAGCAATCAATTGTTTGAGGAAATATTAACATGCTGTCAGTCAGCTGACGCTATGGATGAACTTGGGGCCTCTTCACTGCACAGGAACACATTACAGTCATGAGTCTGCCACAATAATCTCACTTCCTGAAACAGTATAAAGAAACGCAGCGACGTCAAATTCTGATCAGTCTTGAACTTCTTCTTTCACAATAAAGGAAAACACTGGAGGAAAGTCCCAGAGACAACTGTCCCTCGTGTCCTCCGTGAGACTCAGCAGGATCGTATGAAGACATGATCACACTGATGGGGGCATTTCACGTGATTCCCATTTGACAGCAGCCGGATATCAGCGCCTGTGAACGTCATGTGTTCTGGTGGCTGTCATCATTCATCGCTGTGAAGCCGGCAGATACAACTACACCGGCCCACTGACTTTTGGATGGAACTAAACCTCGAGCCAACACGACAGTCCAGTGAGGACACAAGTCCCCATACACCTCGCTAATTCAGCTACTGGTAGCAGCTCCTGGCGGCTTGCACCTGCTGCGAAGCCCTGCAACTCTGCTCAGTACCTCGTTGGACTCATTCCGGTGTTGTCCTTCCTCTCCTCGCCCAGGACCGCTGTCTCCTCGGGTAAATCCACTCCACGGTTAGCCTAGCTTAACTTTAGCGCCTCTGAGGCCGCCCCCGGCCGGCGTTAGCGTGCTAGGCGGCTAGCGGCGAGGCCACAGCGAACAGAAACATACGAGCGACTTAGCGAAGAGACCAAAGAGCGTCCGTCCAGGGGGGTGGAAGCTCCTCTGCAGACAGAGGGGAGAGTCAGTGGGTTCGGCGGCGTTTCCCTTGTTCAGCAGCTGTGGCGCCTCCCGACACTCACTTCCTGTTGTCCTCTCGCGACGCGGCGCCATTGGTTGGAGTAATCCCTGCGAGGAAGCTGATTGGCTAATGCTCCAATAATGGGCACGAGCAGCGTGCTATTGGCTGATATGAACCTACCCTGTTATGTAACATGTAACCAAGGCAACTAATTATATACTTGATAAATGCATCAAACATATGCTATGTAATTATTATTACTATTAGTTTTAGAATTTGTAGTGTTGGTTTGATGCTGATGGAGGCAAGTCCCAGTCCAGCAGGGGCCATTGTACACCTGTGTATGTTTATTCAAATGAAACACTGAAGTAGAAATAAATGTGCACAAAACATGAAAAATATACAAATTTGGGTTAGAAAGACATTCTAGCTCAGTACTACATGTTTTGCAAAGGATAATCTCTACACATTGTAATTCAAATATTGTATTGAAGGATGAAACTTTCAGTGATGTATATTTTGCATTGGACTGGTTTGATGATCTTTTATTTTTTCTCATTTGCTCCATTAAAAGTTCCTACCTTGTACTTAAGGCTACAATGTGTGCCTGAGGAAATGCTGCTGAATCCTGACTTTCCCAACTGGAAAAGCAATAGCACATGTGGACACAATATCATATAATAATGGCTTCATTCTAGAATATATGGCAGTGTGGCAGATACTACAAAGTCTCAACAAAGTCTACAAAGTCATTTAGCAGACACTTTTTAGTTTTAGTTCGATGATCAGCTCGAGTTCAGGATGGCGATCACAGGTAGTTAAAGAGACAGGAAAATGACAAAGTTTGGAACAATTTTATTCCACATACTGCACTTCAGGTGTCCGCATTTGAATCACATCTATCACAAACAAAAATGCCCCCAATGGTACAAATAAATACTTTATCCGTGAACAGAGAAACATGGAATGTTTTTTTTTTGTACTTGGACTTCCGTGTTAATTTAGTAGAATTGTATACAATATATTCACCTTCTCTTGGGAGTGACTTACAAACAATACCAGCAAATGAAGATGCTTACTGAATAAAGTGCATTTCTACTACTCTCTCGGTCAATCACAAATAAAAAAGAAATAAATTATCAAACGTATAACACTTTTATGGACACCATTAACTGGGAGAAGGCCTGAAAGTGGGCAAAATCGCTGTATAACATTACCATACAGTTAGTTTTGTTAATCGGGTGAGCTGACCTGACCACTCGTTTCTTACACCAAGATATAAAAGAACTGCTTCCTATCAGTAGAATATATAAGACAGTATATCTAAAAATGTTAATCCCTATTATCCAGAAGATACCATTAACAGTCACATGAAGAACACAACAACGAAAACGGATAAATTCATGGTTCAAGTGTTATCTGATAATTACTGCAAATATTCTGATACATAAATGCATATTCGGTAATCCTATATGGCTAATAACATCCATGTTGCAGTAAATCAACGATCCTGGTCCAGAGGGTTCTTAATGAATGTGGACAGTGGGCATTGAGAACCACTGGAGGGCAGTAGAGCACCATGCCAAATAAAAAACAGTGCTGGTTAATTCATGGGACTTTGTACTGGGGTGATGTAATATCATTGAAACAAAGTTGGATTCAAGAATGGATTGCAAACAGAAGCCTAAACATTTAAAAGGATTTACATGACTTTATATAGCATTTGAAATGTATTGAGAAACGTTGCTATTAATGTCTAGTACTGTGTATAGGTTATAACCTGCAAAAACGGCTCTAAATTGTGTTTAGCATTTAGCCATCTTCACCTCCAAACAGATAATGACCAGCAACAAGAATCAAGTCTACCATCTCTAACCATCTGGTAAAGTTGAACCTGTTTTTCACACTTATTTGAAACTAAACTGTTTTTATGAGCAACCACATTTGACTTTTGTGGAAATGTGTGCTGTTGCTGGCTGAATCAGTTTGCACGGCGAGGGAAAAATCAGAGACGCGGCGAATCAAATCGATGGCAGAGAGTGAAATTCAAAAGCGTGTCGAAGCTGTGCGGTGGCAGGGGCACCTGTCACACAGCTGCACGTGTTGCATAAGATTACTGTATGTACACTGGAGATATTACTGAGAGAGAGAGAGAGGTGAACTGTGAGGAGAGGAATGGATTCCGATTTGTCATGAGGGTCTCATCCTCCTCAGCGACTTAAACACCATTATCAGTACGTTACAAAGCAATACACTGATTGACCTTGACTACCTAGCCTGGAGCACCTAACAACACACTCATTCTGAATATACTGGAGATAACCTTGTTTTTACATCGACAGGTTCAGTGTGATATACCATGCCAACATCCACGAACCCTACCTTAGTTATAGAGCCCTTAAACAGTTAAATGACGGTATGCTACATCCATGACTGCCTGCATTTCCAACTAACAGGTCCATTGTATATGTGCTTATACTATTTACTTATAATTTAACATCCTATATTCATGTTGCCAGCGTGACTGGTAGAAAACCTATAACTGGATCCTCACTGCTGTTTGCATCTGCAATGGTTTTTGGTCATTGCCCTCGCTGAGTCACCCGGGCTGCGTGTAACCCTAGACACACACGTTTACACTTCACGTTCAACTCACTCACTCACAAACACACTCACGACCCAGCTTCACGGACCAGAGAGTGGATTTAAATGCATGAAAATTAGCTGCTGACACTGCGGCCTCCTGTGGCAACGTGCGCGTGTGTGCGTCCGCGCGTGTGTTTGTGTCGGCTGACAGTCAGGAGCGGGAGGGGAGAGAAGGGCTGTGGCAGCCATCCTGCCAAGTGGAGATAAGCGCTGAGCCTGAGCTCTGTCACCCCTGATTTCTTGTGCAGCAGGACACAGCCTTCAAGACCGACCAGGAATAGACCCAAGGTAGCTACACACACACACACACACACACACAAAATCTCCACTGTGACAGACAAAGCTTGATTTGACGTCCACTGACAGAGCGCCAGGCTTTGGCTTTGTCTGACCGCGCAAATCAGAGAAAGCAAACTGCTGGATGAACAAGAAATTAGTTGAATCATGTTGTTGCTCGTCTCCAAACCACCGCTGTGTGTGTCGCCCGATAAAAACACCTCAGTTGTGCCTCAGTTCGCTGCCCTGTCGTGTTGTTTGCGCAGTATTAGAAGAGAGGGCTGGTTAAAGACAAAACAGAGTGACAGGATTTGGTATTCACAGTTTTCAGCATGTTTTGATCGGTAAAGCACTTTTTGACCTCTTGTACCTATTTAACATGTACAGCACATACCATATGACATGCGTTCACATAGACACACACACGTACATCTGATAAAGTGTTCCACGTTACATTAAGAGTCTCCTTATTAAATAATTTATAATAGAAAAGCAATAGTTAATGCACCTGTACACTTTTTTCTCCTGGTTTTAAGTTAGAATCAGTCAATTATTGAAATCAATAAATAACAATTTATATACTCTGAAATTGGAATGTACAATGTTTTAAGTGATTGACTTTTGTTGCATTGTTCTTCCAAAAAACAAAAAGGCATCTTTTTTTGGGGGGTGAGACCATGACCATGTCACATTTTGGGCAGGCTGCTTCCTGTCGCAGCCTTCTCCAGTGGCGACCCAGCAGGACTCTGTGTCACCACCGCCGCCCCAACAACCGCTCGACCTCCAGCAGGTGTGTCAGGCCTCCCAGCTGCGCCTCCTTGCTTCTCCTCCCCTGCCTTAGTCTGCTGCTCTTTGCTCTTGGCCCCCTCCTGGGAGCCGAGCTTGATTGGCCCGAGGACGCTTTTGGCTACGGTGGTCAGCTGGCTGACAAAGCTCGTCTTGTCGCCAGGGGACGCGGGTCGCGACTTGCAGAGGGAGGGCCCACAGAGGGAGGGGGCGACGGCGGTAGGGGAGGGAGAAGGGGAAGGTGAGTGCTCCTCCACCACCTCCAAGCGGCACTTGTCCTCCCAGTCAAGGGTTCCCCTGTAGCAGTTGACGGCTCCGAGTCCCTGCCTCACCTTGCTCAGCGAGAGCGGCTGCCCATGAGGGGGGACAACTGGAGCGAGGACCCGAGCTGTAAGTTTGGGGCTTTTTGAGCCGAGGTCTGCAGTCCTTGAGTCACTGCTCTCAGCTCCAGGCTTTCTCAGGCCGTCGCCCATCCCTGATGACTTAAAGGTTTTGTTGATGTTCAGAGGTGCTGCTGTCACGTTGATGCCCATGGATTTATCTGGAACGGACGTGGAGCTCGTAGAGAAGGCAGCCCCAGGAAAACTGGGCCTGCAGAGAGCACTCTTGTTGTTTCCTTCCTGCTTTGGTTCTGTTTTCGCCCCGAGCTGCTGTTCATGCGGATCTTTGCCATCAGATAACGCACCTCTGCCTGTCTTGGGGTCTAACTGTTTTGGAGTTAATTCTGCCTGACCCTGGTGGATCTTTTCAGGCGCTACCTGAGCACCCAGACTCCCCGTTGTTTTGGTCGGGGTGGTCAGCGGTGTTACTTTAGTGCTCTCTGCTCCTAGTCTGGAGCTTTGAGAGTTGAAGTACAGCTCGCTTGTGTGAGGTTTTCTTGTTAAAGACGACTGGAATGCTGGTGCTCCGACGCGGCTTGTCCCTGTCTCTGTCTCCCTCTCTTTCTCCCTCTCCCTTCCTCTTTCCCTCTCTTCCCTCTCCCTCCCAGCCAACAGTGTTTCCCTGCTGAGCGGTGACTCCTGTCTCCCCAGTCTCCTCGCAGGCTTCAGGACGCCCGTCTCTGGAGTAGTTGAGGCTGGGACAGGGGGAGGATTAGGCAAATTTTCTCCTTCTGTCTCCAACAGGCTCTGGAGCCCGAGCTCACAGAGGAAGGCATCCTTGCGATACTCAGAGTGTTGCACCTCCAGGCTGTGCTTCCTCAGCGGACCGCCCAGCCCCCCCGTTGAGCTGGACTGGGTGAGAGGGGAGCCCAGCTTCTCTGCCGACTGGACTCGCTTGAGGAGAGGCGATCGAGGGGGCTCTGCGCTCTTTGGCCGGGGTCGGACCACCGGTGGTGATGAGTGGAGCTTGGCAGGGAAAGACTGGGTGGTGTTGGAGCTCCCCACAGTGTGGCCCGGCAAGGGCGGAGGAGACGACTGGGTAGGGGAGGGTGTGTGGGCCAGAGGGGACAGGGGGATGTTACCGGCAGATTTACAACGGGCAGAGCGGTATTGGCGGTGGAGTTTAGGAGAGAGGCCGTGCAGGGAGCTGGGCCTCATGTGCTGTGATGGAGCAGGGGAGTTTGGAGTGCTGGAGGCTGGAGAGCTGCTCTGGGAGGAGGCACCTGAAGGACCACAGAGTACAGAAAACATCAACTAAATCCTTTCTTGCATTGAAAAACTCACTTACAAAGACATAAACACATTTGCATGTGCCCCAAATTCATGCTCTAAAAAATAATATGCGCAACTGTTGATGTTTAAAACGGGATGTGCCAGTGCCGCACCCAGGTATGCTGGTTCTGGGGTGGAGCGGTAGCCCTGAGTCGGGGACCGTGCAGACAGGCTGTGAGTTGGGGAGCCAGGAAGACTCTCACTGGAGGACAGAGAGCGATTCAAAGAGGACAGGCTGCGGCTGGTGTGCAGCAGATTGGACTGTTTTGTGATCTTACGAAACAACGAGCTGCGCTTCTTACTGCAGGATAGAGAGAGAGAGAGAGAGAGAGAGACAGAGTGAAAAGAGGAAAAAAGACGGTTTATCCAACCCTTAATAATATACAATCACAGACAGCCCATACATGTCAGTACATGTGTCTAGCGCGCTACCTCTCCTGGCTGTCCTTTCCCATGGTCCTCCTGTTTCGTCGAGCCATTTTGCACTTGTAGCTGGCCTTCCTGGCTGGCCCCACTTTGATGGAGGTGTTCTCGAAAGGTGTCGTTGTCACTGTCACCTTGTTTCCACTCTGCACAAATCAGTAAGACATAATTAAAATCACACACTCAAGATTATTTATTGTCAAGAGTTAATTAGCTAACACTTGGATTTAACTTGAGTCAAGTAAAAGTCAAGGTTAGGACGCCATTTCTAGCAATCTACAACTATCTATGAAGGACACGTATATATTAATATTGATTTTACCTCTGTGGTCCAGCAGAGTGTCACTGATTCCTACCTTGAGGATAAGCTCGACCACCTCAGTGTGAACTAGGCCGTGGACAGGCTCCCCGTTAACATGGGTGATGAGGTCACCAGCACACAGCCCAGCTTCCTGCGCAGGTCCGCCATCTTCCACATGCTGCAAATACACAAAGCATCCGCCACACCAAAAAGAAAGAAAAGAGAGTTTGCAAGAAGTCTGGCTGCTTTGTTTCAGCACAAACACTACTGCGCGTTTCTTACCCAAACAATGTGATGCACGCTGTAGATGTCACTGTCTCCGATGTAGACCCTGATGGCCCTGAGGGTGAAACCGTACTTCTTTCCTGAACGATGGATGGTGATGGGGGAGCGCAGCACACTGACTGCTGGGCAGAAGTCTCTGCTGGGTGAAGAGTCTCGGGATGAAGGGTTGGATGAGAACGAGTGAGGGGACATTGGGCTGGCCAGTGGAGAGAAGCCGCCATGTTGCTCCACTAGTCGCAGAAATATGGTAAAAAAAAAAAACTTGTGTCACAACTCAGTGTTTCCTGACAGAGTTTGCTGTAACTTTTCCCCGTGCCCCTCACCTGATGGTATGATGACAGACAGCGCTGTAGCAGAGGCTGACTTGATGACCTTGTTGCCAGGTCTCGAGCTGCGTTTGTCTGCGTCGCCAGACAACTGCTGGTGACGTGCCCTGCGGAGGACCAGGTCATTGGTAGCCCGGGGGCCCAGAGGGTCATACAGAGGGGTCATCACATCACGACTGGCTGCTGCAGGACCTGGAGATAATGTGTTGATTGCTGTGATAATGCCAGGTGTCTCTCCAGGTCGAGGGGGCTTGTCTGTGAGGATGTAGAGTCATTGAAATCACAAAACAACACTTGAAAGGTGGGAAATAGCATGTTAATTATTTTCCAGCTGCCCATTGATGTAACACGACCAAAGAATGGGGTATTTCAGGTAGCTATTTCCCTTCCTATGCACTTTCCAAAAATTTGTAATCCTGTTCTCCCTCTCTATTCCCTCCCCTCCATCCTTGCTACCTGTGAGAACTCCAGCTACAACACACCTGCTCCATTGATCTCTTTCAGACTGCTTCTCTGTTCCAGGAGACTCGGTGAGGGGATGCTGGTCCCGTCCAGTGAGGTTCCTCGGACCTTGAAGGGAGCCTGGCGGGACAAGAAGTCCGGCTCACCCTCCAGAGGTGAGGCAAAACGATGTGTATCTATCAGCGCTGAGAAGCGGCGCCGAGCACCGAGGGGAGGGCTTCCGTCCCCTTCCATGTAGAGAGACTCTGAACACGACAGGCGCTTCCTGCAAGAAGAAATAGAGGCAGTCATATCATGTAAGAATCAATTATCCAACAATGCTAACGCTGGATCGCCCCCTGCTGGCTGCTCATGGTATATGAGGAAAATACTATCTCCTCCATGTTGGTGATTGTCTCATGGACCAAACTAAAAATACCTCAATACCCCAGCAACACTCCACTAGCCGCACTGCCCAGGCTCCCGATTACATCAATAGCTCAAGATTGCTGAGCCCATATTCTGGATATATTTGTCTGAGGAAAGTTATGTGGAGACACATGGTTCATCTTATATACAGTCTACATGGTTGAGGCCCAGCAGAGGTTTGAGCTAAGCGCTGACAACAGTACGCTGATATTTCCATAATGATAGTGCTGGCAACCCTATCTGGCTGTTGCATGGTAGGTATAATAATTACCACATCGATTTCTGGTAATGGTAACGTTTGATGAGAATCATTTTAAATCTGTGAGGATCAGGAGCTGAAAATGAAGAAAGATGATGATCACTTCTACTAGATATAGAGGAAGAAGAATTCAATATGCAAGGCAATAAATTATGATCCACCTCCACCTTATCATCCTTTCAATCAATTATGAAAATATCATATTAATTTACTTCATGCATGAATATAGTGGGAATGACATGACTTCGTAAAGGCCAACGTGGAACTAAGTAATGAGCAGTACGGTCAACCAGGTTTTGCTGTATGATGTGTATCAGTGAATAATAATTTATGGTCTGACCTCTGCAGGCTGCCATCTGTCTAGGCTGCTGCATGACAGCAGAGCAGAATTATGTTTAATGAATCCAGATCTGGGGATCAAATTATCTCTTCGCTTGCTGGGCTAAACCTGAAGAAGCTTAAATATGACAGTTATACACTGTTCCTGGTCGCTCTCCTCTCTCTCTGACTGGTCCAGGCTGATGGCCGCCCACACTTCTGGGTTCTGGGGCTTTCTTGTTGTTTTTGTTCGCCATAGTCACCAAGATGATCGTGTGAACTGCTGGGCTTCTTTTAAAGCCTTGTAAGGTCACCACCTCACAATGAAAAGTGCCTTAAGATAATGTTTGTTTGTGATTTTGTGCAAAAATAATAGAGGTCTTTCAAAGGTCCTAAAATGACTCATTTTTATCCTTTGGTGTATTTTCATTAGAAGTAAACATGGCACTAGATTTGAGTCAAAACAAGCAGCTAAGTTTGCATTATAAATAACAAATTATGAAAACACTTCTGAGACATAATGGCGCTCTGTGAGACACATGAACCAGCAATCCATTTCCACTTCCCTCGTTTACAAATTTGGCCGAGTTGAGATCTGTTGCTGACTCGAAGTGAGCGTGAAATCTCGCACAAAGAAGTGTCAGAGTTGGTCTCCCTGATATAGAAACCAGATACACAGGGGACCTGGTGCCCGTTTCAGAAAGCAGGTTCAGTGTAAACTCTGAGTTAGCGAGTCGAAACTCTGGGTTTTTGGTTTCACAGAGCCAGTTCAGTGTAACTAAAGGTTACAGAAATGCACATAAACAAAAAACTGGTTATTATGTTTAAAACCCCTCAGTTCAACATCTCTGCCACTCACATCTCTGGTGATCCTGTCCTCCAGCTCTTGTCCCTCATGCTGAAGCTGCCCAGGCTCTCTCTCTTGGTCACCTTGTCGTCCCGTGGGCCTTTGTGCTCCCGACGGGACACTGAGGACGAAGCTTTCTGCTCCAGTTGAGAGAGATGCTCCATGCTGCTGTACACCTGTGGGAGGTTAGCAGTTATTAATGGCCTGAGGAAAATGTTGCTGTTGAGTCGAACCCTTGGCTGGCAACTCCATCGACACAGTATTGAGTAGATAATGAAATTACATTTTCGGGTGAACTATCCCTTTAAGGGTGAACTATCCCTTTAAGGGTGAACTCTGTTTGCATGTAGGGGGGAAAAATCTGACGAAGTGACACAAGTGATGTCAAAGAGTGAAGGTGTTGATTAAGTGTATCCTGTATCCTGTAACCTGTCTGCCTGAGGCTAACGGCTTCTGAACTAGCAGCAGTGGAGCTGCATTGTGAGTAATGCAGGCCTCAGGGTTTGTCATGGATAATGGAACAAAAAGATATTATTTCTGGTTCTTCTGCCTAACACATTATCAAACAGTTCCTGTTTACAGTATTTTAAGTAAGTTGTAATGAGGAGAACATTGTGAATCCGGCACAAAGTTTTGAAGAATATTTTAATACTGACACAACATACTGGGTATTGGCAGCATCAACCTAAAAATGTCCATGTTGGTTCACAGCCGACAGCATCTATTAGCTCTTGTCAAGATTATATAATAATGATTGGACTCAGTGGATAATATTTAGAATTATATCAAGCAACAGTCGTAAATACATGTTTTAGGATGCCAGCTTTTTAAACTGTGTATGTACACTGTTAAAGTGTATGAATTATTTGTTGATACAATATTAGACAATAAGATATATGTGATATGGTACAGCTTAGAATGAAATTAATAAAATTAGATAAGATGAGATTTCCTTAATTAGACCCACTATGGGGAAATCTGCAGCAAAGAGGAAATATAAACGACTAACTATACATTTGAATTGCAAAAATAGAAAATGATTATTGCTCAGTTAAAATTAGTAATTGAAAACTTATGTTTATATAAATGTCACAATGTCTGCTGAGTCGTCTCATATTCAGGTCACTGTCTTGTGAATGCTAGGATAATAAAACTGACTCCCTGCCTCACACAAATAGCTATTAACAAGCCAAAACAGGACACAGGGAATATGACCTCCTACACTGAGAAACAACACAGTCTCTAAGTTATTGCCATGCATGTAAATGCTGACAAATCCACAAAGACATGCACACAGTGACTCTGTGCAGCTCTCATTATGTGCGGACTGCAGAGCAACAAAAGGAAGCTAAACCGTGTGGGGGAGGACAACAAGACAAGCTACAGTACGTTAAGGAAGAACTACAGAATATTTAGCAGTGCACCATGGAAACAAGTCTCAGACGAAGACCCAGCTGTCTCCTCAGGAAGAAACCCAAGACCCTGTCAGAGCCAATTCCCTATTTTATCAAACTGATGAAACATCTCAATGCTGTGATTAAAATAAAGAACTACAGGACATTTGAGGAAAAAGCTGCTACAGATGATCACACGTGCTGTTTTCTTTTTCTCCTTTTGTGCTTTGGAAAGAAAGTATTTCCACACAAGCCTCCAAAGTTTTATAATCTCACCTTCTGCCAAGATCTTTAGCCTTTATGGTAATTTCAGATGCATCTCAGATTGAACAGATATTTGCTAAAGAGCTGCTTCACGACCCAAACACAGGGTGGTGGACCGGGTGAATCACAGATGGAGTGACAGACTGACAGAGAGAGACAGAATAGCGATAGAAGCGATGAGAGAGGGAACAAAAAGGCACCATGAGGTGAGAAAATCCCACCCAAGAGAGTGACAGGGAGAACAGACGCTGAGAGGCGAGGGTTTGGCAGGAGAGGGTGTGGATGAAAAATAAGGATGAAACATTGTCCTAGTCATTAAATGCACATCTGCAGACAGGTAGAGAGAAGGAGGTCGGCTCAGGCAATGGTATGAAAGGTACATGGGTCTGTGAGTTGCTCTTAAACAGAAACTGGGGACAAGAGGGATAAAGGAGGAGCAGTTAAAACGGCCCAGTTAGACCGTCTCAACTTCAGGTATGACACCTTGCTCCAGCTCCAGATTGCAGCTGCTTTTCTCTGAACAGTGACCTAATTTTATCCATCGTTCCTTCCTCAACTACTCCTGTTGAGTACGAGTGAGATTCAGTGTAAAGTCATAAAATTACAGAGGAGAGAGTGAAGGATGCCAGAAAGACAAAGTCAGACCTTGCTGAAGCGAGGCGAACAGGAGGAAAACTGCCTGATCTCCACCGGCTCGTCGTCGTTGGTGTCATCCTCGTCGTACGTATTGATGTGGTGATAACGATCCGAGCGGGCTGGGCAGGGGAGGGAGTGAAGCAATGATATATATGAGCTGTCACTTCAAAGTAAAGTGTGCATTTCTGACTGGAACGCTGTCAGAACATTTTAGTGCGACCCATAAACCTAATATTGATGTAAACGCTGCACTTTAACAGACACATAAATCTAGACACGTACTGTCGAAGTAGCTGGTGTCCTCCTCTGACTCCAGGTGAGGGATGAACTCTGCCTTCTGCCTCAGCAAACTGTTCCAGTCCAGCTCGGTGAAGAAGGAGTGCTGCTTCACCTCAAACGCCCCACCTGGTGGCAGGGCATGAACAACATATTATGGGGGCTGTATTTAAATACATTGGATTCTTATTTTTATTTGGACCTGCACCATATTACACAAAGTCATAGTTTTTTTTTTTTTTTCAAGACCAATGGATTCAGAGAAAATCAACGTTACAGAAAGTGCTCACTGATCCAGATCTGCACCAACATTTAGTGAATTATTCCCCACAAAGCCAAACAGAAATTGGTAGTTTTATTATTTTTTTTACTTTGTTTAGTTTGGCTTAATCAGTATAGTTGAGTTATAGTAACCAATAACTGCTTATATGAAAACCACAACCAAATGCAAGAAAACATTAATATATGAAACATTCAAAATCTGGTATATAGGTTGGTTTTTGAGCAGATTATAGAAATGTGCTCCGAGGTGGATTTTTTTAAAGTAAGCCATGGTGTTCAGTCATTGCTAGGCAACCTCACCTCCTCTCACTGTCTACGAGTGAGATATATTTATATATCAGACAAACAGTTGCTTTTAAGCAACTTTGATCCTCAGTCTTGTTGCCACATGGCTGCAGGTGGAAGGTCTGGTGTCAAATAAAGTTGGTACCTGTTCCCAACCTCAAGAGAGGGTTTGTCTGCAGCAGAGCTGATATGAGAGCCTGGGCATCTGCAGGCAAGGCGTCGTCCCCATCTGGCCAAATGACATTGTCTAAGAGAGACAAAGGAGAGAGCAACAAGCCAGAGGCAAAATCAAGAGGATGATTTTCAGACTGCTGCAAAAAATCATTGTTAACCTGAAGTTCAATGGGAAGAAACAAAATGTTCGTCCAACACATTTCTACTTCTCATTCTTCAGGGATTTTCCGGAACGCCTATCTGATTGTAGAGGCATATGATAACCTGCTGAATGACTGGCATTGTTCACTCAGCAACAGAGTACAGTCAGGAAAATGAATCAAAGTTTTTTATTTAGAAATTCTTCTCGGACCTGTTATGACCTGCCCAAACAGCTCCTCAGGAGTGTCTCCAAAGAAAGGAACACAGCCGAGCAGGAACTCATACAGGATGATGCCCATGGCCCACCAGTCCACCGGCTTTCCATAGCCCTGACGGAGAATCACCTCAGGAGCGATGTACTCTGGAGTACCACATACCTGAAGAGATAAAGATTAGTTTTATGTGCTATAATGAAACAAGAAAACATCATTTAAACTATTTAAATCGGCCCATATAGTATTTTTAAAAACAGTTTATCCACATATTTAGCTATTCAGCTCTGCCAAGGTGAACTGACCTTGGTTAGTGACGCTCAAACTTTTAACACATGACAGAATCTGTACTAGAATCCTAAAAAGCAAATCCCTGGGCTGGAGAACACGAGGGTTGCTGTGACTAATCGTGGCTGCTGTAATTCACAGCATAAACAATAACTCTAAATGTAAAATGGGATTGTGATGGAGGTGCGGAGCATTAATGAATCACTAATTCAAACAACACAGGAAGCATTTGCAGCACGACGTCTTTATTTGGAGATTATTGATTTTGCCGGATGACTTGGCAGGTTGGCTCGCATGGCTGGAGGAGACTAAAGGATGCTGGGAATGGGAGTTGTCAGCTCAGCCACCAAACATCCTGACTCTGAGCCAAATTAATAAAATCCCCAAATCTCTGTCTGTTCTTCTGATCAACTTCAAACTTGGCGGGTGCATTTCTGACCATTATCTGTCATTTATCTTACGCTGCACTTGCTTGCTTAGTGGCATCAAATAATCACGATGTCTGGTGAGGAATAAAATAGAAGCCATAACCCTCCTCGGGGTATTTGTTTGAACCAGTGCCACACAGCTAGAGGCACAAACACTAGTCCATTATATAATGTGAGGATAAAGGGCTGCAATGAAGGTCTGAAAGCCTACAGAGTGGTACGAGGACCGTACGGAGTCTGTACCTGCTTGTCCAGGAACTCTCTGGCATCTTTCTCTATGTGACCCTCATACAGGTTGGTGGTGAGGCTCATCAGGCCCATCTTCGACAAGCCAAAGTCTGTGAGCTTGATGTGGCCCATGGAGGTGATCAGGAGACTGTGTGGAGAAGAGAGACGGGGAATTAGATTCATATGACATTTAATAAGTTCACATTAGGACACAAGGCAATAACATCCTTACTTAATGGAGTAAGAGCTTACTTCCTAAATCAAATTTCAAGTTTTAGTGTGTGATTCAATAAGTTGATTTTTTTACACATTGCAATAAATTATAATTGCTTTAGAGACAAAGTATTCAAAGCAATAGTTTATTACAGGAGGCAGCATACCTACAGTTGTTAGATTGAAGATACAACAGACCAATATCAATATTTACCATAAAACATTTTTTCTGTCCTGTTCTGTGGTGTAAGTTTGATGTTTAGCTGTTTCGTTTTTTTTTCTCCACCAACCCCTGAGAGAAGTATCTTGCTCTCTAGCCACTGGCTGCTGTAGTAGTGAACAGTTTGTTTATCACAGCTTTAGTGCTAAAACAAATTAAATCCAATCTCATGATAACACTAAAACACACTGTAAAGCTGCTGACAGACTGAAACAATAAGCTAGAAAACACTTCAAATAACAAGTGTTTTCTAACACTCAACAAATACCCTGCATGCACTTTACACCTGATCAATTGTTCTTACAAAATCATGATTCAAACACTCACTTGTCAGGTTTGAGGTCTCTATGGACAATACCATAGTTGTGCAGGTACTCCAGGGCTAAAACAGTCTCAGCGAAGTACATCCTCGCCAGCTCCACAGGCAGAGCTCCGATGTTCTTCAGCAATGTGGCACAGTCACCACCTACAAAAACAAAACAGAAAAAAACAATTTAACATTTCCTCAGGCAAATACAAACAGTCACAGATTCAGAAAGGCCCCTCCAACACAAAGGCATTCTCAGTTTGAGTCCACCTTTACGGTAAACCTGACTCTCTTACCCTCAACGTATTCCATGACCATGCAGAGGTGTCTGCGAGTTTCAAAGGAGCAGAACATAGAGACGACAAAGGGATTCTCCGCGAAGGTCAGGATGTCTCGCTCTACAAACGCCTGCTGGATCTGGTTCCTCAGAATCAGATTCTGCTTGTTGATCTTTTTCATGGCAAAGCGCTGACGTGTCTCCCTGTGCCGCACCAGGTAGACGGCACTGGAGTGAGAGAGAGACAGAGGAGGACACCGGGGAAAGGGCAGGAGGATGAAGCAGTGGTTTAAAAAAAATTCTTTTCCATGCAGTATATGATAATGTAGATGATTTTAATCTTAAACTGGATGTTTGCAGCAAAACGAAGGCTCATGCTCCCTGCTATGTAAAGATAAAGTATCTAAATACAACCCATTCTACACCGAAAGAGATAACGAGGTAAACTGATTTTTCAATTCAAACCCGTCATAATGCGCTGAATCAAGAGGTAGCTCTGTTGCTTACCCATAAGCTCCATTGCTGATCAGTTTGATGCTCTGGAAATCTTCTTCACTCGGTGGCTTGATGGCTCTCCCTCTTCCCTGGTAACACAACCATCGTTTTATAGATTTTTAAATCAGATTAAAGCAGTAGAATCAACATGTTTTTCTTTTTTTGTGAACGTAAACACATGGATCTGTCTGCGACTATGTTTGGTTTTCACCTCTGCCGAGTCATCGGTCTCTGGAGTGTGTGGACCCTCGCTGTCGTAGCTGTCAAGGCTCACGATTTCTGTGGAGAATCATGTTAATTAATAACAGTCAGTTTGAAACTGGAAACTGATCTCGCCTGTCGTGCTGTTGCCATGGGAGACGAGAGTGTGAAAGTATAAACACGCATGCAGCTGCGTGGGCGTGAGTTTGTGCCTATGCATCACAATGAAGGTGCAAAACAAGGTGCAAGATCAAGATATCAAGTGGCCCATTGTTAGTGGAGATAACCGAGAGAGACTCAACAGGCCCTGCTTCTCTTTTATTCAAAAATCAAAACCAGAGGTTCATAGTTATGAGTAATGGCTGGCTCATTGAACCCATCAGCTAATGTACGCTCTAGTTGGACTAGAATGGGAGTGAGAGCCTCAGCCCTGAAGATTAATGAATGATAGAGATGCCACTGCACCACCAGCCAGCAATTGGTCCAGACTATACAGCTCAATAAATATCCTAGTCCTGGACAGCCTGTTAAACTCTTCAATAGCATAACGGACAAAGAACAAAAAAAGAGTCAGAGTGTAATCTGGACTTCAAGTGTGCACATGTCATATGCAAGACTGCTCTGAGATAACTCTTCTTGCTGTTTGAAAACTGGCTAGTATCTGTCACTTTCACATCACACTCCCTTTCCTCGCCCACCTGAAACACCGTGTCTTGAAATCTCTGGCTAAATACAATAGTTTTAGACATTTTTGTTAATTAAAAAAGTGTACTGGTTGTACTTTGGCACGATGTAGTGAAAAAGACAAGCTGAGATCTTGGCCAGACAGTAAGAAGACACAGGTTCACTGAGAAATGGGTACAGCATCCCAAACAAAACAAAACATGTTAATACAGTAGCCAGGCAGCTGCTTCCCTGCTGGCTTCATGCTCAGCTGATCAAGTCCTGCATTTCTCTCTCTCTCTCTATCTCTCTCTTACCCTCCAGTGGGTCTCTGGTCAGACCCAATTGGCTGATGATGTACCGAGGGATGTCTGCCTTCATCAGCTGTCCCTCCTTGGCGTGATCCTCCGCTGCCTCAAGCAAATGGTAAAACTCTTCTGGGTTGAACTCCTGTCAGTGAAAGACGTAGATGTATTGAATGCCAAAGGAAACAGCAGTGCCTCAGAATAAGAAGGTCCTGGGTTCGATTCCTGGGTGGAGCCAGGGTGGCCAGGGTGTGTGGAGTTTTGCATGTTCTCCCCATACTTGCGTCCAAATGAATATGTCTACACGAGGAATAGGAGCTAAGGTAAAAGAACAATGTAGGCAAAGCAGCAGAGCAAAACTGTCAGTGCTGATCTCACACACAGCATTAAAAGATATCTTACAATAGAGTTTTAACACCTGTAGAATCACAGAGCCTCTGAAAAACCACCACATTTAATCAGCTCCTGTCAAAACACTGGAGGATGAAGAGAGGCAGCAGCTAAAACATTCACAGGTTAAATTATACTTAGGTGCATTTCTATACAGACGATACAATACTCTACTTGTCAGTCAGTTTTTATTATCTTGACAAGACCTTCCTCAATCACTCAGATAGGGAAACACTTGCTTAGGCTGCGTCCTGAAGTGTTCTCTGCTATGGGGACATCATTTAAATTCATGCTGCCTGCTCAGTATTACATTGCCAAGACTCTGTGGTAGGCCCATTTTCTGTAGTAGCCCCATTTTCCTGCTCTTAATATGCCTAAATGGAAATCTTTTTTTAAATTTCTGAAGTCACACCAGGCCTCCCCTTCACATCTCTGCGATCTCTTATCGCTCACAAAATGCTGCTGTGATTATCACTCCACTGGACGGCTGCTCTCCACCAGGTATGCAGGATTAACTCAGAGCAGCTTTCTGCTGCTGTGTTCCCCGAACATGAAATAACCTCCAGAAGTACAAAATCTACAGCTCAGTGATTGTGTCGCCCAAGGACAATTTTGAAGATTTTATAAAATACTTTGTGACTGAAGAGCGTACGTGTTCTTGGACATTTTATCTTACACTTACGCTGTATTTCTAAGGATTCAGGAGGCTTGAAACAGTGTGCAACGGTTTTGGCCAAGATATTTTTATTTAAATAAATGTATCTGTAAATAGCCTTTTGAGTAAATGTGAATGGTTGTTTGTATCTGTTCAACGACCATGGGATAAACAGGTGACCTGTCCATGGAATACTATGTCTTATGGACTGAATCAAGTTCCCCCATGACCCTCAAAGCCTACGCAATGATTATTTATGCATAAATGTGATTTTATCATTAAGTAGGTGACAGTTTGCAAGTCAGCTCATTATGAAAAAATGTTTGTTATCAAAAAGGAAAAAAGGTGGGATTTGTGTAGCCTGCCTTTATCTACTCTGGAACATTCTAACCATCATATATGTCTATAAAATTCATAACAATTACTTGTTTCTATTTTGGCCTGAACAACAGGTACGAGTTGAACTTTCTACATATTAGGAGGAAAAACATCCTCTGGCTCAATGTGCTGAAAACATATTAACAGTGTATCCCATTATATCACCATATTGATTCGCTTTTTCCCCGGCCTACAGCCAGGTATTGAACCACCGGCGTCATCTTCCCGGTTAGCAGAAACAAAGGGATGTGATAACAGCTTACAAAGGATGACTGCTGATGAAGTGATGTTATATCTTGTTGCACCACAGCAATACCAAAACTGAGCCCGACCTCCAATCACAAAAGCTCGACTTCATGACCAAACACCTCTGTGGAGTTGTCAGACAAACATAATCACTGTTAATACAGCTCCCAACTTTAAATTGCTTCCTTGAAAAAATTTTTTCCCAAATGAAACAACCTTTTGAGGCTGTCCTGTGGGATTCAGCTTCATTCCTGTTGGTGGAATAACATTTTGATTAGAAAGTAGACCCCGGGGCAGCCATGATCATTTTCCCTCCTCCCCCACTTCCTCCTATCTGCTCTCCTAGACCAGACCAGAGGGAGAAAAAGAGGGAGTATTGAGATGGAGGAACTAACCTGCCTCTCTGATAGCTCGCTCTGCTCCAGGATAATATTCGTCCAGCTAAATGCCGACTGACATTTTCAGCATATCAGAGCACACCGCTGACTCGAATGCTAAATGGACTCTACAGGCCTGGACAATATTTGAGCTGTGTCTCTGCTCCTCTCTAACCGAAGGGCTGGAGGATCTGAAGTCCCGTCAACATCCTGCCTGACCCCATCGACCTCTTCTGACGGTTGCCTAGGCAACAGAAAGATGAGACGCCGGAGCTGGGAGGAGGAACCACGCCAATAACGAACATGGCAGACCATCAATCAGTGCGCTGATATCCATGATAGCTAAGCCTCCGGTGTACAAAGACACTTATTATGACTAAGTAAGTTGTGTTGAGTTATGCTCTGTATGTATGAACACATGCTAAGAACACGGCTCCTGGCAATCCAATGTGCAGCTGAGAAGACTCACGAACAGTTGAGATGGAAAGTTTTGAGTGAAGATGTAAAAAATATCCCTGGGCTCTGAAATGCTGCAGCAGAAATGTCCATGATTCTGAGCTGCTCCCAGTAAACACAACCAGGAATTCTACACTGCATAATAGAGAGCAGACACACATCCACATCTCGTGGTACTGAAGGTGACGCTACATTTACTGGAAGCACGTGCCCGAGATTTGTGAATGCGGATGATCAGAGTGAATATGCAAATACACAAGTGCAGAAAGGAGGAGCGGAGGGAGTAGTTTCCAGCTCTCTGTTTCTGTCTTCTGGTTTTACAGGCTTCACATCACATGATGTTTACATCCACTTCACCTATTTCCATTCTCTTTGACACGAGAGAACATAAGATGGCAACGTGCAGTAAGCACACGTAGGCTGTGTCTACCAATATGACACTGACTGTTTTGTAGACGGGCTGGTATTTGACATTGTCATGTTTGAGCGATATTTCTCTTTGAGCAGAGACTGAATGAATTAACTCACTTTTAACAATAGAAGAAAAAGAAAAAACAAATGAAATGAGCCTTTTGAATGGAACCAACACACAACGCTTCCTGCTGTAAAATAATTAGCAATGCAAAATTGCCTCACCACTTCAGACTCAATGCACAGTAAACAGCCTGCCCTACTTAAACTACTTAAATGCCATTTCAGCATTAAGGTGCAGACGCTCCATCCCCATGTGTAGATAAGGGTCTATCCCAGCAGACGAAGGAGAAAATACTCGGAATGAACATACTTGTCCCTTCATTTAATTCAGCTTGTTTGTCAAATTCACATCAGTGTGTGTTGAGAATCCAAGCAATTCCAAAGAAGAGTTAAACTCACCAAGCACTCCAGGAGCCTGGCGGGACGAGATATGATGATGAAGAGCTTTTTGACCAGCTCGATGATGAAGGTGAGCTCAGAACTCTCCGAGCGCTCATAGGCCTGACGTGGACAGATACAGAGACACAGACACGGTCAGTTTGTCAGATGCAGCCTTTGAACTAACCCAACAGACTTCGGGACTCACGTCATCCATCAGCTTCTCAAGGTTCTCCTGCAGTTCACAGAAGTAGACGCTGGTGATGAGGCCCTCGCGTGATTTGGTCAGGCAGTCTCTGGACAGCTCAGCTATCTGGTGGTGGATGAAGCTGAGGACCCCGTCAGCCAGTGGCAGGACGCTCTCTGGGGAGTAGCTGTGAATGAACTCTGCCAGCCGCTCCTCCATCTGAGCTGTGGCCTGATTCCGGAGAAGAAAGTGGTGAAACAGTTAATTATTGTCACGTTGTCAGGCAGGTGGGGGGAGAGTAATGTAATGACCTGTCACAGACAATCAATGGCGCTCTGCTAATTTGGAGTAGAGTTCTGAATTTTATGTTAAATGACTGAAGCTAACACACAAGCAGCTTATAAAGGGCATTAAATCACCTGCATCCATTGTAAGATCTGCAGAGGAGGTTGTTTTCATCTGTTTGTACTTTTGTTTGCAGGATTACACAACAAACTAAGAGTTGGTATACCACAGAACCTGATGGGAGGATATGATATATGTCAAGAAGGCACCTGTTCAAGTTTGGTCTAAAGCCAGATCTGGGATCCAGGAATTTTTCCTTTCTTGTTAGATAGTCACATCTTTCCAACCTAGAATTTGTAAAGGGACTATTGAACCAAGCGACAGTATAGCTCCCACCTTTCCCTGGGAAATACTATTTGGCTCAAACATTAAGCTAGGGCCATATCTCTGTATAGAATGACAGGTTTTATGAGTGTAGGTTCCACTTTGAGCAAGGGATAATTTAATTTAGTTTGTGCTTAAAATCAGGGACAGACAAGTCAGGACTTGGATCTCAAAAACAGCCGACCTTCTCCCATACCTCAGTGTCAACATCTTAAAGTGAATGGTGCAATAAAAACAAACCCAGGGCAGGGGTCTGACTGAAAGGTCAGAGGAGAATGATAAACCTCATACAGAGGAGATAACAGCTCGGTTGGTGGTAGCTGCAATTTGTTTGCTAAATATAATGTGGGGCTGCAAAACTTTTCAAGGCCTTTCAGTGACCCCCACAAATGTTTACAGCTTGAATGTGTCCTCCAGGATTCAGTGCTGGGCTCCATACCCATGAAATTCAGCATAATTAAGGTAAAGGTATGTCGTACTACAAGAGAGAGGGGCTGGCCTGGGCTGAAGCTGTGTATTCTACTTACTCTGTAGCCAGTAGGTATTCCGCATCAAAAACATAATCTGCTTTGTACTGTAAAGATCTGCGATTAGATCTTTACCTAGATAACTGTGGAAATGAAATTCAGTGTAGCTAAAAAGATAGTGCCTGTTTGCCTAGTGTTCGTGTGCCTATTTGACGAGCGTGCCAGTGCAGAGTTTACACACGGCGTGTTTGTTTGTGCGCGGCTGACCTTGGGGAAGCGCTCCTTGTAGACATGGTTCATCATCACTATTTCATTGTCATAGCAGGATGGAGAGCGCCCCGGGCTGCGGAGAGACAAACAGAGAGCAGGGGTGTAATCTATGGCGCTGACTGAGAAAATCAAAGGAGGGGAGGTGAGGCGGCTGCTGCGGCGAAAGAGATGAGATTCTGTATTTGTCACCTGAGTGGAGGATTATTTCAGTGCTTCCCGTCACGCCCGTTGTCTGTGTACGTTATGCTAATGGGACGATCAGAAATTTACTTTTTTACTTTGTACTTTGTACTTTGTTTCTCTAATGGACTCTTGGACTTTTCTGCATATCATGCCACACTCCCCCCATCATGAGCATTAATAAACAAGTCAAGCGCTTTTACACCCACATGCACAGGCATGAGGAAAAAGAAATTTGAGACAAGCACCACAGTCAGTTTACAATATCCTAATCCTACTGTGTATGATCAATTTCAAGTCAAAAAAGATAAGCACAGCATCCCTCAAAAGTCCATTGATCTGCATTCCACCTTCTCCATGGAGGCCTCTTGTTTTTTTGGCATGCAAGGTAACCACAAACTACAAAAACAGACTTCCATGAAATTCATTGATGAAAAAAAAACTGTTTGTTGATCTGGTGAATTTAATTATGGTTTTATAAGATGACTGTTGGACTTCGCCAGAGGTATGCAGTCTACTGAGTGCTGTTCAAAATTCTGCTCACATCTAATCGTAGAATTCATCATCAGTTAAATGGCAACTTTTCATATTCACTCTGATCAGTGGTGAGGTACATGATTGATGCAGCCTGCATGAGAATTGAAGATTGAATTCAGAACAGCGACCGGGACAAGGAGCTCAGTACACAAACTGAATACTAGTGAGCAGCTAAATGCTGAGGCCTGGTGATGATAATAAAAGGTGTTGTTAAACAACGTGTACACCAGAGACTACTGCTGATGAGGAAACTGCTTCACCCTGGAGAGGCTCAAAGCACTAGAGGGTTGGACACTGATACAACAACAGTGGAAAATGGCCGAAAACATGTGCCCAAGTAAAGCACATGTACCTTTAACTTATTTTCCTCATCTCAGGGATCATAAATCAGTTCATATCACTGAAGACAGGACAGTGCTGCAACAAGTTTGTCCCCATAACCTGTCGCAGTCTCACCTGAGACTCCGAGAGCGAGGGCGGACGTGAGGCGAGCGTCGGCCCCCGTCGTCGTCTGTGATGCTCTCTGTGCTGCCAAAGTGCTTAGACAGGAAGTGCAGCTCGTCCATGGTCGGCTGGAAGGGCAGCTGATGCAGACGCTCCTGGGACGAGCTGGATGACTGCACAGAAACACGGAAAAGAGACAAAAAAAAAAAATTGGCGGATTATTTTTTTCACAAGTCTCTGATGTAGCTGCAGAATCCATAGTTGAAACGATATCATAGATGATGAAGAGGAAATCAGAAAGCACCAGAGAAGGGAAGGGAAGAAAAGAAAAGAGGGAAGGTGAGTGGGTGGAAACAACTAAAACAAAGAATCCACTAAGTTAAAAGAAGATGGAAAAAGTGAGGTGCAGAAACAAGGAAAACATCCAGAAGGAGTTAGTGTGGGAGGGTAAAAACAGAATAATCTGTACTGAGGAGACAGAGGAAGAAGACTGCAGGGAGAGAAGGAAAAGTAAAGTAAAATAAAAGTTTACTGCCGCCTTAAGTGTCTGCTTCCTTGGGGGTTAACTGCAGCACTATTTGGTCTTGAAAAAAAATACTTTTCTTCAGCACATGAAGGAGGAAAAACAACAGCCTAGATCAATCGAAGGCTTAATGAACACATCTCCCAGCGGGACGTCTCGGTTGGCTTTGGCCACAACGATTTCTGCAATAAAATCCATTAGAAACTCCATTCAGGTCTAAGTCAGATGCAGGCTGCAGAATGCAGCAGGTCCAGTCTACATAATCAATTAATGCATTCCCCGCAGACAGAGAGAGCTCAGAGGATAAGACCGGAGAAGATTTGCTGTCACAGGTAAAAGTGTTTGACGTCGGCCCCGCTCAGTTCTTGCATCTCACTTCAATTAATTGCATGAATATTTCTGTCACTGGCAGCATTTTTTAAAAAGTGAATATAAGATGAGTCTCTAATGCCTTCCCTTAAAATAAAGTTTGGAGACTCAACACTTTCTTCAAGTTAGGGCTAGTAATCCCAAAGAGGCAACTACATTCTGCCCCCTTATCAAAGCTAAGATGGGTGAAATGAAAATGAAAACCCTGGCTTTGGCTTCTTGAAAGGCTCAGAGTTTATAATATATAGCTGATTTATGAATTATTCATGTCTGAAATACTGTCATTTGACCTCATTGTTGATTTATTAAACCTCAGAGGCTGTATCAACATCTTCACTTCCTTTAATGTGATATGATTTACTGTAGTTGCAGTGAAAAATTAGTGTAAAAAGAAACTTTTTGTTGAAAGTTGTTTTTGGTGCCCTTGTTAATCATACCCACAGAAAATATTTGAACAGCTGAGTTAAATTTGTCTTGGTATTCCACTGAAGTCAAGCCCAAGCTGCAGCAGCATCCAAACACCAAAGGAACTTCCTCCATCTCTTATCTTAGCTCATATCCCTCTCTTCACACACAAGAATCCTGCGGGCACACGTACATCCTCTGCTTTAATCTGTTCCGCTCAGCATGCAGGGGTCCTGTTGTAACTATTCAAGCGATTAATTAGCCCGTGTTAGAACCGATAGAGCGCGGCAGCGATGGACCTGATGAGATGAGGGAAGAGGTGGAGAGAGATGTGGTGGAAACTGAGAAACCACTGGCAACCTCGTCCAACAGTCAGATGCATACAGCACTGTGTGCACTGCTGGGAGACAGCCGATGAAAGAAATGGCGTGTGAAAAGCAGAAGATATGAGGAGGAAGCGATTGTGTTCAGGTCAGAGACTGAAATGTACAGGGAGCAGATTGTGAGGCAACACCTTGACTCCATGTGAGCGTCACACACATTAAGGTCCATTTCTCAAATGGAGCTTGGCAGTGTTCATTCTCCTTTGAATCCTTTTTCCAGACAGAAGTCATGTTGTCTCCAAACACATTTCACTTCCACCTACACTCATGTTTATTTGTCTCAGTTGCCCTTCCTTACTATCAGTCTCTACTTCTCCAAACATAGAGTGATGGATTGAGAAATAGTTCCTGGAACACTGGTTACCACTTTAGTGCAGAAGTACAGGTTTCGAATCCTTAAATTTCATTTCAATTATCACTTCGCTTCTTTCCAGCCGATAAATCACGTCTTAGCTGCGGTAAAGTTGCACTATTTGTGTATGCGTGGGATTATTCTGCTAGTGGAGCAATTAATCATTTCAAAGCGTGACAAAAGCAGGAGATTCAACCCCAGAACATGGATTTACATGCAGCACAGCACACACTGATTTTATGCATGAAAATAGAGGCAAATAAATGATCTGGCTGAAATACAAATTCATTCAAAGTAATTATAGAGCACCTCTTTAAATTAGACATGGACGCACAAACAAAGGCACAGTCCTGTTTTGTCGAGTTCTTGACTATTGAAGTCAAATTAGTACAAGATGAAAAAGCCGAACCCCTCGCTTTAGTGACTTTGCTTTCCTTCTGTTGCTTTGATGATTACTTTACACTTGTTGATGAAAACTTGAGTTTTTCCATAAAAACATTATAATTATCACCAGAAGCATCTCATTTAAACTCAGGGGACTTCTGAGGCACTGCTGCTGCTGCTGCTGCTGCTAAACCGTGGCGTAGCGTTTGATCGCCACAAGGTTTGTGTTACAAGGACACACTTAGTCAGCTCTGCGCTACAGCAGGGAGAGGACAAGGTGCAGTGGCTGCTGCAGTAACACTACACGATGGGTGCAGGAAAGTTGCTGCTGAAAAAGAGAAAACCCGCGGCTCCTCTGATGCAGGCTCATGTGGGACATTTTGGGAAATGCTTTGATCCACAACAACTCACAGCCTGCAAATACAGAGGTTCCGAATCTGCTTTATCGGCCAAGTATGTATTTGAAATTATTATGGCGGACGGACCACATAGTAAAATTCGGCATGTGAAAAGAAAGTAGCGAGGGAGTACGTTGCATTTTGGAAACACTAATGTCACAATGTCATTAACTAAAATATTCACCAAGCTAGTATGTACACACAACAAGCAGTACATGTTACAAGTTGAGCAACGAAGTAAATAATTGAATACTGTATCGATGTTGTTGTTGTTCAGTGTCTTGCTCCAGGGCACAGGAGTCAAACCATCCACCTCGCTCAACCCACTCTACCACTGTAAGCTACAACCAGTTTGGATCTAGGCTGCGAATGGAGAATGAACTGTACTTACAGAGCTCTGCACAGCCTGAAGTGAGACAGAGCGTTTTACAATTTGCTTCTCATTCACCCATTAACACAGGATAACAAAGCAATGAGCTGCAGCTGCCAAGTCAAGCCACAGAGTGAGCAATTAACCTGACTGCATCATCTAAATCCGCGATGCATGGTGATAAACATCAGAGTCAATGGTTTCACACAGTTTTCTGCTTACAGTTACACCAGGGAGAATTCAATAAAGTACTGGACTAGTTATTGGACATGACAGACCCACATTGAACACAGTTTAACTTTGTGCTTCAGCTTATCTTGTCATAGTCATCCGGTCACTGTGGGCTGCAGTGAATATATCAAGTGATATTTTATACAATATTCTAAAATAAGAAAGTATTCCACATAGTTTTGTTAAGAAGTCTTAAATTATAACGTCAGCATTTACATGAACGGTCATACAATGAGATGGTGGAGTTATTATCACAGAAGAGAAAGTCGCTTCCCCAGTGAGTCTTCGTTTTTTTTCCTCACTGAGACAAGACGTGTCAAATGTAGGATTTATTGTCTTCCTCTCAAACTCACCGTCGAACTGGGCGTATTGGTTCCATATCCTGACGAGGGCAGAGAGGCCAAGGACCATCTACGACCATCAGCCCTGAGGGGAGAAGTGGAAAAGAAAGGAGAACATACCTTAGAATAGCTCGACCATACTCTGACATAGCTGCTTGCATGTGCATTTCTGCTCCAAGCAACACAATTACTACAGCCATTTCACCCCCTTTCTCTCCTTTCAATTCATCCCATAACACATTTTCCCTTTTCTTCCTTTCTTCCCTCAGGCCTTTCTCCAGCTGGGACACGCGTCTGGGCCAAATCCTGGTACTTTGCTTCCATCATGTCACTCTGCTGTCAAGCCTCTGTCACACACACGCACGCAGCGGGAGCGGAATATGGGACAAAGATAGAGCAGCGGTTTACAGCTCCACCGTGTGTGTGTGCGTGAGCTGCTGTGTTCCATGAGGAGTTTAACCGTGCCACTGTGTGTACGTGTAAAAATAAGGCTAATCTACTTAGCACCGTTCTCGTAACATTGCATGTGTGACTTGTCGTGTGAATGAATGAGGGATGTCAACCTTCGAGAGGAGGCGAAGGAAAAGTGGGCAGGTCCACTTGGGGAGAAGTTGCGCGGGCTGTCCAATGGACTGCTTCCTGTTGACAACACAGAGAACATGCAGTGGGTGTTCTTTCAGGTATTAATACAAAAACACTGTTCTGTTATATATATATATAAACTCTGTATATTTATCTTGGATGCTACTTCATTTAATAATAATCATATTCTGGATCCTGCCCTGCAGTGTTAAATGATTATGGATTCAGTTAAGGGGCAATGATGCTCCCGTTATGATCCAATAAACTGTACAGATGATGGATGGATGGAGTTAAAGAGCAGCTTGGCTCCAGCTGAGAATCCTGTGCATATTGTGGTGATTTGTTTGCTTTGTAGCACCACAGATTTCATCGTCTTACACTGTGCAGAGGCCTCAGATTAATTAGGATCTCAAAGAGCACTTTGTGCATTTAGAAATCTCCCATCGCGCGTATGACGGTCAGTGTTTCTGACGGCAGTACACCTTAAAAACTCACATGCCAATGTTTCGCTTTTCTACCGGGACTCTGAGGTCTCATATCACCTGTTTAACCGCATAGATACCTTTTAATGCAGTTTGTGTGATTTAACGTACACTGCTCTCCTGGAAATTATCCTGTGTTTTAGCATTTTAGGTTATATGTTGCCAATTAAATCAAATAATTAGGGAACCTTAGATAGGCTATCTCTAGTGCTCAGAAAGAATCCAGGACACCGTGAAATGTAAACTGTTTTTTCTTGGGTTGGTGCTGAGCAGTTTGGTGAGAATCCAAACACTCCTGCAAAAACCTGGATACTAAATAATGTAAACACGCATAACCGGGATTTTCCTGTTGCTTGGAGCCACGACATTCTGATGAAAACCAGGGCACAGATGAAAACGTAGTCAGGGGTTCTGATATTGAAACAGACAGAACGGGTGCTGCGTAATATCTTTGTCAAGCGTGACATAACTTAATATTGACAATGACTGTTAAGGGCCATATCTCACATTGACACACAAGAGTGTTTGCCTGTTTCGGACCAAAGCAGTTGCCATTTTCCTGTCCAGTGCACACATTGTTTAGATTGCAAATACACTTGTGCCCACTTAGCCTAGCATTTAGCCTCAGACTGAAAAGCCAGTTCTGTCCAGTTGTCAGATTTGCTGTTGTAGGTCATGGAGAGACAGTGTTATCAAAACGCCATTTCACAGAAACTGTGAAAACTCAAAGCTCTGTACTGACCGATGTGTCCAGGCAGTGGCGAGTGCGGCCGTGGCAGCGTGGGGGATGTACTGGTGAGGATGAGACTTTTCCGGTTACTGGTTCTGCAACTACAACAACACATGAGAGAACAAAGTAGGAGCACGTCAATATTTGTCTTAATTATACCTTGGACTCCATCGACTCCAGGCACATGAAAGCTGGTGCACACACATCCCAACCACCTCCAGGTTAATGAATATACTGTGTCCGTGTTTGGCCTTGTGCACACTTATCACCCTGAGTTACAATAACTGTGAGTGTGTGTATGCTTTTGCATGCTGAGTGCAGTATGTGCACGTCTGCGTGTCAGGCTGTGATGTAACACTTTATTGATGTCTTCCCACTCACAGGGGGGAGAACGACAAAGCAACAAAGATTTTTAATTTCCTCCAAGTCCAGCCCCACGTCGGTAGCTGCCATGAAATTTAACAGCAGGACAGAAGGGATGGAGAGAGAGAGAGAGATGGAGAGGAAGATAAGGAGCAGAAAGGACAGGGCAGGTATAGACCTTAATGAAAATGTGGAATCATTGAACCATAAACACTTCACTCACTGTCACTGCTCCCATTACTGGAAGTGTCAATGAAAAGCTTAGATGAGCGCACACACACATTCACACACACACACACACACACACACACACTGTTGTGTGTCCAAGGATGTTACATTGATTTCCTGTAGATTTACTTCAGCCTTCATCCGTTACTACTTGTTTCTAGTTACTAAACCTAACACTCTAACTTTGTGCTAAACCTAACTTAACTTAACCTAAACCTAACCCTAACATTAATAATAATCTAACCTAACATTTATTAACCAAACCTAAATCTTAAAATGTAATGAGTTTTGTGATGAGGACCTATAATGTGACCTAAACAGATTCAGGTCCCTACAACATGAGTAATACCAGGGTCACACACACACACAGACACTGATACATGAGGGTTGTTGTCTTACATAACAGCTCAAAGTGAAGTGGGAAGTGGATTTTTCAGGTTATTTTCATGTGGGTTGGGTTTTGCTCGCGGGCTTTTTGCACCGGGGGTTTGTGCGCTTCACTCGAGTGCCTGTCAGTGCACATTTTGCAGAGCAGTGTCACATATGACAAGACAATATAAGTTTGCCCCACGTTGCATCATCCAGCACGCAGTCACATATCCGTGCAGGGAGTGCAGTAAAAAAACATGTCACATGGTCACACAAGGCACACCGGTTATCAGATGCATCTCAAATAACACCTCCATCTATTATCTACATCCCCATCTTGCAGTCCTCCCACATTCTCCCTTATCTCTGCCTCATTTTTTTGATGTGAGTTTCTGCCAGTTGTTTCTCACACTCTGAGACATCAAACCCCTGGCAAGGATTTCACCGGTGGCAGTGCGTCTCTGTGGGCGCCATGTGAGGGAGAGCTTCTTCTCAGCCTCACAGAACAGAGGAGGAGGGTATTGAAATATTTAAAGGAAATGCATTAGGTTTGGACGGAGGGCTGGAAGTGGTTGAATGCTATCCTTCACCACCACGCTTAGGAGATGGTGAACAGAGATGGAGGCGAGGGGGCAAGATGAAAAAGTGAAGAGACCATGTTTTGAATCTTCCTGAAATCATCGTTTTTTTTCTCTCCGTCCTTGAACCTGCGCTCTCAAACCCACATTTCCGTCGCAGCTCTTTCTTAATCAAAAGCTGAATCACTTGAGCACATGCTCGTCAAGCATCTCCACGACATGCTCTGAGCTTTTGATTTATGATTCATTGCATCTCTCACAGCTCTACTCTACCGGCAAATTGTCAAATGGCGGTGATTCACTGGCAGGTAAAGTGTCTAATGTTGTACACCACATATTACAAAGACAGGGATTTGATTATAATCTGCCTCGTTTCTCTGACTTCTCTGCCTCAACGGTTATTCTCAGTCTCGTTAAATCTCCTCCACATCTTTCAAATCACTCTCCCTCTGATTCACCTTCATTTCTTCACTTTCCCCACACATCCCGCTCGACTCTCCTCCTGCTTCCTCTTCTTCTAAATTAAGTCTCGGAATGATGAATAATTGAAGCGTGTGAAGTCAAGAAAACTCATTCTCACCCTCTAACTCCTGATTTGAGGGTTAGAGAGTCAGCACAACTATTAAGGACTGTAACAGGATAAAAACACAACGGGGCAAAGCAATCTAATCTTCCCGCGAAGGCTGGAGACTCTCACCGCCCCCTGCTTTATAACATTGTTATCTTAAATGAATACTTCAAAAGGGCATCTTGCCCAAAGCATTACTGTAAAAAAGGTTAAACAGGAGTGCAGCTTGTTCTTCTGCTCCCCAGCAGTCACATATTTATCAGCAGTAAAGGTCACACAAAGACTTCCTCTACTTGTGTCGCAAGGAGCGGAGACAGAGGACGAAACTTTCATCTGTGGACAGATCTTCTCTGGAATCACTGGGTAGAGACAGACAGAAAATGGTCTGAACAGCACAGTATCCAAGATTTCAATGAAACCTGGTGGAGAGATGCAGTCAAGGAAGAGCCCATTAAATATGGGCGTGATGTCATAGTGTGTAAAAATGTATTGGGCCTTTGAGGAGGTATGTGCTGCACTGCATTGTACACAAAAGAAAAACCTGAGTCAAACATCGGCTACAAACTGCAAATGAAAATCATACTTGTAACCTTAAATTTCTTTATACTGAGTTACCTGTCATTAAAAACCACAACATTTCAGCTGTGCTGTGTCTTTCTTTAACTGGGCAGAAGGATGGGGCGGCATACTAAAGAAGGAGTGCATGTTAACCTGTCAGGCCCGTTCATGTTTCTTGTCCTGCCCTGAAATCGTGGTCACATAATTAGCAGTCAGTGAAGGTTACAGGACAGCAGCTAGAGGTGGCTGTAAGTGCTTAAGAATAACACGCTGAAAAAAAGGAAAGGAGATAAGAGGTGGGAATGTGCTGCTGGTGCAGGGCAATGTGTGTGTGTGTGTGTGTGTGTGTGTGTGTGTGTGTGCACTTAAATGTGACATTAAATCACTCTGACACGGTTATGACCAGGCAGCCTGGACTCATCCCCCAATCTGGTTAAGAGGCAGTGTGTCTGGGTGTGTGTGTGTGTGTGTGTGGACATGCCAGAAAAAGTTAGTATTCTGCACGTTACCATCTTTGAATCATAAATCTAAAGCTGTCTCGTTTTATGGTCAACACAAACACGCTGTCAGTTTTCCACCTACTCTGTTTTCAGGCGGATGGTTGATATTTGGATTTCACACACTCCTGCATAAATGAATTTCAAGCAGAAGGTGGAAGCTTTACTTAAAAAAGGAGACATTTTCCTTTAAAATATTCAGACTGTCTCTGATCTAATGGGGTTAATCAAGAATAAATTCCCTCTTTTCATAATGAATTGACCAAGAGGGAGGGAGGGAAGATGAAGAGTCATGGGAGAGGGGTGTGTGTGTGTGTGGACGTTTCCATAGCAACACATTTAGAGTCACATATTAAAAAGACGAACTATCTCTTATCACCAGAGCACGCAACGTGAAACGCACAACTTGTGTCGAGACAAATTAATTAAAGACCCTGAGCATCAGATGGAATCAGCTCGCCTTCAACAAAAATTCTCTATCTGAATGGAAAACCAATGGACAGAATTCGGTTGATACAGCTGTTTGCGTTTTTATGTATGAATGCTGGATTTATAATCCATCATAATCCACTGTGTAATCCATCACACAGACTCAATCTGTGTGTGACAGGGGAGTAGTGGCGAGGTGAGGGCGCTGTTGGTCAGAGTATGATGGATCGAGGTCAGTGGTGCATGCTGCTATTGTGTGGGCCTCTGTTGATGGACACCAGAGCTGAGGAGAAAGCTGTGAGCGAGGAAAGCAGAGGGAGAATGAATCTCTGGTGGTGTCTGGCTGAATCTGTCATGATGTCAAAAGCAAATGAGTGGTTTTGTGTTGTTTTGCAGGATGGAGGTGGTTTTTGCATCCGTGTGGTCAAAAAGAACAACAACAATATAAGGCAGGAGAAAGAGTGGATGAAGAGAGAGGGAGCAGCACAAACTACTGGTTTAATCCATTTACCCCAAGACCTTTAGGGTTTGAAAAAAATAGGGGACTGAGGAATCCATCTATCCACCAAAGCCCAATAGTCCCCTCATGAAGTGACATTTATATCCACTAGATGCAGAAAATTGCATCAAAATCCATGAAATTTTCTCTGGAAAATTAACAGAAATTATTTCAATGATAAAGAAAGTGATAAAACATCCTGGATCTAGAACCACTTCTTCTCGTTTTATGGGGATGTGTTTTTACATCAAAAGCTTATGAAACCATCAATTTCACTGTTTTCCTCTCGCTGATCTCATTGATTATTTCCAGTTGCAGGAGGCAGCTGCTCTTAGCAAAACAATGAAGATTAATCCACTGTACACTTTCTGCTAATCACCAAACAGCAGAGTGACTAAGTTAGCAGCTGGTGAGCACTTCAGACACTTGAGCAATTACACAGACAAATCTTCAGACTGCCTCTTTAGATATAGAACCAGTACTCTGTATTTTTGTCTGGTTATTAGACCAACGCTTTGATATGATTTAAAACAAATTGACAGTAAACACAACACACATCAATTATTTTTTGTTATCAAACCCTTCTGATAGAGAAGTGGAATTTCTTATTAAAAAGAAAACACCAATTCAACAAAACAACTTGAATAAAGAAAACAAAAATGTTTTGGAAAATTATAAATGTGTTAATCATTTTCTATTCTGTTATGTTTTTTGTACTAACCCTAAACAACGAAATCTGTCATATATCAGCAGATTTATATTCATCTACAAATCTTTCAGGCTTTATCAATAACAATTCCTCTACGACACATACAGTACATCATGTTGACACAGCAGTGTTGAGAGAATAACATAAAGTGACAAATAGAGATACTAAAACCAAAACACACACAACGGCCAACACTTCTTTCTCCTGTCCCATTGCTCTGGGGCAATCATTGGCTGCGACATTAGGGTCAGCCCGCTGCTGAAAAGTCAGAGGTTAAATCTGGGGTAATGACTAGCGCATCAGCTTTGACGAGCTATTATGCCCCCGCAGGCCCTTGAGTGGCACTGAGCCAGAGGTCCCCCTCACACACATAACTCTGACTGCACCCACACACTATAAATATCAACATAAACACTGTGTTGGTGCGCACACTGCCCCCAAACTGCCGCAAAGTGTCTCCATTCAGTGTGACAACAAAACCAACAAATAAAACACTTAGATACAGGTCATTAAGACTGCTACTACAGTCTCAAAGATTAACCTGTTTAATCATAAAGCAAAATGTGCAATCCCTTAAATATAAGAGTGTTTAATTTCAATCCAGGATTTATGGGAGGATAATAAACTCTAAATAAGTCTCTCTTAAGATGAGAACACAAAAACAGCTCCAGACAATGTGAATGATGGTCATGCTTAATGTATCAATATACTAATAATTACACCTGGGCTGAGTGCTGACCAAACCTACAGAAACCAGCATATAGCCTCCGTTATCACTGTTGTTTCATATTTGTTAAACAAATAGAGGACATGCGAGTAACATGTAACATCACTGAATCCCAAATGCCCCATATTTTTTTAAATCTGTTGGCTGAGGCAAAAGTGCAGGGGGAAACTAAATAGTTTAGTAATTAGCACTCGAGTTTTTTTTCTCAATTAAAAACACTTTCACAGATCAAGGACAGAACCCCCTTGAACCAGCGTTCGGAAAGTATTTAACTTCATTATGTTTTTTTTGCTTTGTAATTATATCCTAAAGTGACTCCTCGTGGAGCTGTCTGTGCTCTCCATCCAAAAACAAAGCGGCCTCTTACTGGTCAATGATGGAGTCAGACAGCTGAGCACACTCATTAAAACAGCTGGACCCTGATAAAAACACAGCAGCATGGACAATGAGCCGAACACCTCCATTATGCACGGAATCAAATGAAAGAGCCCGTTCAGAGTGAAGAGTCGACACTGACAGCATGGAAGCACGTCAAGGGAGGACGTTTAACAAAGTGGTGGAGGACACACACAACAGCCATTCTTGCGTGCGTGCACACTCTTTGTCTGCGTGTGTGTTGGACCATAACTGATTATCCAATAGCGTGCACACGTAAGGCAGTGACAGGTGTGAGTGCCCATGCATGCTTAATGTGTTTCAACAAGAAGATCATTAACTATGTGTGTGAGAGAGAGAGAGAGAGAGTATGTGTGCGCGCGTGTTTTCTGTCTTTTAGTATTATGTCTCGTTCTAAGTGCTGACTCACAGGAGACCAGACCTTTCTGATGGCTACACCACCAAAGTCACTTCCTATCAGGTGACCCCCCCCTTCTAAGTGCTGACTCACAGGAGACCAGACCTTTCTGATGGCTACACCACCAAAGTCACTTCCTATCAGGTGACCCCCCCCCCACCCCCGCCCCCTCCCCCAAACAACTTAAAGGTAAAAGCGTGTTTACAACTTTGCGAGATGGGATTAAAATGGAGGCAATAAAATGCTTCCCCTTAAAAAAGCTTTCTGGTCCAACAGGTCCAGGTCCGAGTCACTGCATCCCATTGTGCACCATCCACTGCTGTCAATGCCACTGTACTAAACAACCACTGGGATGTGCGCATGCTTTAATGTGATCAACTCAAGTCATCTGGACAGATTTATCAAGCTTGGGGCGGTTCCATGGAGACAGAGCGGGTGACTGAGTGATGCCGGCAGGTAGCAGATGAATGCAAACACACAAAAAGGAAGATGGATGAGAAGATAAAGGACATTTAACGGGGAGGAGAGCATACGTGTGGGCCGTCTTATTGTTCAAGATTTCTGCAGGGGTTAGTCACATGGCTGTTTCGTGTTGCTATGCAATGGAGTACAGATAAACATAAACAGAGGATTTGCTGTCATCCCCCATGAAAGAGAGGCAAAGCGAGGAGGAGGAACGAAAGATGATGACAAAGTAGCAAACAGCTTCACAGCCGTACAAAGACAAGATAAAGGAAGATGAAATACTGGCTGAGTCACCCTGTCATTCCAACACGTAGCAATGATTTTGGCAAATCCTGCTGTGACTCAGGGGCAATTCTCAGTTTTACAACAAGACTTGGTGCTATTTCAAAAAAGGAAAAAGGTGGTGCGATTTGTTGTGGCTGTTATTTGAATAAAGAGCTGGCGCACTGACAAGGCGGCCGACCGGCTGGCTGGGTGATTGACATCCTGGCTGATATTCAGGCTGAATTTCTGGCTTGCTCAACTTCCTCACTGGCGAGTTGATTTTGTTGTGGCTGTGTGACAAAGTCATAACACTGAAGTCTGGTGGTGGTGGTGGTGGGGGGGCAGCTGTCGTCTAAATCCACTCACAGAGAAAAAACAAACAACATTTAGGCCTTAGCAAGTCGCTAAATGAAGCTTACGACCTGCTGACTGTAACTCAATGGAGAGAAACAAGAGTGGTAGGAAATCAGAACTCGACTTTGTTCTAGATCTTTTTATGTGGGGAAAAATATCTCAGTAGTTTACTCAACCACAACTCACAGACCTCATCAGTTAGTCAGACTCAAATGTCACAAGGCCAAAGATTATCTATGAAATGAGAGCTGGGTTGTGCTTTTCTGAGGTTTTCATGTTCAACACTAAAGGTCGAGAGAGGACAGAACAGCCAGCTTCGTTTACCGATTAGAATGACTCATACAGTGCAAACCTCCACAAAGACCCAGCAGTTTCCTGATGAACACATATCTAAATTCACTAGATCCAGTTTTCTTTTCAGATCTACACCAAATCTGCTCCCTATATGTATATAAATGATTATCTGGGAAACTGAATTTGAAATTACTTTTGACAAACAGCAAAGGGCCTTTGCAATGCTGAAGAAACTGTTTGTTTTCCTGACCCATGCTCCAGCCTTCCACCAAGTCTCAATTTCGGAAGAAAATAAAAAAAAAAATGGTAAGCTATGAAAACATAACATCCTTAGGGAAGCGTAAGAAAAATGGTGAGATAAGGTTGAACGCAAAGTACAATGTGGAAGGCTGACCTTCAGTTGGGATAAATTTGTCATGGACAGATCTCTTCACTGATAATTAGAATAAACAAGGTTAAGCTCCCTGGTGAGGATTAAAGATTGTAGAAATGTGCATGTGTATTACATTCCATACCATTTCATCAGAGAAGATCAACTGGTCGGGCACACAACAGAATGAGAGAGGTGGACACAGCACATATAAATAGAATGCGAGGGGACGCAATAAACATCCAGACATCTATTTTAGTCGAGTCCCAGCTCTCCACTGGAAGGTGTTGTCAGATGTTCTCTAAAGGTGTGAAAGCGTATCCTCAGGCAGAATGATGCAGCAGGAAATTGCTGCAGTGCAAAGGCCTATCTGGATCGTTCTGCATGTGTCACTATCAGCCTCTCGTCTCCCCTCCTCATATTCATCAGACGCCATTGCTGCCTCAGCTCTTTGCAGTGGCTGTATGTGGAGATCTGAGAAGTGCTCTGAATCGCCACAATCATGACATTTCCACCGTGACCTTATCCACAGCCAGTGATCTGCAGCCGTCCTACAGACATCATGAAGACTCAGCAGAGCCTCTCCAGTGCACAGCACCTCATCTGCATGAGTGCAGAGTCTGGCAGCATATGTTAAAGACATTAAAATGATCTAATCTGATTATGGCTAATCTATATAGATTGACAAGAAAGCAAGGCGAGGCTTCCATCTCTTCGAAGAGTGTGAGAATGGAGACTTCATTTGAAAGCTTAACTTAATACATTGTTTCATGTGGTGCAGCCAGGCTCTAAATTATGATACTGATAGTTTCAAATGAGCTTCAGAATAAAACCGTTTAACAAACCAACTCTGGCATTTTATGAGCAGATGACTATTCCCTTCATGGTCTGCATGTGCGATATTTAATATCCACTTAAATTCATGCAACACATTCCGCCTACACATAGATATTAATCCACTAATAAAATAGTATAATCATCAGGAAAGCTAGTGACAGCATCAAAAACTACTTATCAATTTAAAGTATGTCAAAATAATATCCTAGAAGTACCCAAACTTCCCTGAACTGGAACTGTACCAAAATGTAGTCGGCTAATTCCTGTATCCACCAAGTTTTGTATTGATCTGACCAGTAAACGCACACACACACATACATATATCTAAACTATTTGCAGGAGCAGAATGAGGCAGATGCTTCTCCTGCATCTATTAATATTCAATAATTCATCATTAATGGTCCCATTATCAACACACAGCTTAATGATATATTCTTAATGTAACACTTAAATATTAATAATTCAACCAGATTTAAATTTATCTGGAAAGAGTTTTTTAAGGAGATTATCATTCACATTAGCCAGGTGCTCGTCCAACATCCTGTCAGCTGTTGAAGATACGTTTCGTTAACATTTTGTCGTTTTATCGAGGATAAAGCACAAACAGTCTGTGTGTTTTGTTTAAGGCCGGCCTGAACACCAGCCAGTGACAGATGGTGCTGTCATGCTACAAACAAAACAAGCAGAGCATGGAGAGGAGGATTCCTGTTCCACACCATCCTTCACTCTGCCGCTCCTTCATTAAAAAAAATACTGCTGCTCCATTGGTGTCACTGAATATACAACACCCGTACATCCGTGGGAGGACTAACACGTTGCGTTTATTTTTAACAATGCGTGGAAAACAAATCTGCATTGGCACCTCCATTTAATGACCTCTAGAGGCCACAACACTGAGCTTCCCTGTGACAATGGGTCATTTGTAGATGCTGAGCAGATAAGTGCGGTACCTACTAACAAGCCTTCAGGTTCATCATCATCACGTTTGCTGCACTAAAGCCTGAATGCTCTGAATTGCTTGTTGCGCAGATCACAGTCAAATCAACAGATGGGTATGATAAAGCCTTAGACTTGCATGTAAGAATTCCTCCAAATATCCAAAAGTGGAGCCAAGATAAACACAGCAGGAAGGTCCTTTCATTAAACATACTTAAGTGTGATAAAAACTCAGTGTATTTATAGCATCCAACTTTACAGAATACATCTTTGCTTCCTGGTACAGTTGTCTCTGTTGCCTCACAGCAAGAGGGTTCTTGGCTTGAATCCGGGCTTTGTGCAATGGTTCCCCTGTACTTCCAGGGGTAGTCGCTGGGTATTCAGTCCAAACAAAAGCAGATCGGGGCCATGTTGACATTCAATACGTGGTAATGTGGGTGTCAATGGTTGGCTTAAATTTTTATTCCTGCATTACGCTAGCAACCTGTCCAAGCCCCTGCTTGATACTGAAATGATAGGCAACACAGACGAGGTGGGATTTATGACCTATATTTCAGCTGGCCACCAGGTGGCGATACAGACTATTGGCTTCACTTTTAGAAAGCCTGAACTGTGCATTCTGTATAATTTTAATTATGTTACAGTATGTGTGGGTTAATAGTGTGTATATAATAAGCGTGCACTGTCATGTTCTTGAGATGAAAACCACTTAATGCTCCTTCACTAGTTTGTCATCCAGCTTCCCTTCATCCATTATCTCAAAAGCCCAAGAAACACAGCAGCAGAGTACCTTCAAGTGGAGAGGACAAGTAAGGCGGAGGGAGGTGAAGACGAACACACTGAGAGCGTATCGTCAGGGGCTCAGTTAACCCCGGTGGGCTACTCTTCAATGTAGGCTGAGACACTTCCTCAGGCTCTGTCTTTCATCCCACCAGACTCCCTTCTTCCTGTTGCTCTGCTGCCTTCATGTGCTTCACTTTCTCTCTCTCTCTCGCTCTCTTTCTTACTCAGTCCTGCTGTCTTCCTTTAGCCCAATCTTCAGGAGTGGGCCCTGAGAATCATCTCTCTTAAATGCCACAGTGGCCAAAACACACACTGGAAGCGACAAAGGGACAAGAACACATCAGGCTTAAATGATTTGAGGTATGTATGAGCTAATATGATACCTTCGTCTCAAAACCAGCACCAACTGTAATGACACTGTTGAGCCCATGACTCTCCTATAGCGCCACCATAAGGTCAGAAAAGAATGAAATGTTAAGCTAGGGTGGAGAACAAGCTAAACATTACACCTGTTTAGCGTCATCACGTGAGTCACCATAAGCATGCTTGCAGCCTAATGTTATAGCATTAAGGTGGCAACAGAATTTGCTGCTGTACTAAGAGTAATAATCTTTACTCAAGTGTATAATAATCACAAACTGTGAAATGGCCACATGTGAACACAAATACTGTATCACACAAACAAACAGACAGACTGGGAACATGCTAAATCTCACAAGAAAACACACGTCATAAGCCTCCTAAGCCAACAGACCTAACGAAAAGAGCACATGCATGTTCTCGCTCATAAATACTCAGCATGGCGAGAGAGGCAGGCTTTATCTGTGTTCATATGCAGAACATCCTGCTGTTCATTCGCTGCACAGTGGGAGCAATGGTGAAAACTCAACTAATCCTCCTGAGATCAGATGAGATGAGGGCTAAAGCTAAAATGAGGCACCACAGGAGGGGCCACAGGGTCCGACTGTACGTTAAGCGAGGAGAGGAGAGGAGAGGAGAGGAAGGGGGGGAGTATAAGAGGTGCAGGCAAGAATTGAGGGAAACAGACAAACAGAAACTGGAAGGGAAAGATGGAGGACAGACAGGGTGATGCTGAGGGCAGAAAATAAAGTCGAGGGTTAGTGGGAGGGGGGGGGGGGGGCATGGAGCTGGTGCCAAGCAGACAGCACTTCAGTACAGCCCCCTTTTGGATCTCTGCTACGCGCGCATTCCCTGGACACTGACAATAATGCTACCATAATGCCATCTCTGACACACAGAGTACTGGCCAAGCACACACATGCCTTTGACTGTGTGTGTGTGTGAGAGAGAGAGAGAGAGAGACGCACACACAGTGACATCACCAGCTCACAGGTCATAATCTACACAGACTAAATCCTTGTGCACATCAGTACAATACAGCCGAACAGGGATAAAAATACATCCATATCTGAGGAGTTGTAGCAGCAGAATGGTTTAGCAGAAAGCACACAAAGAAACATCAGCAAACAGACGGTTAACCTTGATATAACCCTGTAGGCTTATATTCTTCAGACATGAAAAACAGTAAGTGCACGGAAACATGTAACATATGCATATACAAACATCGGCTCCACAGGCACGCGCACGCACACACACACACACGCACACCATATTGCTGGAGCTAAATGGAGACAGGGAGACAACTGTGAGACAGCATGATAGCTGGCAGGGACGAGGGTAATACATGGAAAAACACCAAACAACCTCCTCCCATGAATCACCACATACTAACAGCAGCAGGGCACACCGGTCACCAAGACGGCACAGACACAGATTGTTGCTATTTACCTTTTTGTGCGTCGAAACATGTTGCTAGCAGCAAACGCTGTGCTGGCAAGTGAACATGAGAGCAGCTGAGGCTTCACACAAACACACACAGATAGAGAGAGGCAGTCAAGAGGCAGCGATTACGCTCCACGCCGGCATGTGAGCCTCCTCTGGCCAGTTAAACACATGCACACAGAATCAGACTCTCTCTCTCCCTCTCTCCCTGTCTCTCTCTCTCTCCGTCTCTCTCCCCCCGATGTCTCTGTGACTCTCTACAACCAACATGTGCAGGAGTGTGTGCAAGAGGGAGGAGGAAAGAGAAAGATTTGGAAAATGTCAGCTGTGTCACAGGCAGAGAAAGAGAGAGCAAAGAGGGAAGAGGAAGGAGAGAGAGAGAGAGAGAGAGAGAGAGAGGAGAAAGAGGGAACAGGCTGCACAGCATCCCTTTCAGAAGGAGAGAGGATTGTGGGGCTGCTCTCAAGGGTATCGTGCCAAGCCAGGAAGTGCAACACGACAGAGCAAGAGGGAGAGACAGACAGGCAGATGGAGAGAGAGAGGGACAAAGAGAGAGAGGGAAAGGAAAGACAGGGGAGTCAATGCAAGCATATACTGAACACCATGAGTGAGACAAACAGAAACAGCGTTTGGGAGAAAGAAAGAGAGGGTACAAGGAAAAGTGGGTGATTCAGAGATGGAGAGATGATGGAGGAATGCGTGAACTCAAGACTAGGGTGAATGACAAGACGGAGACAGAGCGAGAGAGTGAGACCGAGGAAGAAAGAGAGAGAGTGAAGGACACTGGATTTCAAAGTGGCTGGGGAATATTAAGTGTGTTTTATATTCTATGTTTTCAGTGAGGTCCTGTGCTCCACCTCCAAATAACAATGATAACAAACATGACACTGAGCTGGTAATCTTGTCAATAAATCTCATAAAAATACCAAAACCAACCCTGCATTATTCTATCTGCACAGTGTGGACTCTGCTTAGAGAGACAAAACAGTCAGATCGCTTTCATCTTTTCAAAAATGCTCGATCATTTCTCAAAAAAACTTGACACGTGTGAGTCCAGAGCTGGAGAATTAATCACTGTAAATCTAGTCGACACTGTCACTTTACATTGATAAGATGCAGTCACTGCTACAGAGCGCTGGTCGTTTATTAATACTGAAAATATCAGTAAAAAAATGGATGTGTGCATTCAACAGAGAGACTGAGATTTCTGCAATTTGATGTTTCCTTTTTAGTGAACATTCAATTAAAAAAGAGAAAAGTTGTTTCTATGTAGCCTTTAAATAATTGAAGCTGTGTTTAAAGATTTACATACATACATGTACATGTTCAGTAGGAGCTGAGTACTATAGCCGGGGTAGAGGGGGGACGAGTATTGAGAAACAGGCTAACACACTGCTGGTTGTAATGGGATTTATCACAATTGAGACAATATAGAATGTCATAAACCTGTTCCTTTAGATGTACACACACGGTTGTTTTTTGCCCATTACAGACACCATATTGAACGAACTCCGACATTGTCCTACATTTCAGAGGAGCTGCTTCTGTAATGCCCGTCCGAGAAATGTAATGTCCCCATGTGCGTGCATATGTGCATGCCCTTCCTCCTTCCCTTTGAAACAATCCCACCAAATGTTAAAGCTGACGTGGGGTGACAGTTGCACAGTAGTGCTGAGGGGAGTAATTCAATAATGGATGCCGTCTCTAATGTGGGAGTCTGGATGGATAAAATATACATGGGAGAGAGGAGACAGGGAGGTGGGGTGCAGGAGGATGAGGGTAATATCACTGGGGGGGTCCCAGACAGGAATGAGCAGCATGATATCATATAAAAAGCATTTATTTTGTAGGAATTCGTTTTTCTGTCTGTTTTTCGCAACAGAATACTCTACCTTACATGGTTTCAAATATTTACTTTGTTTCTTGATAATTATTTTCCATTCTAAATGTTGAAGCCGTTTATTATTTGACACACTAAAAAAGAGCTGTGGCTCCACCCACAGGAGGCACCAGGCAAAGGGGGACTGAGAAGTGTTGGCTGAGAGCCTCCAGCTCCGGTGTCTCCTTTATGTCATGCTGTGACATCTGCCACGCTGCCACACAGGGTCAGAGGTCACGGGCAAAACACACCCGATGACAGCAGTCAGGGACACACACTCACATGGGAGCACACATACACACTCACAAAGGAGATTGGAGTAAGGCTGTAAATTGTAATAACAAATGGGATACACTGGCTCGAACAGGCACATTAAATATCCCAGGCATGTGTAAGAAGCATCATCAGGGTACCTCTGCCAGAGTGTGTGGTGTGTGCAAAATACTGAATAACTACATTCATAATTACAAAGAAATAAATGAAATCAAAATTCAGTTCACAGGAAATTAAATCCATGCTTCATATTTACAACACCCTGAACTACCAACAGTCTCTGTGCACCAATAAAGGTTTATATGTTAAAGAGACAGGGGACAGAGTTCTCTATTTTGCTCAAGCTGAATAAAAGCAAGACACTAACATAAGAAAAAGTACGCACATCTGTGGCACCCAGCAATTCAATCCAGTGTTTCCCACAGTGTGCGGTAATTAATAGTACTTGTCAATATGATGTTGCAGTTGCTTGTAGTTTTATGAAGACAACATATCTAAAGTATAGAGCTTCTTTCAACATCAAAGTAGAGGTGAAAAGTCACATTGTTTATATTCGAAGGCTTTTGAATTATTATTATTATTATTATTATTATTTGGAGGAATATGGGAAAAGCAGTGACAGTCACTGTGGATTTCAGCACCATGGACAGAGACTCATTAAACCAACACCACTAGTTTCACGTCTTTGACATTTTGCCTGGTCTAATTGTTAAAAGTGAGCACTTTCATGTGCATATACCACAAATGGGGATATTTTAATCAGTTTTGGCAAATCTCAGAGGATCATTCAGTCCCACTCATTCCTAAATGGCACAGAAAATGACTCCCGGGGCTTCTAATTAAGTCACTCAATGTAATCTATCTTTCCGGAGAAGCCAACTGTATCTCTCGCTTTGTGTCCGTGAAGCCAATCATGTTTTTGTGAAGCTGTTTCTGAATGTTAATGTCTTCAAGAGCACAGTGAGTAGCTGAGATGAGGCCAAATGCATCCTCAAACTCTCTGCTCCTGATTTACATGATTTCTTTAAAAATCACTTTCAAACAACAGGTTACAATTCAAAGTTACTGCTGCTCTATATTTGTTGACAGTATGCTAAGTATGCTTTTGGCAGATTTGCAATTTATCCAGACAACTATCCCTGGATTACTTTGACACTCATTTCTATACACAGTTTCTGCATATAAATACGCTGACTCTGAAAGGGACACAATTTTGGGACAGAACCAACTGTCCCGGTGGAGAGTAAAAGAGATGGAAAACATTGATCGGAGTACATTAGGTATTGGCATCTTAATTTATCTGCATTTATCTAATGGCTGTTAATAGAGATAAGCTCAAATGTCTTCTGGATTTGAAATACCTTAAATAATTTTCACTGTTTGTCTGTGGGGAGAGAAGAAGAGTTCGACTAGTCGAACTGGACACAGTGTACAGTGATTGAATGAGGGTGGCTTGGCCCAGTTATCCACTGTCGACTCTAAAAGCCCCCACATTTTGGTGGCTGCTCCAAGAGGCTAATTCTTCTTCGGGATGATAGCCAACAAGTTCTAAAACTGCTTTGATACTGAAGAAAGCTAACCTAAGTCATGTCACAGATTTAAAAAATATTGAATGAGGGTAACCTGTGATATTTAGAAAAGGTCAGCATTTTCAGTACTAATTGCGGGGAGACGAAGTCTCTCCGATGACGGAGAGATGAACTATATTGTTCTGTGCTGCCATTAAACAACAAACAACATTACATGTATTCACTGTGCATTTCTTTTCATCTCCTTCCTCTGCCTCTCCACTTTCCCAGAAACACGTGAGGAACTGAGGGCACGGCACTCGCCCCCTGCTGCTGAATGTTCACTGCACGTCCTACTGCTGCAACAGATTGCTCCGACTGAGACGCTCCGAGTGAGAAAGGTCTCACACGAAGCTGGAACACTCTGCTGTCTGAGGACAAGACTCCCACTGCATAATATATCATAACTACGATGTGCGGTAAAGATGGAAACATTCCATGGCCTAAACATGTCATTCCCTCCATGACTGTATGTTTCAGCTCAAAACGTTTAGTTGTATATTGTGGTCAAAAGATGGTGAAAAAGGAACTTGAACTTACCTGCTACTTTTTCGGGGCAGAGGCAGATCCTTCTGGTGAGGAAGAAGAAAAGAGAGGAGGAGAGGGCAGACACATTAAACAAGATCTATGTCTCCCAATATGGATTCAATGTTTTTGTGTTCTCCTTGTTACAGATTATGGTTTTATTGTTGATTTAAAAGTGAGTTTTTCCAAACGTATCATTTTTTACTTACAGGATCCTAAAGGCCTGGAGACTACGCAGTATTTCACATAGATTTACTACAAAATATAAGATTGCACTGATTCTTCTTTGCATACACTGAATAACAAGGATCATTTATCTTATGGTTAAAAAAGCAATGTTAGCAACAATATTAGCATGTGATAGAGGACACAAATAGGACTCAAACGAACACAGAACAAATCATTACAGTTTTGTGATTTCTGATTCATTGTATAGTGGGAGTGGGAGGCCGTTTGAAAGCTGATCCCTCCTAAGTGCTCAGAGACGCCAGAGCTCTGAGAAAACAGCAGGTTGAACGGAGCCAAAGTCAATTTCAAAATGTTGCTGCTATATTTATGACACTGGCTTACAATAGCAAGGACTCTGATGTGATTAGGAACTGCTGGGATGGATCTGTGTTCTGCTTGTAGCCCATTTATTCCCAATTTCATTCCCATTTAACACTTGGCCTAAGTAAGATCCGGTTACCTACAGTCTGCCTGATTATTAAGCCATAAGGGGATATCACCACTGTTTTTGTTGTACTCAGGTTTAATGACACAGAGCCCTGTCTGTGAAATGAAACAGAATCACAGTGATGCACCACAGCAGTGTCACAAGCTGAAATAGATTAAAGATAGATGAGGAAAAATTTGAGACTGCCGTTGGTTTTACAGAGAAGAATTTCCCTTCTGTTAAACGAGTGCACTCTCTCCCTCCATCACTTTCGCTCACTCTCTCTCCCTCTTTCTCTTTTGTCTTTGCATAAGTAAACAGGCATTACAAAACCCAAACAAAGCCGAGCTGATGATACATGACTTGACAGCTGGAGCTCTCATCTCAAAACAAGCTCACTAACCAAAACTTTCCAGCACTGTGAGGCGTTAATATTCACACTTAATATAAAGCTAAGGGGAGAGAGAAGAAGGGAAAGACACACTGCTAGGCTGCAACATTGTGATCATGGCTGATGAACATTGTCTTGAGAAAGGACATCCTTAGTGCAATGATCACAAGATTCTAGGCAAATGAATTGCTCTATACTTAAGAAAATTTGCTTGATTGCCATTTGACATCACAGAGTTATACAGCTCTTCAAACTAGAAAACAGTTTGCCCTCCCATTTCTGTTTGTGCACAGATCAAACTGCAGAGCAGTGCCTGTTGAGCTCACTAATTATCACCCCGTATCCTGATAGGCACCTCTTGGACAGAGCCAGGCCATGGAGGTGGCTACTGGATAGAGCCTCAGCACCTGCTCCCTCTTTGTGGCTGTCAATGGGAGGGCCATTTCAATTGTGGTTGCCATGTTACTGGTCACCCTGGCTTTATCTTTTAATATTTACCTGAGCCGAAGTGACCATGACAACCCATGAAAGTTCTCAGTAATACTCACTGTTACATAAACACTGAATTAAAGACTTAGAAATTTAGATATTCTAATGTGATATGATAATAACAGTAATTGCAAACCTGGCTGCTCTGTGAAGTGACTCCTCAACATTTCCTGTCGGCTCCTTGTGAATGCAAAGTGAGTCCTACTTTGTCCTCACACGTGTGTACTGCACTGAATGGATATCACAGCTTTGAAAAGCCAAAATCATGTTTTCTGAGAACACAATGATCTTGACCCTTGACAACCAAACTCAACCAAATCAAAATACTTCATCTTTTGATCCAAATTAATCTCTAATTTCTCAAACAGATTCCTCGGGTGTTTTCTTGATGTGCAATATTCACAAGGGAAAAAATGTGATTTGTGCGGTCAGTCAGCTTTTACCAAAAAACACTGTAATCATGCTCAAAACAACACCTCAAACATAATTTAGGTGGATTGGCAGACATGTTGTACTGTATACTCAAACTCACGGCTGTTTACTTCTACAAACAAACACGTCCTTGGCACGTTCAATCCATCGTGCATAACCTCAATTGCAAATTATTCACAGCCACTCAAAATAGATGTAAATATTAGACAGCTTTCTCTGCCTAGCGAGGGAAGAAAGGTGGTTTTCGTCCTTTTGGTTTATGTTTACCCAGGGACAAAGCGAAGTCCAACTGGAAACCGAAGAAAAGAAAAAATGATGATATGCTGCTGCTCTGGGCCAAGTCATGAGGCTTCTGCTGTGTTACGTCTGCCAAAGCTGACAGCAGATTGCAAGGCAAATGTCACACAGTGTATTCCTCAGTTTAATGGCCGACCAGCCTTCAAGATTCATTGAAACCATCTGAACCCACTGTTCATTACACTGAGGTCTAAAATTATACAGTGTCTCACTATCTCTTAACCTTTATCACCTTCTTGTTACACTTGATCTAGTTACAACTTTAATATGTGCTATTTTTCCCCATCTTGCCCATTTTTGTCGATTAGGATTACCTCAGGCTTTTTGTGCTTTATAGACGTCCGGCATGATAATTCAAAGCCAGAGGAAGTAGTTCAAATATCTAAAGCTATTCACAGATTCATTCTGGCCCAGATCAGTGGCTTTGATGTACACTTTGCTCTCGCAGTACAAAAACGACCCTTTCTGAATAATACAGACATCAGAGGGATGAGAAGAGGTAGAACAAAGCAGTGGGCAGAGTGAGTGACAGGGCTTGGCAGGGAGAGTAGGATCTTCTGCAGTGATCACACTCTTATCCCTTGTGCTTAGCATATTGGAAATGGGCAACCTGCCAGGGACAAAATATTGGACAAATTATATCTGCATGTGTGTGTGTTACTCTACACTCAGAGAGAGGTGAGCCACACATCTTGACTTGTGTGTGTCAACGCTAAGCATATGGGATTCGTGCCGTTGCTCTCCACGCACCTTCACTTGAGATGTAAATGATTGTTATCAGTGGTACACTCTCTTCCAACGGAGCCAAAATAATAGACTGAATGGTGAGATCATGACTTTCCTAGTTATCCCAGATGATTTTGTTTTTATCTAACAAAGGAAGGAAAACATAATAATCGATAATCTATGTATGTTTTTTTAGGAGGATTATGTAAAAAATACTAGACGGATTACTACAAAACTGACATGACATGAGACTATGTGCAGATCCCAGTAAAGTGTCAGGCTGTGGCAGAGGTCTGAACTCTCATGTACCACTCTAGTATTGGTACAATAATTTAAAGCTGCACCTCTTCTACTTAGTGTTTTTTTTTAATGCAAATGGAGCCCTTTTGAAATTAAAAGATTTGAATGGCACTAACATTAGTTGAGGCGCAAATTATTTCACTGCCCACCCTCATTAATGAACACACACACATTGCTTTACCTCATCCTCTGTCTCTTTTGTGTGAAAGTAGATCCCGGCGGAAAAGAAATCTAGATACGGTAATAGCTACTTAAAATGGGGTGCACTGTAGCCCACAGCTGCTGCCTGCAGCCTCTAGACTCTTCTGCCTCCCCAAACCCATTTTACCCCCGCCTGGCCTCAAGCCCTTTCAGCCCGTCCTGCTGGTGGTGGTCGGTCTTCCTCCCTGAGGGCACACAAGGCTGTTAGGCCACCATTAGTCCTGTTAATGGGCCTGACAACTGTGCCACATCCTCAGCATTTAGAGCGCCACTGTCTGAGATATGGATATCGACCACTTCAATGGAAATGGAGAGTAGGGGCAGGGGGTGGGAGTCAATTTGATATGTACATAGGCTGTGCATGAATGTTGTGCACAAAGAACACACACAGGAGATATGCAGCGTAGCCTCTGAACAATGAACTCAATGGATGCACACACTCATTAAATGCACTTAAGATCTGACTAAAATCAAAAGTGAAGTTTGACTCAGCACTGTGAAATTCTTGTGAGTGCAGGAGAGTCTCTTTGTGGGTCCATACGTTCCTGTCTTCAGCTGGATCCCGAGTCCATCTAGCAACAGTGTGGGTGTGTGTCTTGCTATGTCTCTGCATCCACCGTGCATTACCTTCCATTTATATGTTCACATCAAAACCATCTCCGGCCTCCGCTTCCAGACTACCCTGCTCTGCAATTCCACTGATGCTGTCCACTTGTCTACATTTGAAATTCAGCAGCAATTAACTTCTGAGAGAATCTTTCTATCATGAGGACTAAAGAGCCCTGCATAGATTCTGCTCTCTGAGAATCTTTCTTTGTAATTTCAGGACTCTGGCATCCAAACAATTCACCCAGACAAACCTTTCATTCCTTTTAAAGCAACTATTAATTGGTGTTAACAATACAAAACACAAGGCTACCAAAACTTGCAACTATCATATTACAGACTGAACAAAACAATTGTATCTCTCCCTGTGCTGCAAACAGCTGCTATCAGCTACAAAGAGACAAGGATTATCAAAAGCAGCAGTTTAAATGTCGCAGACACAGAAGAGGGAGAAAATAAACAAGAGCAGTTCTTGTGGTAGAGGTAACAGATCAGTCTTGTATGACTTCAAATGAAACTGTGCCCTCCATAGACTCCATCAAAGATGGATATTTATCTTAAAAGCTATAAATCTCCTGCCCTATTTAATCCACTAGACCACTCAGTAAAGGAGCGCTGCACCTAGCCTGGATACTCTCTGGAGGTCTGGGAGTGTTGTAACGGAATTACATTTGTACCGGAAATCTTCCAGTTGACTATAGTTTATGATGAGCAATCATCAAGAGCAGTGAATCGATGCACAATGTACAGAAAAGCAATTTTACTGTGGATGAATTCAGAAGGAAGCAGAGAGGGACTTGCAGACAATAGCCCCGCACACTGAACTGCGTTTGCCTCATCGATTCATTTATGCACGTACCCACCATACAGGCGAGGGTCTCAGAGGAAGCTATTACCAGAGCCTTCCTGTGGCTGTCATAATGCAAGAGATGTGTGCTAAGTGGCTATCATGCAAATGCAATAGAATAATGTACTCCATCCACTCTCACCATCTCCTTTAAGCAGCCCATACTCAACATTTACATGCCCATTAGACTTGTACATATATTATTGAGAATATAAAGCAATCAACACAGATCTGTCACCCACTGCACAAAGTGTTGTGTATAGGCTTTGTAAACCTAAAACTAGGTTTAAGTTGTCTAACATCATGATTATTCCACCCTGACAGCCACTGTATGTCTTTAATTTACCTTAAAGTAAATTAAAGAGTGTGTTATTGTTCACTATTGCTAGCTGTTCAAACAGTGTAAGCCCAGAAAACCCAACAGCATTATTGATGGACCCCTTTTGTTGTGCAGTCAACTGAATTAACTAGATTTGTAAAATAGATTTGCTTTGGAACAGAAATCAGTGGTTAAACTTAGGAATGATAACAATATCTTGAAAATGATGAGCCCAGTCCGAGTTCTCACCTGCAGCCTCCGTCTCCGGATGATCCCAGAATCATCCATGATGAGTATCTGGGGTCACACCTGTCCGGAGGGGTCACCTGGCTCCTGTGCTTTCCAGGTGGCGTCACGTGTGGTTTCAAAAGCGTCCAACCGTCTCCACAGTTTACCAATTAGCCCAAAAGCTCAGGAGGAGCGTTGGAACATCGTCTGTTGGCGATACGCGATTCACCGTCAGAAATAAAGTGCACCTGCGCTCTCTGACAGAAATATGATGGATGTCTCCCCCTGGAATGAAACTACTCGATCAAATGAGCCCCAGGACTCTGAGCTGTCAGTCCTGTGCTCTTCCACCCCGGCTGACAGCCCATGCTGGCAGCTACAGACGGACGCTACTGACCGGGCTGCTCTGTGGTGGGATCTGCTGAATAAGCGGGAGGCTGCACGGTGGGATCAGCGCGCGGCGCACGGGCTGAGGTCCAGCTGAGAGACAAGAGACTGTCACAACCCGAGATTGGACTGAACGCGGCACAAGTTTACACTCTTCCCCCAAAACAAAACGGGAACCGCGCGTCGCACCGATCAGACAATGCGACTGCTGTCATCCCCTCAGATGCTTCGGCAGCAGCGATCCTCAGATGGAGATCCAACCACTTGGAGTTCACAAGCAGCCTCCTCTCATGCATCACGGTCCGAATGCCACCGAGGAGGCTCCGGCGCATGCACGGATGACTGTCACTGGGTGCACATGAAACTACGAACCACCATTATGATGTTGTCACAGCGGATGTGCAATAAAAACGAGGTGAGATCACCGAGGAGCTGCAGCGACCGAAACGCGCCGGTACAGGACGCAGGTTGCTCGCATCGCTATTGTTCGTCTTCCGGTAAACAAACAAACAAAACAGACAGCCTCCTCTGTTCTCCGAGGTCCCTCGGTTGACACGATTTGCTCCCTCTGCTCCTCTCTGGTGTAACGCTGCCTCCTTTCTCCCTCGCGTGTAAAATGATCTGTGGAAGCCACACAGGGCTTCGCTCCATCCTCAGCTCCAACCACCCACTTCCTACAACCGAATGACGTTTAACCCCTCAGCGACCACAGGCTGGGAGGAGTGGAGCGGTGAGTGCTTTAGGTGCTTTAGGTGCTTTAGGTTCAGCAAGGAGCTTTACTGGGGGGAATCCTGCTGGACAAAATTGGAGATCATGGTCTTTTCACAATATCTGCCTTATGGAATGATCTCCAAATTATTTTCTACAAAGGAAATAATGCAAATGTGTTCCAGCATTTAATGAACATCTTTGCACGTTTTGACAAAGAGGTATTGCTTCTTCCAACTCTTATGTGCTTACTAAGGAAGCGTCTATACCATTTGTATAGCTCGAACATATGACATCATCTAAGTGAATTAACAGCCAGCGCAGCCTGTCGTCATACTTCCGTTGCCATTCCCCAAAGTACCGTGGCTGATTCAACTCACTTCCAGTAATGATTCACAGCCACTCAGTTACCTAGACCTAAATATTAAGAAATGAAATCTGGCATTTAAACTAATCCCCTGTAGGGATTTTCCAGATTGTGTTTTCTATGGATCAACAGTAATATTCACACCAAGTGAACCAACCTGTCCTCACTGAGTCAGTAAAATGATGCACACGCAGATCAATACCGACTGAAAACCACCACTGAGCACTTGTAATCAATGACACGCTTTCAGGGCAAGGTCTATCACCACGTTAACAAAAATGCTGTGCGTTTCTCACAAGAATGAAGGGGAGCAAAAGAGTGAAATGTTGGTTGAAAGTAGCTGGTGGGTCAGATCAATGAGGAGGGAGAGAACAACACAGAGGCTGTCGGCTGCTGCTCCAGCTCCTAGACAGGGGGAGACAAGAGGGAGACTTAGTGGCTCTTAGCGGTGTGGCCTAAATGTTTCCCGTCTCTCATAGCAGGCCGAGCTGGCAGGCCCCCTCTCACCCTATAGGATTTACAGCTTACAGATCACTCCCGGTTGAACCTCAGCACCACAACAACACCACTACAACTACTACTACCACTGCTTCGACAATCTCACTTTCAGCCGCACATAAGTAGCCCTTCACCTAATGGTGGAGGCTCAAAGGGCGGCAACTAATTACTGCAAGGAGGTTGTTTTCCTTTTGTCTGTCAGTCAGTTGGCAGGATCACGCTACGACTAGTGGATGGATTACCACACAGTTTAGAGGAAGGAAGCAGTGTGTGCTCATCATTCTTTTCTATTATAATGTTATAAGGTCACAATATTAGACATACTTGAAATTTCAAACAATCTAACAAACTTATGTTAAGTTCAGACTCCTCTGAACACCAGGCACCATTCATCTGCGTTGAGTTGATAGAACCTTGTCGTGGAAGTCTGTATATGGTCATAGTAATCATTGAGAGGTTTTAAATGTCCATAGCTGATGTAGGAACATGGTTTAATTTTCTAAAAACATGAATCCAGAAATGGTGCTGGTGGTCTTCATTAGACATGGTGATCTTACATTCAAGAAGCCATCCCAGTTTAACTGGCCAGAATATTATCCAAAACTATTTCTCACTGAAATGGTCATTGGTGGCATAAATGTGCTTAGGTGTCAGCGGGTGAAAAATGATGTTTCAGCGAGTGACCCAGTTACCAGCTTGTCTGACTCTGGAACACATTAAGCCGCTGCTGCTTTTTCTTATTAATATTAAATAATTGATGAAGGCACATGAATTTTACATCTTTTTGTTCATTAGGTGCTGTGAGATTTGGGGAGGGGAGGAGACAACGGTGTTGAGCTTGCACAAAACATTCTTTTTTTATATAAAGGCAAAGACCTCCTATTTCTTAGAGTGAAAGCGCTCCAAAATGATGTCACTCTTTTCAAAGGATGCCCCCAGGGAGGTCAGATGGGGTCAACTCTCTGCAACCAAAAGCTTGGCAGCGCTGGGATTTGGAATATGCCTGCTGCTTGCGCAATCCTATTTCCTGTCCCAGTAAGCCTGCCTCACAAGAGCCACATCAGATCACATCTCTTCATAGGGTGCAACGTGCCTCCCCCTGCATTCAAATATGCTCTCTGTGTTTGCATGCAGGTTGATAGTATTCCCTCCACAGACACACACTATAATATGTCCACATCGTTTTAAATGAAAGTCTTACCCTGGCCATTAGTCAAAATAACACTATTCAATTCCAGCCACCCTCACAGCCTCCAGGAAACTTTTCTCTTTGTGAGCCTAGAATGTTTTTATCTCAAATATCTGACTTTGGTGAAAGAAAGACCAAAGTTTGATGCAATGTTTTGTATTGGTCAGAAAGGAAACCAAAGTAATAGCTTGCAATTATTTTAATTAGCAATTGATCTGCCTATTGTTTTCTCACAGTTTGTGAAATGTCTCAAGAGAAAAGAAAATGGCAGTTGTAACCTATTGAGAACCAAAGGTTGCTTACTCAATGCACTTGTTATGTTAAGAACTGTGATAATGACATTTGGAAAAAAAAATGACTGATTCTTTTTAGATTTACATTAAGATTTGGTGTACAGATAAGTGGGATGGCTTCCTCAAGGCATGTAGATAAGACATGTTGACTTAGTGCACAGTGCAGTTAATGCACATTGACATCAGCATCTCTAAACCTTGTCTTTAAACTCTCCTCGATTTACAGATTTTCTTCAGGTTACCTCTCTGCACCTCCTTTCTCCCCCTCTCAGCTCCCAGCTCCTTCTTATTTCCAGGCCTGTCTGTCTTGAAGAAGTGGGTCACAGACTACAGCTGTGCTAAAAGCCTAGTCTGGGAAGAGGAGCTTCTCTAAATAAAACACCGTACAATCAGAGGTCTCAGGGGCATCTCATCAAACATATATCAATTCGCAAAGATGGAGAGAGGACTGGAGGAGAATAGGCATAATGTATATGCTGCTGATTGCTTAAGTCCATGTCTGGCATTGTTGTCTCAGCAAAAATAGAAAGGAATTTTTATTTCCTTACAATCTATAGTATATACACATATTAACAATCATGAATCAAAGATTAAAATTCTGTTTTCAAAATTATCTCTGGTATTTTTGTTCACTTGGAAACTTCAGAGTTCAGGAAATACTTTCATTTGAACATTGGGTTGCTATTGCAACCCCTGCTGGTTACATCCACCACTGAAGCCATGGCTATGCAAATACTTTCATTTCACTGTCTGGAATGGTGTTACATAAATAAAATTATAATTATAATCTTAACATGAATATGTCACACTGAATGCTGTCAGACATTTTGTGGCCAAACAAAAAAAAACCTCTGACATAAAGCAGAGTCATGTTTTCTTCATAATTTAAGTAAAATCTGCCTGTTAAAAAAGACTCATGTAATGAAATTTTCATATGAAGGAAAAAAAATGAGGACAACAGGGACCCCATGTGGAAATGATTTGCCATCCGTATTATTAATCTAATAGTAATAAAACTTAATCTATATAGTACTATGAAAACAATGTTACAAAGTGTTTTATTTAATTTACATGTGTATTTAAAAAGGAGACAAAAAATAGGAAGGAAAATGTGATTAATCAGTACTACACAGAATGTTGAAGGAACCAAGAGCAATGTTGGCGCTCCTGAGGGAACTCCAAGAAGATGATCTCATCTGCGGGCAAGTTACAGCAGACTAGAGACCAAGGGAGGCACTGCATAGTGATCCACAGATAAAAGCAGATTTATATCACAGAGCCAGATGCTGTGGGAATATTCATGTGAAATGGAGCAAGGATATGATGAATGTGGTATGAATAAGAATCACAAATGTGTTGACTAATGAGGGAACTGTTGAATGATTTTCAAATCTTTACTTAGGAAGGTCTATCTATGTCTGAAGAAGCAGCAGAAGAAGCGGAAGAAGAAGATGAGGTTGGTGTCCACCCGTATTGGGCCGAGCAAAGAAGGTGAAGAAGACAGCAGATGGCAGTAATGCACCTTGATGGTTGCTATCTACTAATAAACCAGATAGCTTGTTTTCATCACTTCACCATTCCACCTTGACATGGTGATAGTTGGCTTTTTTTCATTGATAGAGTTATGGGAAAACTTTTGGTGCAGATCCAAATCAAAATACAGATGATGCAGTTGGGTGCATAAGGGTACTGTTGGGCCTTGGTGAAATATGCACTCTACTGAGTGCCTTTCTAGTTGTATACTTAATATATTTTACAAAAGATGGTTTGAATAAGGAAATTATTCTGAACATTTACTTTTACAAAGTAACATTCAAACTCACACATTTTTCAATCCGTGACAAAATGTGAATTATTTTCAGTATTTACACCAATATCAGTCTTAGCTTTATAATTCAATGACTACCTCCTCTGTATGAATGCATCTTAAAGCTCTGTGACAATGTGCAAGCTAAGACACCTGGACCCTAACACAAGGGCTAACCCTTGTTCATCAAATAAAAACAGGAGGGCCAATGATGTTTTGTTCCCACAAGGCAGTTCTGACAAAAATGGCTACAGAACAAATAACTCCATTGTTGCACTAATATCTATTCTTGTCATTTCCGTAGTTACAATAAAACATCTTGTACAACCACAACAGTCTTGTCGCCACTCACTCACTCATTCATTGATGAATGGTTTCTGTGTCACTCGTGGAAAAGAACCAGCACAATCCAATTAGCACAATTAAAGAAACTGGGACTATGTGTAGCAACCTCAGGGATTAGAGCTTGTTTGAACCCATGTGACCTGGGTCATGACAGGCTGTCCTCGGGGCTGACATCAGCGCACATCACAGATAACAGCACTAATTGATGTTTTTGTAAGTTTGGTGGATGGAAATGCTTTTTAGTTGTGTCATTAAAGCTTTCACACTGCGTTTTAGTAGAGTAACAGTCTCACCATGCAGCACTGAAGAAGTCTGCAAGTTATTCAAATTGACACAATTGTCTAACTTGAACAAGAAGAGTCAAACTATAACGAGAACAATGTCCTGCAGACAGGAAGCACAGGAAAACAAAGCTGGATTCACGGAACGTTCATTTGATTTCTTAGATTAACTTTAATTATATAACTGTCCCCATACTGTTTCTTAATCAGATATCCTCTTCTAGCCTGCAAACCGGTCTTGATCTTGGGTCATGGATAGTATACAGTATTGAATCTAAAATAACTCGCCCTAGCAGCTCCACTTGAATCACTGTGATCTATGCAAAATAAAATACCAAGTTCCCAAATATTACAAGTCTTATGTGAACTTTAGGACCTCACAGTCTTGTTACCTCCTGTAAGGAGGTTGTTTCATTTGCATTTGTTTATAATTTAGCAGGATTACACAAAAGTGATGGATTGCCACAAAGTATGTGGTGGAAGTATGTGCTGTGTATTGTTTTTCAATATTTTTGTTAATTTCCCTGAGAATAATTAATCTGATCTTATTGATTATGACATTAACAAAATGGGTTTTGAAAGCAGTAAGGGAAAAAAGGGATATATTTGCAGCAATTATTTTTGGTATTGAATGTAATGAGTGAGGATATATGGAATGAAACGCCTTCTGAATGTCACACAGCGTAACCAATGTTAATGCCCTTTCTTAATGACTTGTTTACACGCCAAACTGACTGTGTGCAAGCTTCTATCCCATAAGCACCTCCATTCATTCACAACGGAGCTACGACAGTGTGATCTAATGGTATTACCTGAGACAGTCTAAAGGTGAAACAGATCACCACCGTAGTCCTCTGCAGGCATAGGCTAACTATTTTAATCCCATTGAAGCAGTAGGAAACCAGTCCAGGTAAATGGATTAGATTAGCAGCCAGGGGAAGTTATAAATGGACGTTAAGGTACAGATCAGGAGAGGACTCAGACAGGACGTAACAGATCAAGTCCTGCTACGTGTTGGTGAGGACAAAGAAACCCAGACGCTGCACGCAGAGGCAGCAGCAGGCCCACAGAGGAGCTGAGACCTGACCCAGAGAAACCAGCTTGTAACACTGTCTTCAATTCTCCGACATCCAAGCGATATTCATCGACATGGAGCCTTCAGCTCAGGGAGCGACCGCCTCCTTCAACAGAGAGACTTTACCCAGGAGAACCCTGCGAGCTGCCCCCAGGGGAGCCTCGTCACATTTTGTGGGGAGCTCGATGATAATCTTGTCCTCGTTCGCAGTATCCAGTTTTGCAATGAACTTTGGGAAGCGGATCCAGGAGTCCAGACATAAAACCAATGGGAACTAGCAGCAGTAGACAGATGGATATGCCTTTTATTTTTCTAGTTCACCAATCAAGTCACATCAATGAGGGTGTGATGAGAGCTGCTGTTTGTGTTCCTGTAGAAAAAGGTGATGTGTATTGTATCCTATGTGACATTTCATGTGACGTGTCCAATTGTTGGTCTGGTGATAGAACCTGGAGTCAAAAGAGGATGATGCTCTCTTGGGATGAAGATCCACAACAGAGGAGACAAGTGAGAAGAGGAAACATTTCCTAAGAGACTATTATTTTGGAAACCACCTTGAGATCTATTGATGCAACGCCAAGCCAAAAAGATTACAACTGGTGCTTACAGAGGGAAGGCTATCAGTAGTAATGTATGTAAATTACAGAATAGAGAAAGATCTTGTAACATAGTTGAACATATCTGTTATTGGAAGCTCATTGATAGTGATATTTGTCATTAAGGGACAATAACACAATTGAATCTAAATACTTAATTGATACCAGCATTTAGTGTGAAGAACTTACTAATGTTTGGTTTGACATGTTGATTTAAATCAAGATTTTGTGCTTTATGCTTTTCTTATGTGATATGTGGTACAGGTACCATTTGTAAATGTCTAACAGTACTTGGTTTTCCTTAATTTAATTCATGATTGCTGATTTACACCTGGTGTATTTTATCAAGTTGCCACTAGAGGGCTGTATTGGCATTGGAGACTAAAGCTTTCCAACTATGACTAGAGGCCTGATTTGTATCGTGGTGTAGAAATCAAAAAAAGTTTGCTCATGACTTTTAAATGATTTTATGTATAAAAAAAACATACAAACAACAAAAAAAGATTGTGATTCATGTTTGCATTTGTGATTCAAACAGAGGCAAGCAAAGTTTTATCTCAGTCCAATCTACAAACAACTGTTTGTATATGTAGATCAAGCAATTAGCTTGTGATTTCCAGTGTGTATGGGGATGTCTGCTAACGTCTTCAGAGTGTGCTGAGGCTTTTCAGTCTGCGATCATTGAGGAAGCGGTGTGTCTGGTGGGTTGGGTTTTGGTCGTTACCTCCAGCTGAAGCACCAAAGTAGGATAACATGGACTTGTTGTGTTGCCGCTTTGCTGCCTTCTCCCCATCCTCCTCATCATCATCCCTGAGGACAGATTCAACAAAACAAGACTGATTTGCACACTCTGGTTAGAGCGCATTTCCTGAGGTCAAATGATTTGCACAGACATTAAGTGCGGTAATCCAGCTGGCTGTGGTTTTCACATCTTAAACACATGGAAGCATATTTTACAGTCATGTGAAAAATTAAGTACCATCCCTAATTCAGTCTCTGCTTCTACACATAAAAAGACAGTGTACAATATTAAGTGAGAAAGGATTGTACCAGTGGACAGTCACTGCCTTGCTGTCCATCAGGGTTTGGGCAGTGCTCCAGCTGAATCGAACAAACTGAGGGTACCCAAACACTGGGTCGAGGTATTTCAGCAGCCACGCTTTAGTCTTGGGGTCTGACAACAGTAAAAAGTTGGTGTTAGTGACAATAAAATACAAATGGTTTCAACATGAATCAATAAACAGCCTTGTAGCCTTGTTTAGGTTGTGATTTGAATGGCACACTGGTAATAGATTAAGACATAGATGCAGATTTTTATTCAGTATATTTGAATGCATTTTCAAACATGTCTGTCTTTATGTCTGTTACCATTCGGATACCCTGAGCCGTAATCTGCATCCACCTCTCCCAGGTCCTCTGCAAAGTTCCAGCCTTTTACAACACGGTCCCTGGCAACCTGAAGAAGATCACACACAACATAAGTGAACCAAGAGAACAAATCTGGACATTAAGGCCATGTAAGTAAAGGTCTAAAACAGAAAGATATAGAAAGTGAATGAGAAAGACAAAAGAAGATTTGATGGCTTCTAGATGAGCTTTACTGACCTTTGCACAGATACTAGCAGCACTGACAATGGGGAAGAGAGAGTCAGCTTTTGGCCTAACTGTCACATTGATACCAGGGAACCGTTGGGAAAGTTTAGCCTCATATTTATCAGCTGGGCCGACTGTGTCCACATAAACCTGCAGCACACAGAAGGAGAAGGCACAACCAAGACAGAACAGATCAGAGTGAAGAAGAAGCACAGTCTTGAATATTATGAAACTGAACGAAAGGTGATTTATTGCACTTTGATTTGAATAAAGATGTTAAAAGGGATTCTATTTGGGTGGAAATACCTAAATTAAACACAAGTTGTCTATATATACATACACTTTACAACATTAAATATTAGATGAAAATATTTATACTTATGCTTTTTACCTCCTTCAGCTGTACTCCACTCTCCAAGGCATACTGTACTAGATCAATCGCTGTATCATGTGAAAGAGCATTCAGGTTGTATTTTGTCCTTTAAACAAATGCAAAGATCAGGTGATTGAGTGTGATTTTAAGTTAAGATAATCCAAAACTGCTGGTAAAAGGGAAAAAAGATCTAGTCCCCTACCTCTGTAACATGCTGGTAGAGATTGTGTTAGGGGAGAGAATATGCAACGCCCAGCCCACATAACTTCTGGCTTCATCCAGTTTTTGGAAAAGGTTTTCTCTTTCTGCCTCTGATAGGGTCTTTGAATCTGTTTCAGGAGATAGGCATCGCGATAACTGAAGGATAATGCTGACATTTTATTTACCAATATGCCAAGAAATACATAACGCAGTATTCAGTATGCATATTGATGTGCAAATTACATCTTTAATATAAGGTCAATACTGGTAAATGGTGAACAGGATAATTTAGTCCTTCAGCTCTACTAAAATAAAAACAAAGATGATGTGGGAAGAGGAATGCCTACCTGCCACTTTTGAGTCCTTCAACTCGTCCTTTTTGGAAACTGGACAGAAACATATTCCATACACCATGGGGCCTGGATCACATGGAGCATAAAAACCATCAGTGTGTGTCACATACTGTAACTCAGTGTCATTACAGCTCTGCAAAGTGACTGAACACACCCAGCACAGGTCCCCTGCCTGCTTCATCAATGCCCAGGCAACAGTCCTCCGTCTTGCAGACATCAGGGATCTGAGAAGCCAGCCGGCAGCTGAGAGAGTTGTCTGCTTCAAACGGGCCGAGATCCATGACGGCTGGGAGAGAAAACAGTGAGCAGTGAGTGTCAGTACACACACACACACACACACACACACACACACACACACACACACACACACACACACACACACACACACACACACACACACACACACAGACAGACAGACAGACAGACAGTGTCCTGTGCTGTCATGTTTAGCTAAGTGCTACACACGAGTCTCTAACTACAGAGACTTTTCTTTACTATGAGTCCGCAGGTGTTTGTGGTGTGTGTTGTGAGTTCAGGTTGTCCCGGGTTTATATTTAGCTCGCATGGTTCATTTAGAACTGGACTAACCAGTTTCTTACCTCGGTGACTGGAGACTTCGCTTCAGCAGCTCCGTGTGTTTGGCGCCGCAGGAAGAGCGTCTTCTTCTTCGTCAGATGAATGAATGTAGGCGCTCTACCGCCACCACGTGGTCTGGGTTCCAGCATGGAAACTCACAGCTTCCCAGGCTCCGTTTTTCCATCTCTTTTGTGTATTTTACTTCATGATGCATCATTTATCTTTTTGATATTGAAAAAAATAGAATAAAACGTTATATTAATTTAAAGTTTCAAAAGGTAAGGTAGTCTGAGCCATATAGTCTGTGAGTGACACCCATAAATCATTTTTTTTCATTTGTTAAAGAACTGCAGAAAGGGGCTCCAAATTTAAAAGCAATAAAATGCTGGGGCCAAAGTTCAATGCATGGTTTTCTATTCAGAAAATTAAGACAGCTTGTTGAGTAGAATAAAAAAGTTTGATGTCTTGGAAGTGGAATAGCATCAAATTTGAAAACCATCTATTAATGTCCTTGGAAATATTGTTATGTTGAAAAGATGGAACTGCAACTGAAATCATTACCAAACAAATTCTTATTGATTTTACATTTCTTTTTTACTTGTCAAATGATTTGTTGATTAAAAAGATTTTTGTCTGTGAGTGACCCACAAAATGTGGACTTGATCAGTTCTGGCACTGAATACTGTTTAAGGTTTTTTCCTCCATCAATAATCATCATTTCTCCTTGCCCTGAGAATATTTCCCCTTGCTCTCACACACCTTTACTGTGACACATCAGTGGCTCCAACATTATCTCTGCTCTACATCACCCTCAGACAAAACTAAAACACATAAACTTGACATTTTGATTTCAGATGCCTGTTGACTTTTGTTTTAACTATGGTTGAGTGTGGAGGCAGCCTCAGGTGGAGCGGAGGCAGAGCCACGTACAAAAGTCTGAGTGTGTGCTGGTTTCTGAGCTGAAATTGGCCTTGCCTCTGGCTCTTTACACCCACCCCTTCTCTCTAGTTCTGTCCCTCTGCCTTGCTGAAAGGCTTTCTTTGTCTTCGTCAGTAACACGCAGTCCCCAGCCGATTAAATGTGGGGAATTAGTAGTCAATTTTAGCCTGCAACACACAAACACACTAAACAGCTTAGCTTTGGTGGGGCTCTGATTGTGTTGTTATTACAGTTCACACGTCAGCAGCATGTTTTTAATGTTGTTTCTTTTCAACCATGGCTTCTACCTGCCTCTCAATCTCTACCACCAGCACTGAAAAATAACAAGCATAGGCTGGATGTTTTCCTTTTTTTTATAAATAAATTGATTTAATAAATGACGACAATAATATATCAACATTGCTTTTTCTTGTAAGGAAGCAAAAAAAAATACTCAAGTGAATGTATAGCAAAGACTTTACAAAACTATCCAGAATTATACAAAATGGAAGAAGCAAATGTGTGACACACGATGCATTATTACTTACATAAAAATGATAACTACAATGGTAAGAGGGTCAGTATAAAATGGTAAAAGGTATGCATCACTTAATAAAAGGTGAAGCCTGTGGTAATGACCATTATTCACATTGCTGAAGAGGAAGAGGGCTGTTTGTAAGGAAGCAAACATGCTTTTGGCCGACATGCAGCGCACAACGCTCGTACATGTGATTCTAATCCTTAAGTAGGCCCCAAAGCTGGCCAATTATCTCGAGAGATTTGGCTGAGACTTATAGATTTTAACTCAGTTATTGACTCAACCAGATGTGAATTAGCAAAAAAATGTTATAGGCACTTTAAAAGCAATAATAATAATAATATTAATAATAATAATAATAATCATGAAAAGGCTGAAGTGGAGGCTTAACGTTCTGAAAATTTTCAACAGCTTCAGTCAATCAGGTATCCGTGGTTGTACTCATCCTTTGCTACTGGCACAAAATTAATAGAATTGAGGTAAGTGCCCAAGACTGAGCATTAAGCTGAAATACGTCTTTAAGAGCTCTCTTTCCCTCTCTTTTTCCTATGTTTTTCCCCTTAAATGCCTAATTGTTCAGTTCAGTGACGTCCATGTAAAGAAAGGACAGAGATGCAGACTGTGCTATATCTACAAAATAGAAGAAGGTTGCAAATATATCCTTTTCTGGCCACGTACAACAAAACACCAGGGAACATCCTACTGGAACAAAACATGCGTCTCTTCTTTCTTTCCAAAGCAGTGGTGCAGATGTGTGTGTGCAGAGTGTCATATCAAATCAGTCACAAAAGTTACACCCTATAGGATATCAACAATGACAATATACTTACTACTCATATAAAATAACACAATAACATCAAACACATCCTTTAGTTTGGTTAATAAAGTCTGAAATCGTCAGTCTAGACCCAGCGTGTCCAGGCCGCATCCAAGTCACTCGTCAACATCTGTCCTTTCTCAGTGTCTCTGTCTCACTTGTCTAAACTCTTGTTTTCTTGCAGCTGTACATCCCAACCTATATATTCATGATGGCACACATTTGTTAAAGGTTTATGTATTTTTTGATTGGCTGTTGACCCAGGACTCGCACTTAATATTGTGTGAGTTTTTTTGTTTGTTTTTTTTAAAGATGTAAGGCCCCGTGTCTTGCATTATATTGGCTAAAAAAGTAAAAACCTCTAATATAACATCAATATGGCATGGACACACACACATACAGGCAATCACACACTCACATATTCACACACACACACAGTCACACAGATCCACTCACACGCTTCCCATATTTCCCTCTGCTCAGCTGGTCTCCCTCAAGGTCTTGTGAGTGTGGTGTAAACAGGCTGCTCCCAGTGTGTGGGGCTGTGGGAGGGGGCCACGCTGGAGGGGTCTCCTATGGTAGTGTACAGAGGCCTCTGTGTAGGGCCCATGTAGGAGAAGGCTGAGTACAGCCCCGGAGCCTGGCTGGAGTGGGCATAGTACGCCCCTGGGGCCTGATGCTCTCCGTACTCAAACTGAGCCCTAGAGGCCAGCGAGGGGAAGGCGGAGCCGTAGTGGGGGAGGCTGAGCGGCGTGTAGGTGACATGGGTGCCCGAGGAGGGAGAGGACGAGGCCTCGGCATAGTGGCTCCCAGACGCTGACTCGCTCTTGATCTGGGCCTTGGAGGGGTCGGAGGAAGATGGAGAGGCCTGGGGCTGTTGCTGCTGCTTGGACAGCCAGGCAGAGTGCCCACTGGCAGCGGCCAAGGCGTAGGCATATGACGAGGCAGAGGAGCCGGCTGCAGAGGCCCCAGTTCCACTTTGCGGGTGGCCATTTGGAGGAAGGTACTGGTCAAACTCATTGACATCAAACGGCTCGATGTTGGACATCACCTCATGGCTGATCTCGCCGATGTCCATGGTGCCAAAGTCGATGTGGGGCTTAGCTCCTGATGTTGAGGGACCACCAGATGCACCTTCAGCTCCCACCCCGAGGGCCCCTCTAGACCCCCCTGATCCTCCGGCCGCTCCCGCTGCCCCATCCCTCTTAGCATCTGACAGTTTTCCAGACTGGAGCTCTGTCTTTGGGGTGGTGGGGGGCGTGGGTGGGCTGTGGCCTGTAGAGGAGAGAGGACAAGGGACAACATGTTCAGGTGAACTTTGACATCGAGTTTTATATCTAGGATTTGTGACAAATTCTTTCACCATTCCTCTTGCACAGACGTCTCTTGAAAGTTCAGAACATAAATCATGCGTGTTGAGCCACCTACCAGCAGGGTGGTGGTGGTGGTGGTGGTGGTGGTGCAGGTCACCCAGGGGAGAACCAGCCCCGCCATTGTGCTCCAGATGCAGGGTCTTGTAGTGAGACTGGGAGTGGCTGGGCTCCCCTTCCCCCTGACTATCAGACTCGTTGGTCGTTAGTTTGCCGTTTTTGCGTCTCCGGGGCTGGTACTTGTACTCCGGGTAGTCCTTCTTGTGCTGTTTCCTCAGCCTCTCCGCCTCCTCGATGAATGGCCTCTTGTCGCCCTCGTTCAGCAGCCTGGGGGGAGAAAAAAAAAAAAACAACAAGGACTGATTTAGTCTTATTGGCCTTCTGGGTTAATGGAAAAGTATTTTATTTGGATATGTCTAAAAACCTGTGCAGCTATCAATGGATAGTGAAGGAATCTCTGTGCATCTTTGCATACGTTTTGAGTGCATGTGTGTCAAATATCTCCATAAAACACTACGAATGACCACATTGAGATCACAAATTTCTTACTTTTACATTTAATTACGATATATACATATTTAAGGGGGGTCCACACGTTTGAGTGGGACCCCTCAGCACAATCCCTATATTGGCTTTACGCACAGGCTGCACAGGAAATGTGCCACTGTATGGCCGCACTGTTCTCGTGGGACAGCCTCTCCATACAGACCTCCACAGTTTGCCGAGGGTCTTGCTGAGCTCGGCGTTGTGCAGGTGGGGGTACTGATCGGCCAGCTTCCTCCTCGCCGCCTGCGCCCACACCATGAAGGCGTTCATGGGCCTCTTGACGTGGGGCTTTGCTTTGTTCCCGTTGTTGACGCGCACCGGCATGGGCACAAGTGTCCAGTCATATCCGTCCAGCACCTGACTCACCGCCTCTCTGATACCGATCGGGAAGCGATCGTCCTCTTCCTCCGACTTGCCTCTGGATGTGCCTCCGTCGTCCTCGCTGCCGTCCGCGCCGCAGAGCGCGGCGAGCTGCTGCGGCGGCACGGTCAGAGGTGAGCCCTGGCCCGGCGGCGCTCCGGGTTGAGTCGGTGACAGTGAGTGACCGTCGTCTGACGCCCCGGGACTCAGCTCCGCCTCGGACAGGCTGTGCTCCTCGCCCGACATCTTGATTATTTCTTTATTTGCGGCTAATGACGAGACAAGCCTTGAATGTGGAATAGTATTTTTGAAGGGGAGTTCAATCTTTTTCGAGTTATTTCGGCTCTTCGGTGATCCGGTGTTACTGCTGACTCTTCTCAGGCAAAGTCATACTGGTGCGTAAATAGTGTCCAAATCCTCTCCACCGTCGGCTGGAAATCCTTCTCAGCGAAAACAGCTACACCTGAAAACAAAAGGCAATGTAGGAGAATCCATTTTCGCCAAAACCGCAAAAATCATTCACATTTTAGTTTCGTTATGAATCAATAACCGCGGTTTATTCTAAGGTAAACAGGTTGAGAGTTCAGCGGACAAACAGCGACATGCGCAGACACTCTAAACAATGCTACTGCTACTAATACTAATGACAATAATAATAATAACAACAACAATCTTCCTGATAAGAACACAATAATATTAATAATAATTCGAGAACAGCGTCCAAAATATTTGAGCAAATCTTCTAAAACAAAAATAGAAAATCAGCGAGCATATAAACACTGATATGAAATATCCTCTTTTATCATATGATTTTTTTTGTATTTCACCAAAAAATATTACATAACTTACCAATTTAGATGTCCAGTGGTTCAACATGGGAGTGTGTGGCCGACTGTGGAGCCGATGAATGGCTGCTCTGTGTGGCAACAGCGGAGCTTAAAGAGCGCCTTGTAAGAAGGACCGGGAGAAAAAAAAGTGATTGAAAGTGGAAAACACGTCCAGAGAGGCAGCATTCCAGCACAGCGACCGCCACGCCCACCCAGCGACACGCAGCACCCCCATTGGCCCGCTAATTATCCCAGCAGCTCTGCGATTGGACGACACGCGGACACGCTGGCTAATACCCGTCCCGTCCGTCATTGCGACATATCCAGCAGAGAAGAGGTGAGATTTTACCATCGGAGTGGTTTTAAATGAGTCCACAGTGCGTCCATTTAGAGACAGGACAGGGCCAGGTCTGTTGGACGTGTTGACATGTTATATCAAACAAATAAACAATCAGGAGGAGAGTCATTGCCTCATGTGGTCACGTTCCTATAAAAAATAAATAAATCAGTTGGATGCAGGAAATAAAGTTTTAGAGGTTTAGAGGTATTAGTTACACTCTTTGTCTGTTAAGGATCTAATAAACCACAAGTTTTATCAGACCTTCACTATAAAAGCAACATTCAAGGTTAGCAGATAGAACCTGAGTTGTAGGCCTGTGTGAGATGAGTCCTGAATCCAGGCCAGTGATTAATAATGATGTTAAATCGATTCTAATACTAACTTGTAAAAAGCAAGTGTTTACCATATTTCCATAATCTATATGAAAACAAAATTCATCAAAAAGAGATGTTCTCACTTCCCCAACAAAAAATCAACAAAGATTCTTTTTTTCTATTCATGTGTTTGATGTATTCAGGTCTTTTCAGGCTAATCATCATATTTGAATCAGAACTCAAAGTGCATGGGTTTTTCATTCAATTACAAAATTGAATTAACATTAATTAATCTGATAATCTGTTTGTTGTTTATTTATTGACAAAAGATAATCAATGAAAAGACTTGCCGAATGGAAAAAGATCAAGATGGACGCTCAGGGAGTCCTTCAGACCAGAGTCATGTACAGCTCACAGTTTACATTATTTACATTTGGTTGCCCTATCGTTCACACGCTTGTGCGTAAAACGGTCAAGTCAGAGCTTTATGATTGTCATGATCATTTCAGTGTCCTGTCCTGTGAACCATTGGCATTATGGGAAGGGAGTCGACTTTTGCAGCATCACACACACAGAGCGAGGGAGAGAGAGAGAGAGAGAGAGGAGAAAATGAATGCAACAATAACCCCTGTGTGCGCGCTGCCTCTCATGTCGAGGCTGGCTCTCGGCTCTCTCCCTCTCTCTCCGCTCTCTTTGCTCTCTTTGTCTCCATCTCAGGTGAATTGTAGACATGTGATCAAACGCCCAAGCCTCTATCCATTAACCCTCGTAAATGAAAAAATGGGGAACAAAAAGCAGTTTTGTGCTGCAAACATGGAAAAAATTGATAACAGAGAGAGATGTGTGCGTCTTTCTCCCCTTATGTCCAGAGCAAAGACACCAGTGGCGCACACATAGAAAACCCTCTGCGGCAGACAGGACACATGGATCTCTCTGCTGCGACACTTCTCTGTCTCCAAACACCCCGCCGCACCACCTGGATATGGGCATTGGATGGTAGGGAGCTGTGGTTGGGGTGGGGTGGGTGTGTGTGTGTGTTGGGGAAGTCTGCACCTACATGGTGCACCCCCCCAAAAGCGACCCCTGGGACCCTGGCGCGAGGCCTGCATGGTGAAGTGAGTGATTTTGTCGGTATTGGACCAATACACAGGGGTCGATGCTGCTGCCTTCAGGAGCATGTTGCTGTGCGCCGTGTTTATTGGGTTTGTGCAGACCAGAGGGCTTTATGCGGAGGAAGCTGCGGTTTTACGGAGAAGTGTTGAGTTAGCAGCTGTGGCTGTGCATCGCCCCCCGGGGAGTCTGTGTGTCTGTGTGTGTGTGTTGTTGTTTGTGTGTTTTGTGTGTGTCAGAAAGGGCAAGGTGCTTTATACTGTGTGTCTATCAATATGATTTTCTAATTAGCATGAATGTAGTTAATATTTGTATTGTATTTTATTTTGTGTTTTTATATTAGTGTATTCATGTTATTATTATTACTCGGTGTAAACAGACCTGGACGGATTCGAATGCAGGCTGTTAAAAGGTTCCTCATTTAGTCTTCCGATTTACTTTATATTCAGTATTTTTTGGCAATGGCATTAATACTTTATTGAGTTGTATTTATTTTCTATCGCCTCATATATACCTCATGACAACTTGCTGAGACACAGGCCTACAACAATTTGGATTTCTGGTTGTTTTTATTGTTCTGGTAAAACTTCTGATCAAACGCCACAGTTCGTTGTATTTTACACTCGATGGTTCATTGAAGTGATTCCGTTTCCGTAAAATCATTTTTTTTTTGCAATGTTAAATTTGATTGAAAATCGATTTTATTTTTAGGTGAGTATTTTAATTTAGCAGCAATTTCTGAGGCCTTCATTCCACCGAATAAAAACGGCTAAGGGGAAGACGACAGATTCGTTTCTGTCTTTCTGATTTTGAGGGCATAAAAGATTCTGACTTTTGGTCGTCTTTTCCCCTAAAACTAAAAATACATGCCAAGATTTTCGTAATGTGATGCAGGGCTATGGCTATGCACTGCATAAATGTAGCATAAATTAAAATCGATCTTAACTAGTAAAAGCTGATTTTATCGACCCCGACTTTGAAGCCTCATAGCTTGTGGATTATATTTTAAACAGGATTTTCGATGTTTCAAGGAGGCCTGTTATTTCGACAAATGTGCGATTTTCCACGTTGATGTTCCATGAATTATTTAAAAAATGCAGACGAACTTTTCGTTTTGTTTTTCGTTAGAAAATTTGTCTGAAGAATTCTGATGAGCACTTCAACCAGGTTTAAACATATATATGTATAGTATACTATACGTATTATTTTTCTTTTGTTCATTATCTGAATTAGAGTCAGGCCACAGGCCTACAGTCATTTTCTTGTCCAAACACGTCTTCACGATGAAAAAAACCCCTCATTATTCGGTCTAAATTTTTTTTGTTTCCCATAATTGTGTCGTTTTGTGTTGCAAATGTTCATTGAAAATAAATTAAGAGAAATTGTGAACAGCAAACTTGAAGCTGTAGGAAGAAATTTGAGAAACCCAGTAATTTATCTGTCAACCGTCTCAGTCTCATTTTCTGTGGTTGCTGCTTCTCAGTATTTAGAACTGATTCCAGAGGGCAACACAGAAATGTTTTTTTATGCCATGAAAAGATTGTAATACCCCCCCCCCAGCACTGAAATTCAGCGAGGAATTTTGTCTGTGCGATGGTTACACTGTACTTTTTCCTGAACATAAAGTTTTTAAAAGATTTCTTTGATTATCACTGAATAGGCTTAGGAAAATGTCAGGTTTGCTGATGTTGCACCTTAGTGATGAAAATCTCATTACAGATGTATAGCCGACATGCGTGGACATGAGGAATGAACACTGAGTCAACACCTGTTGACTTAAATCACAACAAAGAAATCACCTGTTTATTGGCTGACGTGCCCTATTTAATTTAACTCATACCGATTAAATGAGAACATCACATTTTGTTCTGAACCTAAAGGCGCCATGCATACTGAGTCATTCTCCATGTCCTATGAGACTATCATGGGCCTCAGGGCAACTTGTTAGAAAATAGAGCTCACATGGTTGCATCAGTCCCTGCACTAACCTGCCATGTGACTGCCGTAATGGGCCTTTCCATAGCTGTACAGACCACTGTGTCACAAGAGCCCGTTTCCTGCGGCTTCTGGTTGGGAGTGGGGAGAGGATAGGAGGACGAAGTCTCATGATCAGTGGCGAGATCAACAACACAGATCATGCATCGGCTGGAGGTCAAAGAGTCAGGCCTTCAGGTGCACACTGAGACACAAGCAGCCCCCTTTTATTCCCCCAAGTGTGATCTGGCTGGAACGGAGGGGATGCCTCAGGGCAATGAGTTTGGGTAGTTTTTTTTTTTCATTTTTGGATTTGTTTTGTAATAGTTAGAAAATAAGGGGGATCAGAGGTGGGGAGGAGGGGGGGCAGAGAAGGAAAGAAAAGGGGAGAGAGAAAAGAAAGAGAATGACCTCTTGCTTTGGCCTCGATACTTGAACAACTCCCAGGGGAAATTCTTGTAATCTGACAATGGAGAGAAAAAGTCAAAGAGAGAGAAAAACAGAGAGATAGTGAGTGTGTGTGTGAGAGGGAGAGAGTTTGAGAGGGATGCAGATAAGGAAAGCATGCGCAGCGGTCAAATATTCACATGCTGGGTCACATTCTGCATTAAACTGATGTATAATTGGTGGAAAGCATTCATTCCCATGTCAATAGGCACATTGGGCCTGAAATGAATGGCGTCATTTGTTCAGAATGATGACGAACGCGACAAAACGAGCCAAAATTCTGTGTCAGAAATTGCAAAAGACTGGTTCAGAGGCATGTTCTCTTGAATTCATCAGAGCACGTCCCTGCTACATGAGGTTGAAGATGCCTGTTCAGAAAAATGATTGTATCTGCAGCTCCAAGGGGTTTTCTCAGGCTCTGCAGCGTTTTCTCTGTGTTTCCTCTGTTAAGAAATGAAATTTGCTCTCAGGCTTTGTGCAAAAAAGCAGTCGAGGTCAGTGGCTCTCGCTTGGGGAATTCCAGCTCTGACTCTAGACTATCATAAATTATGACCCTCATGTGACTCAGATATTTTGACTTTCACGCTGAGCCGTACGTCTAATCAACAATTCTTCCTCCGGTTCATGTCTGAGACTCGCACAGTGATTTGCAGCACATCTTCAAAAAGGGGAGATGCAATCTCCAGGCCACCTCGGAGGGTTTTGTGGGTCAATAAGTGATTTGCAGTGGCACGGGTGTCGTTTGAAGTACAATATTGACACGTGGTTGAAAACGAAAAACAAGGGTCCTTCCTACTGGGCTGTTGACCCGTTGGTTGAGAATGCTGGGAACGGCTCAGGCTCTTGGAACAAACTGGTGAATTCATCCCACGAGGGCTGCAGGTGTTTGCTGGGTTTATCACTTGATTTATTCGTCATGCATACTGTGTAAGTGGCGATGATGCAGTGACACGCTATACGTGGGGGATGAATAAAAAATGATTCTGCTATCTGACCTCTGTCACTCCTCTTTTGCCTATTTTCACCCAGTGAATTAGTGCAGCTGCACCACACTTAAATGGGTCCCCCTCTCTTTCTCCTCTGGGAGTGTATGTGGCCGAGCATGAATCCTCTCTTTGTGCTCTGTCTGCACAGTTTCCCCCTCCTCTATAGTTTCTTGCCTTCTCCGTCTTTTTTATTTGGGGAAGAGGGGCTTCGGTTGCGATGGCGGCAGCACTGGCGAGGTGGTGGCAGTGGTAGGGATGGTGGTGGCGGCAGCAGGGAGGAGGAGGAGGAGGAGGAGGGTAACTTGTTGGACCACATTCCTGTGCAGCTGTGGAGGCTGGTGCAGGGTGGGGGGTGGAGGGCAGGGCAGGATCATCATTGCATTGCAGGCTATCATGAATGGCCTATTGTTCGGGCGGTTTGCTGTGTCCGCATCTCTTTGCCACAACTGCAGCCTGACCGAGAGAAACGGAGGCACAGAAAAGTGAACGACTGTGGGAGATACAGAAATTGAGAGATGGTCGGGGAAAACGATGAGAACATGACGTGAGGCTTAAACAATTATACACGAGTGATGCGGAGTGGGAGGAAAAGGTCACAAACAGATTTTATATTTGTGCCTCTGACTCAGATGCTGGAGGATGTGAGAACTCAGAGTGTAGTGGTGATGATGAAGATGGGGATGATGGCGACATGGACAATGGTGGCATTCATGTTGCAACTATGACGGTTTTGCACGCTGTTTAGTCATGCATTTAAGTTGGCTCTTAGACTCTCACATTTCTTCCCCCTGCGACACAGAAATAAAATCAGAAGTTATTAATATTTCTTCCCTGAACTGTAGGATTTATGAGTGAGATTAAGTTTACAGATGGTATGTTTAATAAACTGTGAATAAACCACTATGTCTATCTATCTATCTATATAAATCATTCTCCTAAACATGTTGAATTAAACTAAATGGATTTTCAGATGAAAGTGGAAAGCAGAGTAAAATAATGTGTAAGGTGTAATCAAATGGAAACAGGTGAACTCTCAAGTCAGTCATCTTTTAATATCAGAGGTTTTCTTCAATCAGCCTGCAACCCACGGTAAGTATAACAGCGTATATGAGATGCTGAAGACAGCTTTACACACACACACACACAGTCATTTCTCTGTAACTTCAGAGCTATGGAGACCCACAATGGTTACAACTTATCTAAACCTAAACCTAAACAAAATATAACCTATCAATATGTCTTAAAAAAGAAATAGAAGGTTTATTCGGAGGGCATGCTACCCATGTGACTGAGTCAATAGTCACATGCCCACCCCCCCGCACATACACACAGCCACAGGGTATCAGGTCATGCTATAGCTCCTAAGATGTATCAGTGTAACCTCTTTCTTATTCAGTCGTGTCATGTGTGTGATGAGCAGTTCCTCCAGCTCTGACTCTGTGCTCTCTCTGCAGGTGTAGCAGAGGTGGGCGGGGCATCAGCTGAGGGTCATCAGCAGGGTGACATGTTCATGGCACATCTGGACCCTGTGTGCCAGCAGCTGCTGCCTGGGACACCTGTGTAGTTTGTGTGGCCTCATGTTTGCACTCACACACACGCTCCACCTCCACTCCGCTGGACCTATAGTGGAGAACTACTTCAAGTTCTGCTGTTGTTCTCTGCTATGTGCATCTCCTTGTTTCATCACATGGGAAAGTGAAGCAAATTGACTTTCAAAACTTTTTTCTGGTTAATCCTGCCTCATTACTCAGTTCCTTATTAAACATTAAGAATGCAGGATGTGTTATATCAGTGTGGTTTATCGATACTTGGAATTATTGTTACCTCAGCCAAGTTTCCAGCCCTGTCTGTTTGTGCGTAAGCAAAATTACAAGAAATTAACGGATTTCCGGGAAATATTCTAGAAGGATGCAATGAGCCTCAGGGAGGATATACTATATATATAGCATATACAGAAACATCTATCTCTCTGTTCCCCACTGCCTAAGTAAACACACTGCATTTGAGATTTTCAGCATCCCCAAATTTAAAAAACAGAAAGAACCTTGGACATAACATTTTATTTGCTGTGGTCGTATATGTGTTTGAAGTGAACGGATCCAAAACCACAAATAAAGTAATATTGCGTTTACGAAAACAACAACAAAATCTGTGTCTTCATTCAAAAAACCCCAACAACTCTGAAACGCCACAAGGGCCAATAACTCAAATATGTGATTTAGGAGATTTCTTTTTCTTAAAAAAAAAAAAAAGAGCAGGAGAGACAAAACAGAGAAAGAGAGAAAGTGGAGCAGTCAAATTATGACTTCTGAGCATTTAATTAGCCTGTGTGAACCAAAGAGAAGAGGAGAGGGCCTGAGGGGTTTGAGGAAAGGATGGCTACATGAAAGGGTCCGTTGTTGTCCGAGCAGAGGGAGAGATAAAAAGGCTGCAGCCGGGCAGAAAGATGGATGGGATATCTGGGAGCAGAGAGTGAGAAATATGGTGATTTATGACATTCCTTATGTCTGTCATTTTGATTTCTTAAAAAAAGGCATGAATAATTATCAGCAACCTAATATTTCCACTGTGTGACAGAAGCAGTGACTGTCACGCAGGCTGCAAAGGGCAGAACGATTTCCATTTGTCTGTTACACAGAGAACCAGATGAATGTAAAGAGAGGATGTCAGAACGGAAACTGTAGACTGATGTCCAGAGACATGGTGTGTTGACTGTTTAGAAAAGTATCGTTATTATTATTATTATTATTATTGCTACAGCAAAATATGCTACAGCTAACAATATATGCTCTAAGAAAGAGCATATAGGAGATACATTTAGTTTTATTACTGATGGTGGTGCAGTGTGAGCCATTATTTATCTGTGTATTTGATATAATTGAATAAATAAGAAACGGTAACTTATAAATTACAGTTGAGAAAAATCAGAGGAAAAACAACGTGCCGACTCAAAGCCTTGCAAAGGTGTTGTTAGTCAACCAAATGTTTTTCCTGAAGACATAAGAACTAACAACACAGTCATATGTTATTGATATTGATTAAACTTACTTAAGGAGGCATTTTGGTCCTTATTTTATTGCATATAGTTTGATATATAGGAATGACATGCAACAAGGTTCTCAGGGTTCTAACTGTTGACGTGAACTCAGTGTGCCCTAATCCCCCGGACAAGCACAGCGTCCATATTTTATTGCAATAATCACATCAGCAATCGTTTCACTATTGAAGCCTGACTGATTATACTGAAGACAGTACAGATAAACAAAACAGGAGACAGACAAGGGCAGGCAGACAGACAGACAGACACACAGTCAGACAGACAGACAGAGACAGACGTATCCAGAAGATGTTTGCCCTGTGGTGCTTCTCAGCCCAGTTCAGTCAGGCCTCCTCTTAGCCCGAGCTGCACACAATGCCCCTCTGTCCCCCCCAGCGAGCTGCTTCACAGCTCCACAACACAACATGGCTCATTATGGAATCAAAGATCCCCCGGCCACAGCTCCCAGTGTCTAAATACTGTCCCCTGCTGAGCACACACACTGTCGCTGGCTCTGGTCGCACAGCCCGAGGCCACAAACAGCCAGTTAGGCCAGAGAGGGCATGCAGATACACAGGGTGTCACGCACATTAAAGCGATCACGCACACCCACACACACACAGCCTACATGTGGATGAACACACACCACCTTATTAGGTAAGATCCTAGTCAGCCATCAGTGGCATTAGCAGGGGTCTCAGAGGTCACCCAGCTGCTCTCCCTCATGGACCCTGATGACAGGGGGTGTGACGGTGCGGTTAATTAACCAGCATCAGAAAACAGCAGGATGGGATGACAGCAGGGAGAGGGGAAGTATGCAAGAAGGGGAAACTACTTATTAGAGGGGAAGGGAGACGACATCTAACCACATCGAAGATTGCTCGATTAGATTACCGAAGAGAAATCTGATGGGGGGGAATTTCCCATCGGACTGTGTTATATCGTGGAAGAAACAATTATACCAAAAAGTCCAAGTGAAAAATTGCGAGGATACAAAATGATCCAAAACTAAAACGGGTCTTGACAACAATAAGACAATAATAAGAATAATAATAATAATAAGACAACACTGAGAAAACAAACCTGATTTTGTCGTTCCTCCTCTTCTTGTCACTGCCTTTGATGCTTCCTGAACACAACAGCTGGCAAAGAGCATTGGACAGAGCCTGTTAACCTGACTCTCAGTGGAAAGCTGTGAATAAGTATTTGGGGTTGAAAGAAGGAGAAAACGGAGAGCTGTAACATCCTAAATAATTTGATGAACATTTTAATGTTGGCTGAAAGTCGAAGCCATTTGAAGTACATACATTGCATTCGTATTGCCATCCTTATAGTACACTGCATAAGGTTCCCTTCATTTATATAAAACTGTAAACCATATACTGTATAATTCAGAGTTGAAAGAGATCAAACTATGGACTAATGCACAATAAAAAAATTATATAAAAACGTTCAATGTACTACTATAGGTTTTCTAAATACAGAAATGGTACAAGACAAACAAACACCTGTTGTAAAAACAAGTACTGCCTGACATCCACTGTGGTGCCACTGTCCCACCACATGGGGGAGCATGTGCAGCAGTGAAAAAACTATTGGTCCCTCCACACTGATGGCTTCCTTTACTCCTGGTCTTCTTTTTTTGTTCCTGATATTCCACCTAAGTCATAATCATAATAATAATATCTTTGGACATTAAAACCCATCTAACAGTATTAATATTGGACCCCTGAGGTAGACCAATTAACCAACCAACGTGCCGACCACTAGATGTGTGTCAGTATCCACTGCACTGCACAGACAACACGCAGGACCCATCGGTTATCCAGGAATCCCACTGAGCAGCCACTTCTGTGTTGATTCAAAAAGTGAGAGAAAGGTTTTCGGTGTGCTTTCAACCCATTATACACATGTGGTGATAACAGGGTGGATGGGTGGATGCTGTGTAAGTGCAAGTGAGAGTCAACAAATACAATTCAAGCATTAACAGTACTGTTTTATTGGGTGCGTTGTTCAGACACTGTTGCAAAGTGTTTAATCTAATGATAGAAGTAGGAGTAAGGTGCTTGGTTTTGATCTGTACATGTGAAACTTGTTGTTTCCTTTGTTCCACGTCGAATTCATTTGAATTTGGTTTTTTTTTACTGTGGAACAAGCTGTGACAAATCATGAGAAATTAGTTTTTTTTTTCAACAAGTTAGAGAACTTAGGCTGGAAGACAGGAGTTTAAAATACAGAGATAATTTATTTTTATGCAGAGAAACACTTGTTGAAGTTGAACATATGCATCGTGCTTGTCTTGAAGTAAATAGGTTTTCTCTTGGAACATTTATCTGCATATGATGTGGGTTAATTTTAAAATGAAATCAAAGCATACCATATTTACAAGAGAAAAAAAAAAGAATGGAAATCAATAACAAAAAGCTTGAGTATAACTGTTGCTCGTACACAGGTTATATTGAATAAAACTGAAACCAGTAAAGTTCCAGAGGTACTTCATGAGAGAACCTCACTTGAGAGAAATATCCGTTCACTATGTTCAAAAGTACTGTAGATGAGCTGTGTTTTACAGACACTGATGTTACAGCTGTGCATGTGCAAAACCTGAAGCCAGAGCAAGTTATGAATTAAAGCTGAGTTGAGTTTGTGACGGCTGCAGATGAGATTCTTCTCCCCTTTAGCACATGTTCCGTTTAAAATGTGTCCAGCGTCTTTCATTTTTTTATACGAGTTCAATACTTTGGTTGGATGCACACAGACAAAGAGAGGAAACAAATGGAGGGGCGGCCACTACCATTGATTAAACTCCTGACTCTCTGCTGATGTATAAAGGTAGGGTGGGCTGTAGTCTGTCATGGCTGATCTGATTCTCTGTGTCCAGAACACACAGCATCTCCACTGTCTGCTCCTCCACAAATGTCTCCTTGAAACCCAAGTGAATCTCATCTCTCATCGTCATTTCTCTGTCACTTCTGACATTCAGGCTCCCCGCCTCTTTCTTTACGTTCTCCTCATCCTCATCATCCCCACAACACAAAGCCACCTCGTTCTCGTAACAAAAAGCGCTGGGGGAGTGGGGGCCCAGGAGGTGGCGGGACGCCCTTGGGGCAAACGGTGAAGGAGACCTAGAGTAATTGGAGCTGGAGGATGAGGAATGCCCACCGTGGCCTGTCATCTGGCTCAGTTCCCTGGCACTACAGTGAGGTGTAGATGGCACTTCGTAGGTCTTGTGGAAGCGAGAATAGTCCACATGGTAGCGGTCACCCTTTTCAAAGACCACAGGCTCAAAGCGGTGGCCCCATAGAATCTCCTTGGCTAAGTAGGAGGTGCGGGCCTGAGTGGTCATGGCAGTGGCCTCCACCATTCCTTCCAAGATGACCACGATCTCAAAGTCCTCTTTCTGCAGATCAGTACAGCTCAGGTCATACAGAGGGCTGTTCTTGTTGATCTCGTGGACCACCACCAAAGGCGACACCAGAAACAGCCGATCCAGGCCGTCATCGTAGCCAACGTCAATGTCTGTTTGCTCCAGTGGGAGGTACTCACCCTCTGCTGTCACTTTTGGCTTAATGAGCTGAGCACGAACATGTGCTTCAACGATGTGACTTTTGCGCATGTTTCCCAGGCGCCACATGAGGCACAGCTTACCATCCCGCAGAGCGATGACAGCGTGATGCGAGAAGAGCAAGGTCTGAGCCCGCTTCTTGGGCCGCACCATCTTTGCCATGATGGTGCCGATCATGAAGGAATCAATAATGCATCCCACGATGGACTGCACCACCACAGTCACCACGGCGACTGGGCACTCTTCAGTGACACACCGGAAACCATATCCAATGGTGGTCTGGGTTTCTATGGAGAAGAGAAACGCCCCAATGAAGCCCTGGATGTGGAGAATACACGGTCGCCACTCATCTCTTCCTCCTTCGCCACCATTTCGGGGATCCCCGTCTTTAACAGGGATGCGAAGATCGAAGTCTCCATGTGCAAACGCCACTCCCCAGAAGACCAGGCCAAACAGCAGCCAAGACAGAAGGAAGGTGGTGGTGAAGATGAGTAGCAGGTAGCGCCAGCGTATGTCCACACAGGTGGTGAAAATGTCAGCCAGGTATCTCTTGGGCTTGTCCTCCATGTTGTTGAACACCACATTGCACTGGCCATTCTTCTTCACAAAGCGGCTGCGCAGGCGGCCAGTGCCCAGATCCAGCCCCAGATGACATGAAGGTGATGCACGGCAGCTGTTGTGGACAATTGGCTCATTTGTCACTCTAAGAGACAAAGCCCCTCTTCTTTCTTCACTTCCTGGACACTCTCCTCCCTCGTCACCTTGCATGCAGGCCCCTGACAGGGTCTGCTGAGTCAGAGGACTGTGGCCATTGTGAAGGCCCAGGCTGGAGATCTTCAGGGCATCTTCATCTGTGGAAACGATGCTGTATCTGGGAGAATCGAGAAGAAAAAGTAGGTTCAAGAGAACTGGCTGTTTGGTAAACCCCATATGCCCTTTTTAGTCCTTTAGCACTAGCATTAGCACTAGCAGTTGCTATCATCCCCTTTAGTGAATGATTCATGCAAAACACAATGACATAAAGTGCCATCACTTGTGTCACACAGGGAACAACAATGTTGTCTTATTGATATTAATATACTATAGAACTTGGTTGCTGACATTCTTGTTTTTATTATTCAAACTGAAGATGGCTCTAGCAAACTAGCAACCTTAGATTGCCTGCTGCTAAATATATTAACCCATTTTAAATCTCACCTGTTGACTCGCACCGCTCCCATGGCACCGGTGATCATCAGGCTGTGTCTGCGAGGGCAGTAATGAAGGTTGGGGCGGGCAGTTCCAACCATTAAAGTACTGTTGCTGGACTGGGGGAAGGTATGAGCTCAGGTCTGTCTCGCATTTGTTATCAGCACTGTCTTCTCATTGCACATTTTCTGTCAACAAAGGGGGACAAAGAGTGAGACAAATTAGTACTGTAATCTGAATGCTAATGTCGGCAAGCTAACATGATACGGCAACACGGTGCTTCGTCGCAGCTCCTTCAATGTAAAGGCAAAGCAATATGTTTTTGAATATGCTTATTGAAACTCAAAAACCTTGACTTCACCCATAATCTTGTAGTCCTCCAATGCTGAATGTATCCAGCCCCCCACAGTTGTAATATGTCTGTTTGATTTCTAATACAGTACATTCCATAATGCTTTGCCCTTTGACTGATCACTCTCCACCCCAACTCCTGTCCTGCCTTCCATGTGCCAGCAGAGCAGGAATGTTTGGTATCTCGTAGATTAGGGGGGGGGCCAGGGTCCTGAGTCACACATTCTTGGTTATCAAACGGTCAAGGAGTTTCATCACACTCAACAGTTTACAGCCTGTTGTTAGAGGGGGAAACCTTTGCATATGGTTAATTACCCTTCACCCCACTCCCCCTCTGACCTTTGTGTCACCAGTTTGTCTCTCTTCCTGTCTCGATGTATTTGTCCAGGGGTGACCTGGTCGCAGCTCCCAACAATTCACCTTCTCACCCTTGTGTCAAAAGTGATGGACAGGTCAGACTGGCATTCACAGAGCTGTGACGCTAGTGTGGCTAATATTCCCAACCAAAAACCCCTGACTGCAAATTTTGGCCTCGCCCTAATGCACGGAGCAGACCAGACAGTTTTGTGTAATGAAAGCTTATTGATTGGGTCCTTGCTAGTGGTTAGCCTCAGGTACCTTCAGGCCAACCAGTGGTGGAAAACCAAACAGCCATTGGACGGGACAAAGGTCTAAAAAAGAGATGAATCAGTGGTAATCTACTGTTAGAGGAACAATTGATCTGCTGTTTGGCCTGATGACAAGGTTGGAGGGTGATTTCACTTGGCTTATTATGTCAGCAAGCTGCGAACCAGAAGGACCAAAAAGCCCCCGGTTGCGTAACCAACAAAAAGCCACATGCAAAAGCAAAGGGCATCAGTGGTTTATGTTGAACTGTATGTGAATCTCATTGGCTGATGTGAATGTGCAGACAGGACAGGTTTGTAGTATTGAATGGTAGCAGTGGATTGTCTTGGGAAAATGTCTGACAACTGCAGTTTAAAATATCACAGTCACATCAATAACACCAGCACTGCTACACTCACGGAAACACACCTACGCTCATAAACACACAAGCACCGACTTTGATGGGATTTAACGTCACATAACTGGGGCTGTGTGTGTGATGCCTCCATGCAGACTTCTTTCCCTGTGACACCAAGGACAGATGTTACGAACTGGCTCCTGATTGGCTGGATGACGGGTGATTTTGACCAGTTAATCCCAACAGGGCAGATGATTACGTCAGCTCAATCACTCCCACAGCTGGAGGAGAGTGTCATCTGCCGTGAAATCACAACCTTTTCTTACAGAGATCTTAAAGACTTCAGCCAATATGCTGGTTCACGCAGGTCAGACTGGTGTCAGTGCCAGAGGCAGCATGTGGGGGATCAGCACAGCACAACACAGTTCACGTGTTGGTCTGTTTGGATTTTCAGTGGGGTCAAGAAATAGTGACAGTATTGGTGTATGGTGTAGTTGTCGTACATCATCTCAGTCTATTGGTGTAAAGCGACCCAGACACAAATGTGTGTACAAATAAATACATAATATAGAAAATGAAAATAGTGTATTTCAAGTTTGAACAACAACAAAAACAATTGTGTGTTTTAAAAACATATTTTCCTTAAACTCTAATTTTGTTAGTAAAGTACTTTCTCACTGCAGTTTCTTATATTGGAGCAAAAAATACATGTTCATACTCTAATGGCTGCAAGCAAGATTCTGAATGGATGTAAAACTAAGTCAACCTTGAATACAATGATTAACACAACATTTGCACAAATGCAGTTGCCTGTCATCACTTTATACCTGGCTGATATATTTTTATGTTCTCATCTAACAAGCGCCCTGGGGGAGAGTTCACAGTAATTAATGGTCGATCATAGTTACTGTATTCGTTGTCTCCATAGGAACATCTCTGCTGCTCCATGGGGAAGATTTGCTCTCTTTTTGTGTATGTGTGTGTTTGTGTCTTTGCACACATGCTCACCTGAGACGAAAAAGGAAAGGAGAGGACACTTTCACTCTTTAACTCAAAAAGATGCAAAACTTGTCCTCATGAACAGGAGACACAACTCCATATTCCACAACACGCAAATACCTTTACCCCCAAACTTTGCCAGGAATACTTTTTTCTGACAATGCACTTATTTTAATACGTCAGAGGAACCAAACTGACGTATATTACAGCAGTAATCCCATGCAAAAGAAAGGATAGAGGAAGCCCTCGTCAAATACCAGATTACTGTGTCTCTTAATCTCTCAATCCAAACAACAGCATGAAAGGTGGATGGTTGTTGCTGTGTGACCTGCCTTAAGCCCTTTTGTGTAATCTGAGATCTGATGATATGAGAAAGGAGTAAGGGAGGGTGGGAGGCACGAATGAGGAAGGAAAGAAAGAAAACAAGAAAGAAAGAAAAAAGAATGATAGAAACAAAAATTGAAAGAAAGAAAGAAAGAAAGAAGCATTGTAAACCAACAACAAATTATGGACTACACAGGTGTAAGGTTGTCAATGGGGAAAAATACAGATTAAAATGAAAAGATTATGACATCACAGGATGTAACTATAATGTGTAATGCCATTTTCAGACACACAGAAAGAGAGAGAGAGATAGAGACCAAATGGGTGAAAAAACAATTTTCTCTTTTTTTTCCCTGCTGAGTCTAGATGTTTTTTTTTCTAAAAAGCAGAGGACTGTGAGAAAGTGTGAACGACTGACGAATGTGGTGCTTTTAGGGGCGATTGTCCTTCGACTTCCTGTCTTATTTTCACATAATCTGTGCAAGATGCTCACTGCAAAGTTACATTTAAAAAGGACCTACACGTCCCTGAAGACAATTCTAGGAGAACACAGTGTCCTTCACAGAGTGCACAACAGACAGGGACTTGTTTTAAAAATAAAAGAAACACGAAGTGGAGCTTTAAAAACTGCATTTACTCTATTACTGGACCTAAGTATAATTTTCTGGTACTCTATTTTCTTTCTATTCCTCCTGATTCTATTCCACATTGATGTGATTCATCTTATACATGTATCATTATAATATTATATAAATATTAAATAAAAACTGATAGTAATGAACCCATCAACAAACAATTTTAAAATGATTTGAATCCCATTGTTTTGGGGTGTTTTATCCCATGTTCTTTATGTGTTATATGTCACTTTCCAGATATATATTCATCTCAATGAAACAAGTGCTGCATGCAATAATTAAATATGATGCAGGACCTTTACATATGAAAGTTTATTTGTTTCCATAGTTTTCATCATTAGTTTTAAAAGTCTCAAATTGTGTTGAACCATTTAAAAAAAATAAGAGGACGTTTTCCTGTTTGTAGAAGGAAGTTTTGTTTTATCAAATCGACGTTTCAGACAGCGCAACCAGAAGTTATGACAGGGCAGTTTGCAAACTAAGTAGCATCTGTGACGTGTGATGGTTTCATTGAGGCCACAGGAGCTGTCCAGTGCTGAAAATCAATCCAGACCCTGCAGGAATAATTGACAGCGAAGGGGGGTGGGGGGGCAGAGGCTGCCGAATACTAACCTAACCTTGAAAGTGACGTTGGCCTTTAAAAATCTGTCCCTCTATCTGTTTACAATCCCCACATTTTTTACAGTCGACTTACTACCTCATGAACGTTTTGTTGAAGCATCGATTGCGTTTTCTCAGTAGTGCGTTCGTTAGTTACACAGAAGGGGCAGAGGACTGATGCAGGGGTCATCGAGGAGGCACTTTGTTATTATGCAGTTTTGTAATGTTGAGCCATGGATGTGACTCAAGAGAGCCAACAAGTTCGAGAATAGGATTTTAGGTCTTAAAAAGGGATTCCTTTTTTTGTTATATCGCACCATTTCAAACCAAAACACATCACCAAATCTCTAAATATAAATGTTAAAATATATGACTCACCTTGTAAGAGTGCAGGCTGTATCACTTGCAGACTAACAGGGGTTTCATCCTCATAAAAAGATGCTTGAATTGGTTTACAGTTGGCACCGTCCTCTCCTCGTATCTTGTTTCCTTTCAGCACACAAGGACCTTCTTCACAAATACGCTGCGATATTTCTCCTGCACAAACTTGCACATGTCTCCACACTGATATTTGTCTTGTTGCTCCATAGCAGCTGAGCAGAGTCGCTCCTGTCTGGTGCATCTGCCCCAATCCCTGCTAGTGCATGTGTGTGTGTGTGTGTGTGTGTGGGAGAGAGAGAGAGAGACAGAGAGAGAGAGAGAGAGAGAGAGCTCTGATTATGTTCCTATTTATATATGCTATTGTTTTCCCTGGAGTGTGGAGATGTAGATGTGTGGATTGTATAATTTAGACTTCAGCCCACTCAGACAGATGCACTGACATCCAAAAAACAAACAAACCCACAAGTGAAGATTTTTCTAATCCTTCAATATTCATGTTGAGACCGAAGAGTGTCTCTGAGGCATTTATTTTGTTCGTCTCACTTTGCATTATATCTTATTCATATTCATAAATGGATGTGATGTACATCTTCAGAGACCTCAGCATAAACTTGAAGATAACTGAATTCACTTTTCATACTTTGGATTTTTACAATGTTAATAATGAGGCTACAAAACAATCTTCCCTAGAGAATTTTAATCTTAAACTTAATATACGATGCTAATTTTAGCAAGGTGTTCCTAATCAACTGGAAACTGAGTGACTTTCCCCAGACTTGTATTAGTGTTCAATTCCAGAGATGTGGACTTGAGTCCGACTTGAGACAGCTTGAAAAGAGTTGCTTTCAGTGGCGGTCAAAGGTCAAAGGTCACTGCTGCCCTACAAAACATAAACAGACTCAGGTCTGTCTTCAGAGAATTTCTTCAAGTTCTGGTCAGTAGACATGGATCAAGAATTCAGACTCCAACCTGTTACGCACATATGTGTAATAACGGTATTCTAACCTAATATGCAGAGTGAAATTTTTTAAGCATAACACAAATCAAACAGCGCCAACGTTAACAGGTGAATCAGTCTGCGGAAGATAGTCACAGAAGCAGAAGAAAGAATTCACCCCAGTATATTTACTTCCCACCAGTTCTCTAACAAGTCACTGTGGACATCATTAAAGAAGAAAACGTATCAAGAGTTTCTCAGTTCAAAACAATCTTGAGCGTTTACTAATTATAATGGTCATGATATAAACATTAACAGAGGGCTGAAGGGTGGTGAACTATAGTTGCTGCTCTGATCTTTGTCAGCTTCAGCAACAGTGATGAACACAGGTTACGTAACGGGCCGTGTTTTCGCGTCCTCTTGCAGCAACTAGAACTTTAATTCCACAAGTAGTCCCGAAGATGAGGAGATAAACAAATGCTTACTGTGAGCTGAATTAAAATAAAGTTTTTGATTTTCAGCGCTTCCCTCCTTTGACTGATAATAAAAACTTCTTTATACAATTTGATAGTAACAGAATGTGAACGGGAATAGAAATCTATATGGCTAGCAAGCAATGACTTAAATGTGCAGCTCACTGAATCGGAACTCGATCATCGATGTTGGACGTAAAATTGGCCCCTCATAAAACTGTGGCCCCTTTATGGGAAAAGTCTGTCATCTGCTACTGAACATTTATAATTTGAGATGATATGTGAATATGTAAATATATTAAATTGTGTGGTCCAGTAAAAGAAGGATTTTCCTTTGGCAGGTTGACGTTTGATTTTGTATGTGTGTGTGGGATGCTGAATAAATCTGGAGTGCTAGCTAGCCACCAAAATAATCTCCCCTGCTTCGATTTGTCCCAGAAATAGAAATTGCTGCTACGGCCAAAATCATGGTGTGCTTGTTGCTCTGGACACATTGAACACCAACACTCTATATAAAGAAGTATAAATGTGAATAAATTAAAGACCATATTGAGTGAGCACAGCAGCGCAGCGTTAGCCACATCCATACGGCTATGGGGCCAGCTTCATGGTTTCTTATTCCTCTTTGAGGTGTTATTGCCAATTAGACACAACTCTCTTAGTTTCCATGGAAACCTTATTTTTTCTCCTCTTCTTTCTGCTCTTTCTCTTGAGCATAAATACACATACACGCATTCTTTCTCTCCACGCGGTTTATTTATAAAACTCCTGATCTTTTTAGCTTCATGAGACAACATGTGGGCGTCGGCTGCGGAGGCGGGACGTTGGGGCTGCGGTGAAACGGGATCGGGCAACGTGAGCGCGAGTCACGGGCGAAAGGGTTAAGTGAGTGGGCGCACGCAGGGAATGAGTGGGCCGAGAGTAGCTTCTGGTTGCAGGAACGCAATGTCCTCGAGTCTTAATGAAACAAAAGTTGTTACTTTGGCGTTGTAGGCGCCAGTTTGTGAAACTGACTTTAACGATCCAGTGCTAGGTGGCACTCTCACGTGAGAAACGTGGGCTGGACCTCACAGATAGTACAATATCACACGAACAAATAAGTTCGTAGATGAGTCTGTGTGTCAGCGTTTTCATTTTGCAGCCTTCACATTAGGGTAAAGACTTCTCCCTCAAATTCAAGAGAGTTAAGTCATGCAGTACTTTTAGTACTTCTGTCTCCAAAAGCATTTTCTGCATACATGCGAGTCATCTATGTTTTCGAGGTCAGTGGAAGAAATCGGCATCTAAAGCCCTCGACGCTGAAATGAAAACTCTTCCCCTCAGTCCACTTTAGACATCATAGGGAGAAGATCGGAGCTATTTTCTGTCTCTGAGGCCTCGCTCCATGACTCCCCCTCGAACGCCACGCGAGCCAATTTACTCAGACGCAGGCAGCTGCCTCGTGTCTCACTTTGAGCGCTGATCCAGGTCAACGTGTTTTTAGAAAAGCAGGCCGAGGGTGGCGAGAGGAGGGTGGAAGCGGTGCGGGGCAGTCACTCCCCACAGATGAACACATCGCCTCAGTATCAGGAGCATGTGCAGTGCTCCCCACCACACAAATAAGTGCTTCATTTTTGTCTTCATTTTCAGCTGAATCTAAGATTTCTTTGACAATTCAAGAGCTTAAACTTGCAGTGTGAAATTCTCTATCTGGCAAAGAGGGGAACGACAAACACTCTTGACATATTATAGTGATGTGTGCCCTCACCCTCAATCGTCTCTTTTTTCAGACCATATTCCTCCCTCTGAACTCCAAGTTTCTACTATCTCTATTTTTCTACTTTCTGGTACATCAGACGTCTTTTGTGGAATCGCTCATTTTTCCTCTGTCACAATAGTGTCACAAGTAGATTTTAGGCTCAAGTTCAAGTTCAAGACTAAATTCTTGTAAAGTAAATAACTGTTTCCTGGAGCGTTTTTAACAATCTAATTCTTACATCAGTTCTGAAAGCGTTGCAGTCATGAAATAAAAAAATGTTTAGCTTCCAATTAGTTTGAAGTTGTTTGAACCGAACTCTTCCATCTTCATTTCCATGGATACGGACTCTACCCGCTCATTATAGCCACTGCTGCCAGAGCAGCTGAATGCAGCATGTGACACGCAGCACAAGACAGAAATATCTCCCCTTAATTGTCATTTTACTTGCCAGAGATGTTTAATTACACTCATGTGTCTCAGAGGCTCATGTGATATCACTGGTCGACAAGAAAGAGGTTTAGAACAGTGTAATAAATCATAAAAAGAAAATCAGACACGCTTTAAGTTTACACGGTTCGCACACACACACACACACACACACACTGGGCTTCAGCACTCAGCTCTCATCAGTCATTTTAAGACATTACAGACAAGTACACTCATAAACACTCTGTGGATGTTTGATGAGCCAAGTGGGATTAACAAGCAGATGGTTCACGGCCATTTTTATGAAGTCTGAGTTTGCATGTATGTGATTTTGTGTGTGTGTGTGTGTGTGTGCGTGGGCGTGTGTGTACAGCATATAGGGGAGATGAAGACAGACTAAGTGTGAGAATTCAAATGCACAGTTTGTGTACATTCACACTTACTGACACACAGGAGTGAAGGAGAACAAAAACAAAAGCCCCCTCTTGTGGCTCTCTCAAACACTGACAAACAGTCACCTTAGGGGAATTAAATCAACTAATGATGTGAAGACCTTTCACACAGACTCCACTCGCTTGTAGGAGTTTGCTGCAAAAACAAGATTAAGGTAATCCTTCATCCCTGTGTGATTAAAAACAAATATTATCATATCAGCACTCCTCTGTCTTCCAAATAGCTTCAAAGTAATTCTCCACTTCAGCATCGCCGATGATTGATCCATTATCAAGCTATTATTTCCCTGTTATTATTCTGGAAGATTTCTTACCAATGTTCTCACTGATGTTACTTACATAACACCAGGTTCATCTTTTTGTATGTGCGCAACTCTGGAGTTAAAAAATAAAGATAAGGTTCTCACCAGGTTACAGATCAACATACAGAGAAAAAAAGATGCCATTGAAAAAGGATTGTTATCTCTATTAGAGATAAACACGGGCCCTTTTATAAGCTTTTCTTTGTCACTGTTTATGCCACAGCAACACACTGTAACTCTGGCCTCCGTGGCTGCACCGTCAGACTCACCATCTGTGCAGCACTGTCCATGAGACATCTGCCAAGAGGAGTCAGCGCCTTGTTTCCCTTTCTAAAGATGATGACATCCGATAGGACACAGTCGGCATATTGGACCCATGAAGGTTTGTCTTTCTGACAAAAGACCACCAGCCTCCGTCGCCTCTGTGACCACTGAGCTCCCAGTGAAGGATCCTTTCTTGGAGATGAAGCTTCCAACGTTGTTTTTAACCATTTGAGGACTGCAGATCACAGTGCATAAGGTAGAGCCTGTTGTCATTACGTATTTCTGCTGTAGGTGTATTTTGTCAGATATTACACTGGAGGATTCTGTCTGCCTCTGCTCTGTGGTGGAAGACGGGTTATTTGAGTATCTGTTCACACAAATCCTCTTTCAGAGATAAGACATTATTACAGTGTACGTAACATTCAAAACTATTTATGATTAAAACAAGTTTTTAATGTAAGTTTGAAGAGCTGCTGCTCTGCTTTCATGTAATTAAAATCAACAGAATTAACCTCTGATCCTTAAGAGTCTCTGCATAACTAATCATTTTAATGTTTTGCTGGTTGTTACTCATATTATGTTACTTAACTGTTGCTATCGCCTCCTGGGAAATAAAACCACAGTCTCAATTAAAATCAATGGCTATTTTAGTGCTTGAGAACTCCCAACTCAACGAATGACAGGAAGGAGTCAGCGGGATCAATATGGCGCCCCCTGCTGAGGATTATTACTGCCGTCGGTTCATGCCGAACACCTTTGACCCGTCCCGCTGCAGCTCCTGCCTGCGGCCCAATCACATGCATCTCAGCAGCGACGCGGCTGCCACCGCTCCACAGAGGGACAGTCCACCCCACTGGGTACGTACATGAATCGACTCGAGATTGCCCATATTCCATCTGCACCCCACTGGTCCCTTCTCCTTTCCAACTGTTCACCTGTTTATTATTATCCTATAGTTTTCTCATCACCTCAGTCCTACATACCTCCAATCTTCACCGGTGCTTTTGCCAGATTATCTGTTGAGATCCAGAGCTCTGACCTTTGTTCTTGCTTCCTGTTAGCCGGATTCCCAGTTTTTTATTGGATTATTTCTGCCCGTGCCTTTCTACTTCTCGTTTTATTCATCTCATCTATTCTCATGCATAGCCAGTTTTCTTTTTTTTTTCATTTAATTAAAAAGCTGCAGCACCAACCCATTTTTTGTCAGTCTGTGTTTAGGTCCTTCCTGCTTGTTTTGTTATCGAATTACTGAGCATGGCCATTACACAGTTTCCCACGACACTTAAAAATCAACTAGTACAGAGAATAACACATTTAATCAATTATAGTTGTAACTTAATATCTGATCTAATGTCATCCTTTGCTCTAACTATCTTTTTAAAGGTTTAGACAGATGTATTCATAAAGTTTTTATCTTAAGTGAGCACTAACACTTGGTCAAAACTGTTAAAGGTCTTTTTTCCTGGCAGACATTGAACTTGTCATAGTAGGAGAACCTCAGGTGTAAATGATGAAGTTAATCACAGGGAGAGTCATTGTTAATGTTAGAGGGAACAACGGCCTCAAAAAACAACAGTATAGTATATAGTTGGGCTACAGCTAATCCACAACACTTCTGTGATGACATCAACTTAATGTCAACACAATCAACAAATGAAACACTGCGTAGGTGGGGGGAGGTTTGAGGTGGCATTTGATTCTGTATCATCAATTAATGAAAACTCATTACATTCCCAGGGGACTGGGCTGTAATCTGATATGACGCATGCAAACATGTCAACTCACACAACACGGGCCCACTCGCCGTCATGTACACAGCAGAATTAAGTCGACGAAGCTATTTCTATCAATGTAATTATGTAAAATGGAGTTTGCTGTGATCTTAAAATGTAGTATAAAGTATAAAAAGTCTTGAAACCTGTAGCCATTGCACCTCAAACCACTAAATGGGCCGTGTTTTCTGTAAATGGGACATAACCAAAGAAAGAAAAGATGAAGAAGAAGTGGAGTGGGCGGCTCTGGTAATGTAAAAGCACTAGAGCAATGAAATAATGATGAGCATGACCAGGGACTAGCTTGAGTTACATCCTGTGCAGTGAGTTGACTTAGTGAGGAGAAGGAGGGACAGAAGGAGCATAGCTACTGAAAAGCCTGACAGCCGAGTCGACTGGAGGACAGGGAGGCGAGCCAGTAAGTGAAAAATGTCTGAAACTTGGAATGTTGTGTGCCAATTTATTAGTGTGTGCACTGACAATTTTAGAGTTTATTTGTGTTGCTTCTTTTTAAAATGTGTGTTATGAAAGACCAATGTTGTGTTCAGCTTCTGTCAGGAGGCAGAATTGACTCTTGTTGGAGCTTGAGTCTAAAATCAAAAGATATAGCTGTGGTAATGACCAAAGGAAATATTTAATGACTCCACAACATTTTATCTTTGGACTGTTGTTTTTTTAATCCTCACCAGGACACAGATGACGACAACTGTGCGTGCGACGTGTCCACAAGTGGCAGTAGTGATGATGTCAGCGGTGACTGGACGTACGAGTGGAGTCTTGTCCACAGTCTGAGTCCTGAGTCGGAACTTAATATCTGTGCCACTGACATACAATCCAGGTGACTATCCAGTAGCCGGATTTTCCAAAAACCCTTATTTAATGAGAGCTGTAATGACACACCTGCCCTAAACATAACTCCATCATGAAAAAGCTGCTTTACATTAAGGATTTAATTTAGCTGAGCCCACAATTTTACCCACAACCAGGGGGTTGTCAGTCAAGCAACAGCAAAGTGTACACATTCTATATTTGAACTCCTCTTCTGCATTACCTCCCGCAGCTCTCCAAATCAGTGGGACAGTCCAGAGAGGAGCAGATCGCCCAGCTCAGAGAGGCACCGTGTGGCCCAGAGAGATATGACCCGGCTGGACCCTTCTCCCCACAGAGCCACTGAAGGTACCTGGATGGACGAGAGGAGGGCCAGAGACAAGTCCCGCCGGCCATCAGGTCAGTCAAAACCAACAGAGGACCATCTTAACCTTGACTGCAGAGAACAGGAAACCTCTGTGTATAGATATTGTATACTTTGGGTGATGAAATTCAGGCTTGTATGATTTTCAGAGTCCAGAGGATTCAGGGAACAAGAGAGTGGCTATTTCTCTCCGGACAGAAAAGGCGACGGAGAGCGGCAGATTGAGGAAGTCAACAGACGCACGTATCGTTACTACGAGCGGGGACACCCCCTCCCCAGCAACTATGCTCCTGAGCCCAAGGCCTGCGTCCCCTACCGGAATGTCAACCTCGGCGTGCCCTCCCAGAGGAGGAACACAGAGACGTACACCCAGGAATTCTGGAGAAGTGAATCCCCGCAGAGGTACACCTACCATTCCAACTTCAGACGGGGAGCTGACTCGGCGAGAAACTCGCCTACCCGTCACAGCTCTGTGAGTCCCGACCGCTACAAGTTGTATGAATCTCCTGTGGGCCCTCAGAGAGGGAGCTCCCTCTGTAGGAGTCAGGCTCGCTCACGCGCCTCATCTCAGCTTCCGTCTCAGCCTCCTTCCCGGCATACGTCAGGGAGGTCCAGTCCATCTCGCAGGAGACGGTCCATTGTTTCCCGCACCAGCTCCCCCCCGAGAGTTCCCTCATCCCACAGGAGCACAAACTCCGTCCACTTACAGGACTATGAAGGTCAGAGGGGACGCAGCCGAGAGTCAAGGAGTCCATCTAGAGCTTCAGTCAAGCACAGTTTAGACTCGGAGAAGCTCTACAGGAACCTGGAGTTCATCTCCCGCCGTGGCTCCTCTGCCATTCAGCAGAACTCGTACGAAGCATCTCAAGCGTCCCCGAGAACCAGAACAAGCATGAACAGCTCGGCCAACACCCGCTGTCGCAATAGCCGGGAAGTATCCCCTTCCAGGAACATGTATGGTATACACAGCCCCGCACCACAGAGGGAAGCCCACTCGAGAGACAGCAGACTGAGTCCCTCTCAGGGCTCATGGCAGGGGTCCGCACACTCCTTACTCAGCCTCGTGCCATCACGTGGCTCCTCCACGTCAAGGCGAGGCGAAGACTTTGCAGCGCTCGGCAGCTCCGGGTCCCATGATGCAGTCACTGAAACTGATAAGGGCAGCGCGGGGAACAATCGCGTCAGCGCTGACAGAAGCAGGAGCAACATGAGACGAGGCATGGACGCCCTGCTGATGTCTGAACCCAAGAAAGAAGCAGTAGAAACTGAGGAGGTGAGAATTATTGACTTGGCATGATCTCAGTTAGGTGCTGAACAACTACAAGATCATTTATGGTTTGGTTCATGTTAGAAGCGTCTTTCAGGCTTTGAATATGTCAGTTAGAAAAAAGAACTGAGAAAATGTTACAATGTTAATGTCAGGTCAAGAGACAGGCATCCCAAGGTGGTTAAAATGAGTTCTTACATTGAGGAGTAAACTTTGAAAATCCTTCACCTGAATCGTATACATTACGTTTCTTAACAAATTCAGTTTGGGACTCCCATCCCATTTGCAGCAGTACACGTCGCCTCACGTCACCTAATGTTGATTAATCTTTCTGTATCGCAGGTGGGGATGACCATAGACGACTACATAATTCTGGCTGACATTCCAAAGATCCAGCTGGAGTCAGAAGAGGAAATTCCTGCATTCAGGAGGAGGAACCAGAGTCCCAGCCCATGCAGAGACCCCAGCATCAGGTCATACAGGTCTGTAATATACCACCTAGTGCCACAGGGTATCAGAACACCCTCCAGAATAAATGTTGTTTTCCTTTACTGTGGACCTGAAGGGACCGAGACGAGGCAGACATCTACAGTTCGAGGCTCGAGCCAGATGATAGGGGCCGAGTCAGGGAGAGAGGGAGAGACAGACGGGAGAAATGTCGGGACTCCGAGAACGGACGACCGTCTCGAAGGCCGTCAACAGCATCTCTCCATACACAGGTGCGATGAAATGATTTTCAGAATAAAATAGAAGCTGTGATACAAACTAAATCCCAAATCTTGCCTTTTGTTATGCCAAAGAGTTCAGATCATCAAAGCAGAAAACACAGATCTTCAAAGCAGAGTGAGCCAGCTTCTCCCGAACAACTGCAAATGCAGGTGAGCATGCTCCCATGATTCCCTGCATGTGTATCAATCACAGTGTCCACAGGAAACTGGGTCATTTTATGGCTCCTCAATGTTTATTTCAGCTGTTTTACATCAGGTGCTCTCACAGAAGCACCCTGCAGTAAAAAGGCATTAATCTGCGCTCTGTGTGTGTTTCAGGGCAGCATGTTCATTCGATTTATCATCTTTATTATTAGTTTCTAGGATGGTTCAAGCTGTGTGTATCCTGGAGTCTGAAACTGCTGAGTTAGCAAACACAGAGGAAGGAATGATCACAAAATGCTGTGAATACCATAAAAAAAATGTGATCGCATACAAATGCAAGTGCTCACAAATGTTGTGGGAAGTTTTCTCATTAAACAAATTATTCATTTTCTGATACTTGTGAAGACACTGGTGTCTTCTTCTGTTTTCACATTGCATCTCTCAAGCTCTCCATTTCTTTTTCTCCCCCCACATAACATGGATGGTTTACAATGTGATACATGGTGAGTATCTCCTGATATAAAATACAATGTTTTAAGTCTTTCTATCTCTACACACTCTGCAGCATAGTTCCCTCTTTCTATTGATTTGTTATGTTGCCCACTTCTCTATGCATGCTTCACATTTGATATCTCACAAAGACACGTTCATCTGCCACAGACAGCTTCCTCTTCCTGTAGTTAGGCACTCAAAATGCCACAGAAGCTTTAAAGAGCTTGTTCTCAATACTTTCACTGCAGAACGTCGTTCCTCGTAGGGGTGGATGTCCAGACTGGATGAACAGGGAAAGGTAATTGAGACGTTTTATATGTTTTTTAATTTAAAGGTTATTTTAATTCATTCAAAGGTTAAAATCGTAACCGGTGCTGTCATTCACAATGCCAAACACACAGAGAGAATCAAATCAATGAACTTGATGCTTAAAATATCCACAGATCTGGAAACACTTGTCAAAATGTTAGTGTTTTATTTACAGTTTAATTGACATGTACTGTTTCTTTCTTAGTGGAGGAAACACTGGTTTGTTCTGAGTCATACTTCGCTGAGGTTCTACAGAGACTCGGAAGAGGTTTGTCCCCATCAGTAGTTTATCAGTAAACATCCTATATTTGAATCTACAGCGATTTATTTCACTTGATGTTAAATCCAGGATATTTCCATCATTCTTTGGACCATCATCTGTTTCCTTTCATCTCGCTCGTCAGTTGGACGATCTGGACGGAGAGATCGACCTGACGTCATGTGTGAACGTGTCGGATTGTGACGTACAGAACCACTACGGACTCCAAATACAAGTAAGTGTTCTTCAGATGAACTTGTGCTCGTTGTGTTGTCCTGTGACAGATGGACAGTCTGACACCTAAACCTCCCCCCTATTTCCACATCAAACTTCCTGTTTAACGCTGTGTGTGTGTGTGTGTGTGTTTGTGTCTTGCTCTGTCTTTTGATCTCCTCCAGACAAAGAGAGCAGTGTTCACTCTCTCTGCTGTGACCTCCAGAATACGGCGGAACTGGGTGAAGTTACTAAAGCAGGCGATCCAGAACAACATGCAGTGAGTCCCACTTTACACTGGAGGAGATGGTGGAGGAGGAATACAGGCCTTTTGCTAAAGTAATATTAATAATACCTCATACAAAAATGTCCCCTGTGATGTCACCTATACAATCAGCAACACCAGGCCAAGTCACTGAAAGGATGAACATAGTTGGATCACAGCAAGAGAATCAATACAAGTCAGACATACAAAAACTAACTCAAAGGTCATATTTTATAAAGTCAGAACACCCACAAAGTGAAGCCAGAGAAGGTGCAAAATTCCCAAAAAATTTAATTCCTAAATTTTTTTTTGTATTTTCATTGGGATCGAACATTCCTGAGCAGTGTGAAGAAATGCACACAGTGTGACTGGGTGGTCTGCGTGTAGCAAACCCCCTCTATCATCTTTCCTCTGATGTGAAACCCTACTCTGCTCGTCTCTCCCTTATTCTCCCCACAGCCAATCGGACACCGGCAGCGAGAAAGAGAACCCCCACTCCCGGAGACCGTCGTCATGCCAACCTCTTTCTCGCTTCACCTGCAACGACTCTGCTTATGAACCAACCACTTCCACTCCTGACACAGGCGCAAACTCCCATCAGGCCGAGCACCGCCGCCGCCACCAGAGTGTAGACGGGCATCTGCAGGCAGACTCATCTCCAGCCAGTCACAGAGGAGAAGGGGAGGGCTGGGACCGTGAACAGGCGAAGCGATTGGAGGAGAGGAACAGGTGGTTTGAGGAGGGGGGGCCCTTCAGTGAGATGGGCTGCAGGTGGGACTCCATGGAGCTGAAGAAGGGGAGTGTGCCTGTGCCTGTCATCGAAGCCATGGACTCAGAGGTCAGCAGGAAGTGGCTAGAATTTGAGACACGGTCATTTAGAGACATGAGCCCGCAGTCTCTCATTGGAGCCCAGGCTTCTCAGTCAAGCCCCCTGCAGGCACCACAGTCTCCAGTTACCACCCCGACTCACGAGTCAAGCCCTGAGGAGGCTGAACACTCTGTCACTGATTCACAGGCAGAGTCAAAAAGATCAAAAGAAGCGCCTCCATCTTTAAATGGAGTCCAAACCATCGAAACTAAGGCAGCTGAGGCACTTCAGAGGGAGGTAAGTTACAGTTCCTTGCCAATAAAACAATTCTAATGATATAACCCAGCAGTGTCACACATCAGAGTCTCAGTTCTACATTACATCCACTGCCAATCCCTCTCCCAGGCCTTCTCCCTGCAAGAGCAAGTGGAGAGCATCAAGAAAGAGCAAGCAGCCTTGAGGATAGAGGTGGACAGCCCCTGTGGCCCCGGGGCCCCCTGCAGGGCCAAACTGGAAGCCATGGAAATAGCCCATCGGAAAGCTCTGCAGGAGCTGCAGGAGCAACACAGGAGGGAGATGATGGAGCTGGAGCAGCAGCGAGACAAGATGCTGCAGGAGGAGAGCCAGGCGGCTGCTAGAGGTAAAAGAAGCTCAGCGGGTACAGTCTGGTTAAGCACGTGTTTACACCGTAGTACTGGAGCTTTAAAGTTCATCATTGGTCTTTACAAAAAAGAGTCTCATGCTAACGTAACTGTCTTTATATAATTATGGTTTTGAATTTTTTAAAGAGAAAATTATCATTGTATCATTGGGTCAACCCTGTTTTTAATGATAATTTATGTCCTGCCAACTTGCATTTGATCTAATATTTTCCTCCCAGTGAGGTATTTACATAAAACATATTTTTTGTATTTGTTTGTCTTTGCAAATAATAATTGTTTATTGATGCTATCGTCTTGATATCTTTCCTCATCTAATTGACTTTGTGTTATTTTTAAAGCTGTGTAGTGAAGCCAAAGATAATTTTCCACCCTGTGGACCATTATGATTCCCCATTAATTCTCCAAATGTTAATCAAAGCTATGGAGGTTCTGAGAGCAGCGCACAGAGAGGAGGTGGAGAAAGCCAGGAGGTCATCTGCAGGGGGCGTGCATGTGGACACATCATACAGGGGTCACATGTAAGTCTGTTATAGGCACTGAGAGTGATGTTCATCTAACAGGCTCCTGCTACACGCCTCAGATGTTCTGCACTCGACCGTGACCCTTTGCATGGAAATTATGACGCATTACAATTTGCTCCATTTCTGTGTGTGTGTGTGTGTGTGTGTGTGTCAGGCCCCAGGCAGAAGTCTTGCACAGTGAGTTAGATGTGCTGTCAGAACGTTACTCTCAGAAGTGCCTGGAGCTGAACCGCACTGAGCAGAGCAGCAGGAGCCGAGAGACTGAGCTCAACAGCAAGGAGAGAGAGCTGGAGCAGCTTCACAGAGAGAACCAGGTTAACGCACAACACCAGTCTGATTTCATCCTGTGTTAATAAGATACCGTCAGGTTCTGATTTTCTTCTGAGGGTCAGTGGAGCACATACTTCAGCCAAGCTTAACAGTCCCTTCAACTAAATAAAGCTGCACCGAATTCCATACACATTCACTTCCTGACCCATACTGCATTCTTCCACTAAATTTCATGGTAATCCATTCAAGAGTCTTTTGTAATCTTGCTTACAAACAAACACGTATGAAATCACAAGCTCTTGGTTCTTTCTTTTAGATCTTCATATTTTAAGTTTGCCTTTGCTGTATGTCTGGCATGTTTGTATTTTCATGTCCAGGACCCCAGGAAGACTAGAGGCATACTCATATGCTTCTAATAGGGATCCTTATGTAAAATAGACATAATAAGGCACACTGTGACTAAGCATGCAACCTCACTGCTTTTCTTGAACCAAAGATTCTTTCAATTTCAGGAACTTAAGGCCAAACTAGCAGAAGAGATCAGCCGCATGCGTTACTTCATCACAGGGCAGAGGTCGGACGCTGTGTCTCCTGGCAGTACTGAGCGCACGGTGTCAGAAGTGGAGGTATTTATTGATAGTGTGAAAGTTTTAGTTTTTCAAGTAGAGAGTAACAGATACTTGAACAACTGAATTCAGTACCTTAATGTGTTTCTGATATGTGACGACAATCTGTGGTTGAGCATTCTGGTGCAGCAGATAGTGCCACCTACTGTTTGAATTAAGTAATAGAAAAATAACCCAGTAAATGCTCCGTTTGTTTCTGTTTATTTTAAATCGCCTTCAAATTTTCAGGGTGTATTGTATCTTGTGAGGTTAAGAAATCACTTTTCTATTTCTTTCAGATGCTGCTGAGAGCAAAAGAAAACGAGGTGCAGTATCTGAAGAAAGAAATCAGCTGTCTACAGAACGAAGTGCAGTCTCTCATCAAGGTGTGTTTTCCCAATCTGAATACAATCTATATATTATACTTTGAAATGTCTGATTCAAATTCCTTGGTCATGATGTGGCTGCCTTATTTGCGTCAACCTCGACTCCAGGAAAAAGAGGCAGCTTATGAACGCTATAAGGAGTCCTATGTAGAGCTGAGTGACACAAGGAGCCGCAGCCAGCTGGAGAGGGGCTCGCTCAACGAACATTTGAGACTGGCCAACGCTGCACTCCAGGAAGGAGCAAGACAGACCTGACCGATGAGGACTGATGTTTTAAATCCATAATAATAATACAAGCAAGCCAATAACTAACCTAACAACATCATTGAATTATAACAATGTGGGTTATGAGCAGATATGGTTTCAAAGAGTAAGAATAGTGGCAAAAAAATTTAAGACTAAAGATTAAAAAAGTGTTTTCCACATGTAATCGACTCTTTATTGAGTTTACAGACAGAAACATGCAAACAAGAGTGAGAGCTAAACCAGTACTTTTATAGCTCCACATGATATGAATTTTCTAAAATTATTTCATTGCAAACAAGATAAGTAGCACAGGAGTGATATGGGAGATGGGTGGAGGTAGAGGGAGATATTTGAAAACGCCCCATCTTCTCCATCTTCCTTGGTTTGACTGGTATGCTTTCAGTCAGTATTGCAAAGCACCCTGTGGATGTAAATGGCAGAAAAAAATGCAAACATGAAACTACACCCTGTGAAAACAGGATTGTCCATAAAAAGTGTTTAAAGGTTAAATAAGGTGTGGCTAATATACACTGTGACTTCACCTTTGATTCACTGACGGCAGCTTAGTCGTCATCATCATCATCCTCAGGGACAAAGATGTCGTGTTCCTCCAAAAGAGCTGCAAAGTTCTTGCTGATGAGAGTTCCCACATACAGAAAAGGCACCACCACTATTGTCATTCGGATAAGACCAAATGGTGTCTGGAAAACATGAGGAGGAAATGTAACATCATAGTTCGTCCAAATTTAAGATCATAGCAAACTGTTTACTTCAAAGACAAACAGAAGAGCCCCCCACTAGGAAGAGTGTTGTTAATTGTATTTCTCTGCTCACGGGGCTGCTGGATTCAGTGGCCATAGCGAATATGAAATCTGTCAGCAGATCTCATAAAACTCATAAAACAAAGTAGACATTCACCTTTTAATTACACAATATTTCCCAATTACACTAGGTGTTAATGTAAGGATTTCAAATGAAAGGTTAAAATATGTGGCAGTTACTTCCTGAAAGAGCCCCTCAACTCGCGTAAACATGAGTCTCATTGGTCGCCCTGAGGAACCCAGCGCGTTCCCAGCCTCCCCATTGGCCACTACTGCTGTCGATTCTGCGCTAGAGCCCGCCCTCCCTAGTGACTCATGTCTGGTTGCTTTTTCTCGTCGGTAACCGAGGCAGAAAAACTCACTTTGTCCGGTTTAGGTAGGATTGCCCCCGAGGCTGTCGACACAGCGGTACGGATAGAAGTCGTCCTGGATATGGTCGATGATTTGGGGCCGCTGTTCCGGCCCAGTAAGGCCACATTTCTGGCGAAGAGCCGCAGAGGGTGCCGCAGTGCAGCCGTCGCCATTTTTATCTGTGTTTGACAGAGAGGGAGAGGCTGAGGGTATTTATTAGGGAAGTGACGTAAGAACAACTAATAAATAATTAAGACTTTATCAAAGACACCCTGATATAAACGTATAGATTATGGTTTTGTGTTTGTTAAGAGCACTTGCACATGCAAGTAATGTTCACCATTCATCATTCAAAATGCAGCAATCTGAATGTACCCTTTGTTCTAAATACAAACTTATCTCCAACCAAAGTAAGCTGGGTTGAGGACAGTAAAAATTAAAATTAAAGACGCTCTTTCTTGAAATTGCAAATATCACATTATTGTTATGGAATTTTCCTGGTCTCTGTCCTTCTTCAGGACATAGTGCAACCTGCCGCCGTGATAGCAAAGGCCGAAGCGCTCACTCCCCAGACATCACCGATACGAGTCTGCATAAGCAGGCAGGCTGGCTCCATGATTACCAAAACATGCCATTGTTTTGGAACTAGCTGACCCTGACTATATTGGTTGATTGGGGATAAAGCTGGGACTGCAGCAGGGCAGAATATTAGAGAGCATCATTCACATATGATTGTGTCGATGTACTCTGATTTCCGCTTTGATCAAGGCTCAATAAATACTTGCATCAAAGGGCAAGTAAAGGCATCAAAGGGCTCCTGAACACTTTCTTCACCGATGAGCTGACCACCGATGAGCAGCAGAGTTTTCCACAACAATTATTAGTGATTCGCTGAAATCTTTCCCAATACCTCTCTTAGAAGCAGACTGATGTGAAATTACTTGACTGTGTTAGATGCATGAAAAATAAAAGATATCTCTGTACAGCCTGTAACGTCTTGGTTTATTCCATAAAACAGTTACTTCCATGTGAGGGATATTCAGCTGCAGCAGGGAACTTCACCACCACTTTCCAAACACTGAAGCTTTAATCTAAAAGTTTACATCGTACAACTAAATACTTTCACAAACAGATCATTATTATATAGCAAATTTCACAATTTTCATATCAATTTATTGACACACAAATAATCTTAAACGGGATAGAACAAGATAAATAGTACAATAAAATAAATGTGGACACCAGAGCAATAGTTGAATTTATTAATAACAAGCAGGCGTTTTTAAACGAGATCTGCACAAGATGTATTTTCAATACAAACTGGAGTGGACGTACAGTTTCAGAAACCAATTGAATGTTTACAAGTATTTTGGTTGTGTTCTTTTTTAAAATAGTGAGACGTCACCACAGCGACGGGCGCGCGAGGCTGACTGCAGCACTTCCTCGAGGCGTAGGGGGTTGAGCGCGCTCCGCGGGAACGCGCACGGAGGGGAAGTCGAAAGACGGAAGAAAGGACGCAGAATAAACTTGTCAACTAAGTGACTGGACAATTCACGGTCCCAGGACATGTCGATATAGTGTCGGAGACTTGTTTTCACGCGAATTCGGGACACCAACCTTTCGCTGAGTCAACACCCGGTCTCCGCTGCCTCCACTCGCCTGACGGACTCCGGTAGTTCGCAAACAGACTTGCTCCTCCGACCCGGAGCCGGCCACCGCCACAAAGTCACAGCTAGCCGCCGCTGAAGTGCTGTAATAACCCAAGAGCTTTGCCGAGGAGACACGCCACCACCGGTCAGCCCAGTGGGACCCCGGGGTTTCGTCCTCCTTGTGGGAAAAGTTGTCGGCGGTAGTAGTAGTAGTGGTGGTGGTGGTGGACGAGTCGCGGCCGAGGCCTGCAGTCGAGGAGGCTGCATGTGTGAAGCCCGCAGCTGGCGAGGAGCGAACAGTTAGCTGCTGAACACCCAGACCAACATGTCGGCCCAGGCACAGATGCGGGCGATGCTCGACCAGCTCATGGGGACGGGCAGAGACGGTGAGCCGTGTGTGTGTGTGTGGTGGCTGAGATCGGCTCCAGGTTCTAGCTAGAAGCAGTAATTGAGTTGTTGCTAAGGCTAAGGCTAGCTAAGGCTAGCTAAGCAGCCTGCCACACAGTGACAGGGAGGCATGCCGGACCAACCGCGCGAGCTTACATGAGGACAGCTAGCCGCTAAGCTACCTGTTGTCTTTGAGTTTACATGGCGAGTTTAGCTGTTAGCAACATCTATGAACCTTGCCTTGCGAACTTTTTAGTATTTTACTGGGTCATGGGGAGTGTGCTTGTTTCGTCGTGGCACCATTCCACCATTTTTGTTTTAGCTACATTTGCATAGGTTTGCAGCTAGTTGCGCGGGTGTTTGACTCCTTCTCTGTTTAATGTGACCGTAATCATTTAGCATATAGTTGTTTTGTTTAATTATGAGACTGGTCAACTGAAGTCGAGGGTTCACCTTCTCACTCGTGTGCTGTTCATTCTACAGGGGACACCATGCGGCAGAGAATCAAGTTCAGCGATGAGCGGGTCTGCAAAAGTCATCTTTTGGATTCATGTCCTCACGACATTCTGTCAGGCACCGTGAGTATAGTTGACGCAGATTGCATTATCATGTGTCAATGCAGTATCATTGGAGTGGTTCAATGTTGATTACAATTGTGGACATAGACTTCATCCAGATTTTGATGGCAAATGGTTTAGTGTAAACTAACTTATTTAATTACTACAATTGGGCTTCAGCAACATGGAAAATGTAATTGTACAGTAAACACTTGATCCTCAAAAGGAGAGTACAAGATTAAAACAATACTACTACGTTCTCTATACTCTGTATTTTGACTCAATGTTACATTAACAATCTAATGTGATGAGATTTGCAATAGACTCAAACTGACTACTGTCTTCTACATGCAGAGAATGGACCTGGGAGAGTGTATAAAAGTCCATGACCTGGCCCTCAGAGCAGACTACGAGATTGCCTCCAAGGAGCAGGAGTACTTTTTTGAACTTGATGTGAGTACCACCCAGTACAATCACTTCAAGCAATGCTGTTTCAGGGTAGTAACCCCTGATATAACAACTTTCCGGGTGAACTAGTGATTCCTGCCTCACCAGCTGATAGTGAAAGGACTCAATTATACATCAGTCTTATTTCTCTGGAACTGTAGTTTCTTGCTTTTCTTTCAACTGATGATTTGTGCTACAGTCTCTTCTGAGGATTTCAGAGTTTGGACTATGTTTTTAAAAAATATGTCTTCCTGTTCTGTGTGTTTTGTTTCAGGCTGCTGAACACCTTCAGTCTTTTATTGCAGACTGTGACCGCAGGACAGAGCTGGCCAAGAAAAGACTTGCTGAGACACAGGATGAGATCAGTGCTGAAGTGGCTGCAAAGGTTAATAACTTAACAATGGCACAGTTAATGATAAGTTTTCATTGATTCCCTTGGATTCATTCATTTAAGTGTATAAATATGTAAGACAAACTCTTTTACTTAAACCAAAGTTTTAAGGGGAAAAACTTTTTGGTTGATGTCAGTGCAGGATCCTGTCTCCAGAGTTCTCAGCATATATTTTTTTCCCCTGTTCATGCAAATTAATTTGTGCTCAAAAATGCCAAGGCCCTATCCTAACCCTGCCAATTGCATATCAGGATTCTCTTAAAAACTTGCAATCTTTTACATCTTGACGCTCATTATTTTTTCTCTATTTCTCTTAATGTGAAAAGGCTGAACGTGTCCATGAGCTGAACGAGGAGATTGGAAAGCTGCTGGCCCGGGCAGAGCAGCTCGGGAGTGAGGGCAACGTAGATGAAGCCCAGCAGCTGCTGGAAAAAGTGGAGAAGACCCGGGCCTTAAAGAAAGAAGCAGAGGTCAGAACTTGTATAACTGCTTAGTTGCAACGTGTATTGGGATAGTTTCAATAAAACCTCCCTGATAAGTCAGACACGCACACCTATATCTTCTTCATATATTTGAAAATGGCCTTTATATTTTTAGTGAATGACCTTTCCTGCTAATGTTGCTTTGCATCATGAAATACAAGTTGGAATGGTTTTGTTGTATATTCATTGTGCTATAACCTTACCCCTACAGGACGTGTACAGAAACTCAATGCCTGCATCCAGCTTTCAGCAACAAAAACTACGTGTGTGCGAGGTGTGCTCTGCCTACCTTGGTCTCCACGACAATGACCGTCGTCTGGCCGACCACTTTGGTGGCAAACTGCACATTGGCTTCATTGAAATTCGGGAGAAGCTAGATAAGCTAAGGGTAAGAGGTTCTCTGGAACTGACGCATTATGACCAGACCTGTGACAACTTTATCATCTATTTACTCTTTTGCTATCTTTTTCATCCAGAAAGCAGTAGTAGAGAAGCAAGAAAGACTGCGACTGAAAAGACGAGAGGAACGCGAGCGAGAAGATGAAAAAGAGCGACAGTGGGAGATGGAGCGGGAGAAAGAAAGAGAAAAAGAGTGGGAGAGGGAAAGAGAAAGAGAACGAGAGAGGGAGAGGGAGCGGGAGCGTAAAAGGTAAGAGAGTGTTTCTCTGTCTTAGCTCATGGACTCTAAAAAAGTTGAATGTCATCTGAAAACTGAGCTGTTCTGATTTCTATTTCTGTCTCAGGTCAAGATCTAGAAGTGGAGACCGTTACAGGTATGTCTGTTCACATAAGTTTGTCTGGGAAACATATGGACAACATTTCACAAAATTATACAGAAGCATTGTTACAAGCTGCTGAATGTGCAGCTTAAAGGAACATGTGTATCTAATATAAAGTCTTTAAGTATAAGGGGCTTTTCTGTGGTAAAACTAATTTCATACAGTTTGGACAAAATGAACGAGTGAAAACATGAGGATTGTTCTACATTACATTTCTGTCAATAGTTCCCTTTCACCTAAATACTGGAATACTTTAAGTGTACTTAAAGTCAAGATACGTTCAATAATTTTACAAATTTGTGGGATGTGATCCACAGTAAACAAAACTATGAAATGGTTTTAGTTTTGCTGGTTTCTAAATGAACTCTGAAAAACTGTTTAATTTTTCTAGGGATGGTGGCAGTTCGTCTTCCCACCGCTCAAGACGCCACCGCTCCTCTCGCTCCAGAGAAGAGGGTGGAGATAGGGATCGAGAGCGAGAGAGAGAGCGAGAGCGGAAACATCGACACAAAGACAGCCATCGCTCACGCTCACACTCTCACAGACACAAAAGGAAGAGGTGAGGCTTGACTTCATCACTGAAAACTGCATGTATTCTCATTAGTATAGAACTACTAGTCAATGTAAAGCTACTTTACTAAGTATCTCAAGTCCTTATTTGTCTGCCCTGTGTACTTATTTCATGTCCCACAGGTCCTCCACAGAAAGATCATCACACACCCGTGAGAGAGAACGCTCGGTGTCCCAGGAGAAGTTGAGAGCGAGCACAGGAGAGGGATGGCGCCATGTCAAGCCAGTACAAGGAGACTGGGAAGACAGGGGGAGGTCCATTTCACCAGACACGACCAAGGCCAAGGAACGAGAAAGATCCCTGTCGTACGAGCGAGACCGGCGTTCCAGCTCTGAAGAGCGAGAGTCTGGGGAGATATGAACAGGAGAGGAGTCCTCTACAGTCTTTGATTTGGATATATTGTCTAACAAAAAGAGCATGGGAGCGAGTTGGTGTGAGTGAGCGTGTGTGTGTGTGGATGGGTGGGTGGGGGGAGTCAGCTTTGTGTATGTGTTCATGATAAATCATGTATGTTAGAGCAGCATTGACCAGTGGGAACTTAACCAGGGGATGAGGGAACAGCTTCAGTGGTGGCAGTCATACAAACATACAAATCAACTTTTATGAACATCTGAATTGGAAGCAGTACATACGTCAACCTGTCAATGTTGACAGGTGACCTAGTGAAGAGGCAGCAGAGCCCCTACTTTAAATCTGTTTTTATTTTACTTACCTGAAGTACTGTTATTTTTTTATCATTAGTTCTTGTTATTACTGTTTTCATGGATTAATTTACATGAGTTGGACTCATTAATGTTGCATAACCCTCACTGTGATTTTTGTAAAAATGAGCTGTGAATGATTGGAGGCACCTGACGCCTGTGTTTTATTTGCTGCCTCCAAGCCATAACAATCTCATTTGGGCAAAATAAGATCCACATTCTTGAGCCTCACTAGAGAGATGGTGATGAGGTAATTATGTCAAAACAAACTCACATGTTCTCAGTTAAAGAAATGTTTCCATGCTGTGCATATTTCCAAACTGACAGCTCGAGGCCTGCTTGCTGTTAAACAATCTGGATTCACAGGAGGGATTTACTTTGCTGTGCTGCCATAGTGAATAAAAATTTCTGCTTCCATTCAAACAGTGTTTGAGGATTTTTCTCATCACTTTCTGTTTGTTTGGTAAAGATAAGCATCACGTTGTTTGTGACTCCACAGCAGAGGACCAGTCTATCCGACCTGTTTGGACTGCAATACAGTTGTATATAAATATTGACCCAGCTTCCACCTTATTAGCCACGTGTGTATACTCTTATGTTTTCAATCTAACTGCTCTCTGCTGTCAGTGGTTTTCAAATTATTTTGACACTGTTATAGAGGATAATTAAAGTATGTTTTGGCACCGAGTCTACTGGACTTCATTCTATTCAGAGGTACTAATAAACCTGTCATGTAGCTAAATGGATCAAAGAAAAAGAAGATTGTATCATTATGAATCACATATTCATCACATTTTTTGAAGACAATTAACTTTTTGTCCAATTTACATGAAAAGCAAAAGAACCAAAATTAGATTCTAATGAAATAACTGGCTGTGACCTGGTAATTTTTAATTTATAACCAACAATATATTTATATTATAAAGCTTTAAAAAGATGAATCTTCTGAAATGAAGTAGACGCAGAAAAATACATGAAAACCAAGTATCAATAGAGGAGTGAGGTGCAGTACACCCAGTAGCCTATAGGTGGCAGAAGCTAACTGAGCATGAAGCAAAACTTCCCTGGCGTGATGACGTCAGACGCAGGTTCGTAAAAAAAAAAGGGCGCGAGGGAAGATGGACGCTGCAGCCTCTTGTTTTCTTATCATCCTCTGAAACTTTCATCGCTCGTTTCTGTGGCCTCAGCTCAGGATGTTGTCGCTGAAACCTTTCAGCAAACTGCCCGGTTTGAACACGGCGAACATTCTGGTGAGTGTGTGTTTGTGACGTCGCTTCTAACGAAGAAACCAACAAATAAATACACGTCGGACAAAGTGTTCTCCATTTCCTCTCAGTCTGCATATATTGTGACTAGTCATTTTATTTTTTATCAAGGTTTCAGTTTTTCTAACTGTCCAGGGACAAAGCATGGAAATTGTAATAGACACTGTTATAATAAAGGACACTGTATTTTTATTTTACGTTTGTTTACTTCTGTTTACTTTTTACATTATTCACTTAGGACCTTTCAAGTGACTTGAGTGAAGATTGTAGACTCTGAAGTGAAATCCAGGCCTCTATTTGTAAAATAGTTGTGGATCCACTGACTCAGAATTGTTTTCCTTCCAGCTGGTGGAGAGCGAGGAGCAGCTTCAGCAGAGTTTAGCAGACGCTCTGGTGGAGGAGACCTCAGTCACTGTGAATGTGTGAGCACTTCTCTGTCCTTGTTTAAACTGTCTGATCCACCACGCCCGTAATCAGCAGGTTATTTGTTCTGAAGCCACTGTAGCTGTCTTTTTACATGCTATGTTGACCACTCATTCCCTGTAATGTGAACTAACTCCACTGACTGTTTGCTGCTTGCCTGTGCCTGTGTTCATCTTGACATGACCTCACTTCTGCCAATCAGGAGACTGGCCAAGAGTCTCCCTCTGCCCTTGGAGAATGAGGAGAGTCGTCCAAGAATAGATCTGGTGGTGTTCATCATCAACCTGACCTCAGAGCTCAGGTAACTCCTTTGACTTACCTAACACACAGGTAACATGGGTGAAATATTTACTCCATAATTAGCAGCTTCCAACTGTAAAGTCATGGTTTTGTTTACATGTTGCTTGGTTTTCATGATAAGTTCCCTGTATGACTCTGGCATGGATTTTGTTTTGTCATAGTTTCCAGTCAGCAGAAGCTTCCCTGAAACATTTGGACCCTGGATATTTCCTTGGAAAAGTCTGCTTCTTGGTCACAAACGGTACAATGATGAGTTCTGTCATTGTTAAACAGGAATGAAGAGAAAACAGCAGTTTTTAAGAATGCTTATACTTAACCCTTAACTTCTTTAAATTGCCAAGTCTTAGTTCAGTCTTTCCTGTGTGAATTCCCTCTGATGGCCCCTCTTCTTTTGTAGCTCGTAATGCCTCAGTCCCCACTGAGCATCTGAATGCCGTCAGAAAGCTGGCAGCGTCGCTCTACTGCCCCCTGCTGTTTGCTGAGGATCAGGTTTGTATCGACCCTCACAAACATTGTGAGTGATACTTTAAGACACCCTGTCAGGCACAGAAACGTGTAGCAGTGATATGTGTCTTTAGGAACAGTCACCTGCTATTGATGGGCTCAGTGGTTTGAGGATATCTCACAGTTTTCTGCGCCAGCTGGAAAGCTCCTTGTCTCATTGTGTCGATTTTAGCCCAAAACACTGGATGATTTAACTCTCAACGTTTCTGCAGTTCCTTGTTTTCAGTGTCTTTACTGTCCCTCCCCTCCAGACACCAGATGGTGTGACCAACGCTACAGAGAGGCTGCTGACCATCCTGAAGGTGGCGGCCGGTCTTGTTCCCATGGCGACGGCTCTCTACTTGTCCAACCTGACTCGATGCACAGTGCCCCTGGACATCGACCAGCCGAGCTTTGATTAGTCTCTGTGACCCATCCACCTTGGGTTTATCGTGTGCACAGTCTATTTATTTGCAGGGGTGGAATGCAGCTGTAGCTAACACCCTTAGCACAGAGTCTCCTTTTAATCATTTTACACAACCTGTTTGTGCTCCGCTCATACACATTGTTGCTCTTTCATATAACATGATATTTAGATGTGCCGCTTCAGGAATGAATGTAAATATGTGGAATATAAATCAGGAGACTAAGACCCGTCAGTCTCCTAAATTCAGTTTCACACACCCATAAATATCAGTTCTAATGTTTTATTATTGTTCTTTGGGAAAGTATAAAAATCTTAACGACTGTTTCGTGAACTCTTGTTAAAGACACAGCAGTGTGGATGTGTGGGGAATTTAAATTCAACGCTGGAGCAACATCACATATCTGATGAATACCCCGATGCTGCCACATTATATTAATGATTTGAACAGTGTAAATAGTTATAACTTACCTGTCTGTGTACTGTATATGGTAATGTTTGAGTACATGTTGATGTATCAGAGATTCACTGGACATGAAATAATGAAATAAATCTGATCAGTAAAAACATGAATAAACATTTTTCCTTCATCTTGAAACTTGATACAAAAATTAGCGTCACAAAACATATATGTATAAAGAGCCTCAGAAGTGTAATTTTTTTTTCTTATTAATAAACTCAAGAAGAAGAAAAAGGTTTGACTCAACACACTACAAATAGAGAGAGCCAGAGTGCTGGTGAGCACTGGTGAGTGTGGCCCTGGTTCAGTTGGCAGCCAGATGGTTCTGTGCCTGGTGTCACGTCTGCGTGTGCGTGCAGCGGCACATACACACACACTATTAATACTTAGGTTATCATGCTGGCAGTTATCCGTCACACTTGTTAACCGAACACTGGCATCATACCAGAAAATGGAAGGACAGCGGGGAGCCAGTGGCACTGAGGAATGTCAATGATAACATTCTGGGACAGTAACACTTGATTATGGAAAAACTGACTGTGTGTTGTCTGATGTGGCAGCAACACGGCCTCTATGCCCACCACAGAGGTTACAGCCACCGTACAACTTGAGCCAGGGATCAAACCAGTGACCTTCTGTTTCTCTCTTGATTTGAAGACATCACCCCAAGTTTTTGAAAGTAACACAATACAAACCAGGACTTGTGTGGGAAAAGCTGATTTCCAGGAAGTTGAAGGAGCAGTCAAGCCCCTGATAAAGCTGCTTCATTGCAAGGGACCAAATACAGTCCAGTGTGCACCAACACGTCCCCGTGGATCAGCTGATTTAGAGTGAGGCGAGCTGCTGGTGACACTGCTGTTGTTCAAGTGGAGCACTTTGGAACTCTCTCTGTGTGTGTGTGTGTGTGTGTGTGTATTCATTCTTGACATTAATACTATCTAGACTTCACTCCAGTCATGAAATAGAAAGTTTAAATGAAAGGTAGGAATGTATGAATCGGGTGCAGAGTTTAACAACAAAGTGTTTTATTAGCAATAATTGAATAAGTTTTTACCCAATATTGATGCTTGTGTCCAAGGCCAGTGTTGAGATAAAACATTATGATCAAACGCAGTCTAATATATGTATCCAAAATTGCATTTTATCTTCTTTGAGACATTTAACCAGCTTTACCCAATCTGGAGCTCTACTATATAGCGATATTGTAGTAATTCATCTAAGCAAATACATTATACTTTTTTTTTTTCAAACAATTGCATGCAATATATTTCTTGTCTTGTTGTGTAACCTCAACATGACCTTTGCCAAAACTCATTTTCAGCCATCGAAGCCCAGCTCTTTGTAGTTGGCCTCAATGTCAGCGATGACGATGTCCATCACGTTCCTCAGAGCCTGCTGCCCGGCTGCATCCATCCCGGCCTTCTCCGCCATGACTTTAACAATGGCCTCAGTAATGAGCTGTCAAATACAAGGCAATGAGATCAGCTTCAGAGGAATCCATTGGATGAAACAGATGCAAATTTTGTCGCATGTTTTATTGGAGTAGGGAACACATCCCCATCTCTGAAGGCCCCAGCAGTTCCTGAAACCACATTAACGTCACTAGATCTGGATTTATCTGCAACAACTTCCTGACGCAGATCTGTACCTAAATTTAATTGGCTCTTCTTTGGTTGTTGCTCCACCCCTTCACAAAAATTTCATAGAAAATCACTTAAGGTGCAAAACAAAGTTTAATATGCGCTCATGTACACTGAGGTTATACCCTGAAGTTGTTGATGGGGATCTTGTGCTTGGTGGCGTGGCTGTTGGCCAGAGGTTTGAGGATGGTAGTGTGGTTTCCTTTGGCCTTTAGCAGGTCTCCAAGTTTCTTCAGCACGGTGGCGCCGTGGGCGGAAACAGCTCCGTTCCCGGCCAGGTCCCCCTGAGGGATGCCAGCAAATTTGGGGAACAGCTTCTGAGTGTCCGGGTGTTCCGTGAACAGACTGTGAAGGAGAGGAAACCAGAGGGTTCAGCCGAGATCATACAGCACCATGGTCGCAGATACCTCTGAGGACCCAGAGGTCACTGAAGGGTTTGCCAGAGCCACTGACCGGGTCAGAACCAGGTTCCCATGGGTGGCGTAGTCCGCCTCCACTGGACCCCAGAACTTCAAAACCATGTCGAAGTCAGCCATGATCTGAGCTGAAGTGGAGGGGGATTAAAAACATGACAGAGAAAAATCCTTTACATGGGCTACATCTCTGCTGTTTGACTTGTTTGACAGCAGCACAGAGTCGCTTTAATCAGAGCCCATTATTATTAGAAAGAGGCAGACACATGACCCCATGTGCCCTCACTCGGTCCGTGATGCAGCCTCAGTGCTGCCACCACTTCATCAATGTGTAATCACCGTTAGTTCTCTTTTAAATCTTCTCACAAGAGCGCAATCTTCATAACAGAAGTATGTCAAATTATCCCTAATCTTTAAAAGTCCAAAATTTGCCAATTTGTTTAAACGTTTGTTAAAAGTCAAAATGAGCTTCATTTTCTGTCAATAAAAATTCCATAAACAACACATTTTTATTCTAAGCTTGAAACAACAGTCAGTACCTACCTGTAGTAAAATATCCTGTGCGATGGTAGCCAATTCTTCTCGACCTGCCTTGCCCCCCCAACTCAAAGCTGACCTTTTATACTCGCTCCCTCTGCCTGGTCACCAAATGACTCCAGCCCTCCCACCTGACGTCTCCACCACTGTCCCTGCACAATGTCCCCAACCTCAAACTGGAAACTTTTACTTCCACGTGAGCACAGCCTGATGTCAGTGAGTCACTTTGTAAATCTTTGTTTTATCTTCACTTGTCCAGGGAAATGTCATACGAATAAAGACAATCATCTAAAAACATTTCACAGCAAACCGTGTGTGTTCATGTTTGTTTCCTCCATGAGACCTTTCCCATTGACCTTGTCAGGACCAGTGGACATCATGGGGACCAAAGCCGTCTGGACTGTCAGGTGGTGGATTCTGACGATCGCTTCTTTGGATTTCACCTGTCACACTTCAATCTGTTGAATTGAAGTTATTTTGCATTGTGATAATTAACTCAGAATCCACACACTTTCCCAGGAAGCGTTGTGGCCACTGAATGTGATGATGAATGGTTATCATGACAAAATACAATATACAGTTTCTAGTAGAGGCGCAAAACTGATATTCCATTTCTCTCAGTCAATGCAATCCCAAAAGATTCATAAAACACACAGTGATTATCTCAACAACGTGATCTGCTGGCTGAAAAAAATGCTTTGTTTAAGGAGAGTTACGGTAAATCGGAGGCTCTACACCGGACAGACTGAGTGGACACCGCTCGACAGCAGGGGGCGACAAGGCTCGGTCTGGTTCCAGGGCGGCATTACACCAGAGGAAGAAGAAGGGGGAGGAGCCTGTGGATGTCATTCCTTCCTGTTTCCTGACATATCTGTTTGTTGAACTGGTTTCAGATCTGGTCTGAGAGGGGCTGTCAGTGTCCAACATGATGCAGAGTCTGAAAGGCGCCAGACTCCTGAACTGCAGCTCTGTCAAACAAGCAGGTAACTGTGAGCAGAACTCTCCCTGACACACCAATGTCAACACAACATGGCAGTGTCCTCAGGTGCTGGGTTGACAGACAGGTTAGCAACTATTGTTGTGTGTGTGTGCTTTGTTTGATGTCAAAAGACTCACATTTTTAATGTTATAGTAGTTTATAATGAGAAACCGAGAGGCTGAATTTTATCTTTTTTTTCATATGTCACATTTCCATGTAAATTATGAATGAGACAGGATAGGTCGATTTATGTTATGTTATGTTGTCCTGACCTGACCCAGTGTGGCGTCGTCAGATCGCTTGTGAATAAAAGAAAGGTTGAGAATTTAAGACTAGATGTTTTTACTCAAACGTTGCTTTCATTGCAATTAATGACAGTAAGCGGAGTGCACACCTCCATTTAAATCCAAATAATTTGCCTCTGCCTCTGGTTCTGCACCAAAATTCCTCAAGGATCCAGTTTTGCGTAACCCTGCTAACTAACAAACAGTCATAAAAGCATAGTTGTCCAAACAGAGGTAAGATTAATTCTCCAGCTTTTACTGAGTCTTATTAACGCTGACTGTGTTGTGTGTTATGTGTCCAGTGTCAGAGCTCTCTGTTCCAGTCCCATGGGGCGAGATCAGAGGTAAAGTCTGGGGTCCTGATCACGGGCGGCCTGTGATGTGCCTGCACGGCTGGGCTGACAACTGCGGTTCATTCAACACCCTCATCCCCCTGCTGCCCAACGGTAATTAATGTTTTATTTTCTTATTTAAGCCTGGTGTTAAATGTTGACACTGCTCTCAGCAGGCCAGTTTAATCTCCTGTACTCAAGTTTACTCAAAGTCTTTTTCTCCTTTCTCAACTCGTAAAATTTAGATTTGAGGCTATTCTGCCTATAGATCCATTTCACATTAATCACACTGAACCTCTGAAATGTGAGAGCAGGTGGTGTCTTTCTGTCTGTTCTGTCAGAGTACAGATACGTGGTGTTGGACCTGCCAGGCCATGGTCGGTCCTCACATCGTCCCCCTGATGTTTTCTACCCCTTTCCCTTGTATCTGATGGATGTACGCAGAGTCGCCGATGGTGTGTGAGCATCAGGTTGTTTTCATTTTAGCAACTTAGCAACAGTTGTATGCAAATCATCCTTTATTATGCTGTACTACCCTGCTGACTTTGTATTTAATGAAAAACAAACCTATAGGTCCACTCCCTTGTTACTGGAGCTTTCAACCACCCTCTTGCAATGAGTGCAGAGGACAAAGACAATGAAAGCTATGTCCCTCACATTCCACTGAAGACGACTCCATGACTTTTTTTTTTAATTAATATGATAGATTTATATAAAATACACGGTGTGACTCAGTCTGTCTCATGGGGAGATATTGAACCTGGTTGATGATGTGTGAAATGAACTCCCGCAGCTCTGCAGTGGAACAGATTCTCCATCATAGGCCACAGTATGGGTGAGTGCAGCCACACAGCCGAATTGGAGCAGTACACAATGCTGTAATATTAACATTAATAATTATGTTGGGTGTATGTTGCATGTTTTGTTTACTTCTCCAGTCCATCCTCTTCTTTCGTTTGATTTCAGGTGGTAACGTTGCTGGATTGGTAAATCATCTGACCAAATCTTATTTGAATTTTTATTATTATTATTATTATTGTTGTTGTTGCACCTCTGTGTGTACTCTGTGCCCCACAGTTCAGCGCTCTGTATCCTGAGAAGGTGGATACTCTCGTACTTCTGGACACTTATGGATTTTATCCCACAGCAATGGTACTTTAACATGTTTTGTTTTTTTTTCACTATAAGACTCATAACTACTGGCCTGTGTTGCATGATCTGTACATATAAATATGTGGACTCAAACTATAATATAATAGTATTTTGTCTGTATTTAAATATTACAAATGCAGTATGTTTTAAATGTATTCTAATACCACTTAGCCACTTGGGGGTTGTTTGTTTAAGAGATGACATGCATTGTCGGTGAAATCTGCAGTTCTGCTATTAACAAATAACAGAACAAATACTATTACACTTTAATAAAACTAAAAAGAGCTCAATATGGAAGTAGTGAGTGAATCTATAAACACCTCAGTCAGAATTCATCTCACCACCCACAGCCTGGATGTGGACAGAATAATAAGTGACTAATATCTCTGCCTGTAGTTTGAGATAATGTGGTGTTTCCAGGTTTATTTTCTGCTCAGCTTCTTCACTATATCTTTTAATTCAGAAGCTGTAAATAATCCTGCCACCTTGATATCCCCTCATATTTATTACCGTCTCCAAACGTTCTCATTTCTTATTCTAAAATATGTTGAAATTTGCAAAAGCGCTGAGCACAAACCTGAGCTCCTGATTTCACATTTAGCAGTGAACCGACTGCAGAACCATTTGAGAAACAACTTTCCTGCACATGACATCAAATGTCTCCTTCCAAGCTGAGCAGAAAGTTTCATCTGGAGCACAGACAGTTTCGAGAGGGATGGACAATTGATTTTTTATTTCATGAATTTTAATGTGGCTACAACACATCTGTCGTTGTGCTGCAGCAAATACCATCTTCAAGTGGAGCGTGGGTAGAAGGGGATGGAAGGACAAGCTGCCCAACTTCAGTGTGCTTCAAGTTAGAAAATGTTTTTCACAAAAACATAAAACATGGTGTGAAGCAGCAAGGAGAAGAAGTCAAAAACACACAGGCAGCCAGCATGATTGATTCAATGGAGTCCCTTTATTTTCTTGCAGAAAGATATTCCAGGAGTGATCAGACAGGGACTGGATGAGATGCTTCAGTTTGAGAGAGAAAAGCCAGAAGAAAAGGGGAGAAGAGTTTACACATATGAGAAGGCAGCTGAGAGGTATCACCTTCACACCCATGTCTTTTTAGAAACTTTTTTTTGTCTAAGTGTGATTAAAAAAACAGGTATTTTCTCTCTTTCAGGCTCTTGGCTGCAAACCCGTCTCTGTCTGAACAGTCTGTGCGCATCCTCTTAGAGCGAGGTCTCCATAAAGTGGAGGGGGGTCAGTCAACGGTCGTTTCATCTGTTTGTTGCTGCCCCTCTAGGAAGAAAAGTCTTTGAATAGCCTCAAAGTGTTTGTTTTCCTCTTATGCTTGCACATTGTTCTCTTGCAGGAGTCGTGTTCACTCGGGACTTTCGTCTCAATCTGGTAGGTTTCTGCTCTGCTGCTCCAGCTCAACACTAACTTTCCCTAGATTTCTCCCAGTGGAGTTGGGTGAAGCCTGTGTGCTGCAGGTACACTGTGTGTTTGCTTTGTGATTACAGACGAACATAGTACGCACCACTTTGATTCAGGGTCTGGAGCTCCAGAAGAGGATAACAGCCTCCACCCTCGTTATTATGTAACTGCTTGATTTTCCACGTTACATGCACTGAACTACAACAGAGCAACCTGGTGCCTCACTAAATACAGACACTGCTTTGTCTTCACAGAGCTGAGGACGGCATTGGAAGGAAGGAATTTGCTAAAGGAGATCGAGAGGAAGCTTTTTCAGCTTTTGTCCAGGGCTGGAGGGACAAAAATGTGAGTGTGTTTCTGTAGTAAAGTGGGTGCACTTGCGTCTTTGGGTTTATTTTTAGCCAGTAAGCCTGTGTGTAATTGTGCCCAGTAGACAGACATCTGCAGAGGTGCGGAAGTAGCAGTGGAGTAAAAAGCTCAGTGTCCCAGAGGCAGCATCGTTTGTTATAGCTGTGAACTTAAACACTGACCTACATACCGGTCCTGGTGAGAGAATGTGGAGGAGAACAAAGTTTCACTGTAAAGCAAAAGAAAAGTGCAACACATCAGAATTTACTCTGGATTATCTTTCCATCCTCACCATATCCGAGCAGTGGAGTACACCCTGCACCAGTTGGGGTGAAACACACATTCTGACTGAGGTTACTGATGGGTGATCCATCTTCACAAACAGTGTATGGTGCACACCGACTATCCCTGTTCCCAGGCTGCCAGTTACAGTAAAGGAAATGAATATTTCATTCATGATTTGTAACACATTCATGTCGTCTGTGGCACTCGTCTAACCGCGTGTGTGCATCTGTCTTCCAGCAAACAGTCGTGAAAGTTCCTGGTGATCATCACATCCATTTGAATGATGCTCAGGTCGTTGCTCCACTGGTGTCGAACTTCCTGCAGACTAATGCAGACAGACTGACAGATGTACCCACCTCCAAGTTATAGAAAACACACAAACGCAACAAACCTTGACAGCGCTGTCATCGTCGTAATACCCTGTGGGCATTTTAAGTTGCTTTATTTATACTGTAGTGTCTTAGCTTCACCAAGCCGGCACTTGTGATTTATATATGAATATATGAATTTGTACTGATCATTTTTCACACCATGTCCTTTTTAAACTACTGAAGCAGCATCAATTTGTTTTTGACACAGGTTGTATTTTCTGTTCACAGATCAAGTGAATCAGCTTCATGCAGTGATGAGTGTATTTAAACTATAGAATAACACTTTTAACTTCACTCTGAACCTTCTTGTTATTTAAAGTTTTAAGGTAGGCGCACAATAACATAAATGCCTCACAGCCATTAACCTCTGTGGACCAGACAACTTTTACAGTTTACATCCCTGACTGTTGACACTAAGAGTAGAAATGCAGTGCCTTCCATTTAAGGTGTTGATCGTATTATTATTATTATTATTGTGAGGCAGCAGTGCTAACCACTGCCCTAAGTATTAACCACAATTTATACACTGGCATATTAATCAGACAGAAATGTATTAATAATAAAAGTCGGAGCTTCACTCTGAAGGAATTAGTGGAATGAAAAGTGCCTGCAAGAGTCTGCTCCACTCGACGTGCACCAGACATCAGCAGACTTGCGGAATGCTTGAAATGCTCTGTGATGTGTTTCAAGTCTGCTACCTGATGGAAATAAATATTTGAGCAGATGGACACTGTCTCTGAGTTGTCCTCATGTTTAATCTGAAAGGTTAGTGAGCTGCCGGAAGGAATGGTGTGAAGCCTGGGAAGTAAGAAACAAGTACTGCAGCACAAGATGGTGTTCAGTACATGGCGTGACACATTACTGCCAACACCTGGGTCTGTTTGTTTGTTTATTGCTTATTTAACCTGTTGGAGGGATGGGACCTAAGTCTAAGAAGAACTCATTAGATGAAGGTGTTGATGTGGTTTAAATGTTCTATTTATCAAAGCTATCAGTCAAAAACATCTTGACAACAGGGAATGATTTAGATTTCATTTATACTGTCAGACCAAAGTGGAATAATAAAAAAAAAAACTAAAATATGTTTCAGAAATACTGTATATAGAATTTCCTTATTTTACCGATGTGCCATTTCCACCTTGCTCGGTTCTTGTCTTCTAACTTCATGTTTATATTAACTGAGCAGATGAAGGAGCTTTAACAGTTTGAATCTTTGAAGGGAGTTTACACAGTGAGTTATTTATACCACCGAGGAACGAGTCCTGCCCCACTTACTAACCTGTGTCCCGCCGCCTTTGAACACTTCTTTCATCAGTCTTTGTACAAAGCTGTAACATGATACTGGGGAATTCTGGCCTCATTCTGAGATAAACCGGTGTATCTACCACAAGCTACATATTTGTATCACAGCTAAGAAACAGCGACAAACACATGAGCTGTTACAAACTGACGCAAAGCCCCCTCAGTACCATGACAAATCCTCAATCCATGAATGGTTTCCAGCACCTTTTTGCACTCGCTGTCACCATGAGGCTGAATCCTCGGGTCCACCGTGCTTCAGCAGCCGAGCAGCCGCCTGTAATAAAGTGGATGCCCTTAGATAAACATTTAGAGGAAATGGGTTCTGAGGCAACTGCGTGCAACAAGAGTAAAGAAGATGAGACCAACTGAATAAATCATCAGATCAACATCATCTCTGAGAAACAGAACCAATCAAAGGAAACAACATCCCCTGCTCCCCAGTTATTTGTGCAAGTTCTATGGATGTGACAGACTTAAAATAATGAGGTATGTCACAAATTTTCATCTCTAAAACCCTGTCAAAATGGTGTAATTGAATATGTAATATATAGTGTAAATTTGACACAGCACTGAACATTGTTTAACTGCAGCATCACTTTTAATGCGACCTAATGCTTTGGAGGAAAGAAATCCCCCCAAAACTTGGGTGTTAAAAGAAAGCTAAACTTGACGCAGCCCCCATCAAAGAACAGAGGGAAGCGAAATGTTCACAGACTTTCCAATGACCTGAAACTTGTTTTAACCGAGTCCCTCGCAGCAGAGGAGTGAGAGCTGCCTGTGAGACCGGGCTGAGGGGAAAGAGCTCCCCTCCAGGCTCTACATCCCGGAAGTGCTCAGCGAAGTTTGAGGAAAGATGGCATCGTCAGGAAAGCAGCTGGAAGCAGAAGGTAAGGAAGTTTGAATACTCCCATTCCCTGTTGTCTGACCGTGTTTCCTTTAACCTTAGCACAAAAGTTAAGAGTTAACATAGTAAACAGGCTGCACGTGCTGCAGGTACAGAGACCAACAACAGCTGCACTTGAGTCACGTTTGATTCAGACAGAAGAGAATCATAAGACTCTGAGAGAAGTTCATACAGAAACATGCGGGGAAGCTGTTTATGTCTGCCATCACTCTGTTGTGTTTCTAAGTCATCATATGAACTTGTGTTTGAGCTGCACCGCCGACACCTGTCTTGTTGTGATGCTGTGTGTCCAGAGCTCTCTGTTCCAGTCCCATGGGGAGTCATCAGGGGCAAAGTCTGGGGTCCTGATCAGGGTCGTCCTGTGATGTGCCTGCACGGCTGGGCTGACAACTGTGGTTCATTCAACACCCTCATCCCCCTGCTGCCCAAAGGTGAATCACGACGCACCAGAAGATCAGCTTTATTTTTTATATATATATATTTTTTCTTTTGTAGAAAGAACCACTGGAGTGATTAAGCATAAAATTATGCTCAGCTGCTTATTCAACTGTGTTCAACTGCTTATTTGAGAAGTGAAGAAAACCTAAATTTACTTCTCAGCAGTATGAGAAAGTTAAGCTTTTCAGAAGAAATCTTTTTGAAAAACGTTTTCCCACATAAATGTCACCGAATATAACTGAAATAAAGTTTTCATTTTCTACCGTCACCCGATCCTTCCTATAATGAATCATGAATGAAACTATAACTGGTATCACGTACGCAAGTGTGTGTGTGTGACTGTCCCTGCCCGTCCTCTCAGAGTGCAGATACCTGGCAGTGGACCTGGCGGGACACGGCCGCTCGTCGCACCGCCCTCCTGGAGTTTTCTACTCTGTCCTGGCGTACGTGGCCGATGTTCTCCGAGTCGCAGTCGGTGGGTGTGAAGCGTCGTGCTCGATGATGCATGAAATTAAATTATTCATTTGTTGCAAATCTCCCCATTGACGGCTGAGTAACGGATTATCTTATCTTAACTCCTGCAGCTCTGAAGCTGAGGAGATTCTCCATCATAGGCCACAGCATGGGTGAGTGCACGACCACCGCCACCACACACCTGATCAGAATCTGTGTGTTGACTTTGAGGGAGTGTAAATAACACGGAGCCTCTTTATATTTGCAGGAGCTGACATTGCAGGACTGGTGAGGGACTGTTTGTCCTCAGGCTGATGTTCTGCTCTATTTTCTCATGAGGTGTCGTCTCATTGTAAGACATTGTGTTTCCACAGTTCGCTGCTCTGTATCCTGAGATGGTGGACGCACTCGTCTTCTTGGACTCTTATGGATTCTTACCAACTGATTCTGTAAATCATTTCCCACACCCTCTCTATAAAATAGAAACTGACAAAAAGAAATGCGTAAAATATCTTTAGAGATCTTTAAATATTCATATTTAAATATGTTTATTCGACTGTTCGGCAACATCCTGCCTAGATTTGACTCCAATTTGTTAAAGCTTGATAATCCTTGGAATAGATGATGATGATAAAAAATTGGATTGAAGAAAGCATCTTTTTACTACGACGTGAGGCTAGTAGGAATTTGTGGTTTGTTCCATAAAAAGATCAAATGGTGAAGAGATATCACATCGTGCCTCAGTTTTAATGTCTTTACTCTGAAATATGTATACTTTCATTTAATGCTCGGCCTTCCACTTGGGTCAGTAGTTTTTGACTTAATCACCTCGTCTGTCTTTTCTCTCTCTTCCTTCAGAAAGAAATGTGCAAGGTGCTGAGGCAGGCGACAGACAAGACGACTCAGTTTGAAGAAAAGACACAAGTAAAGAAGAGAGTTTGCGCTTACGAGGAGGCGGTTAAGAGGTATATTACTATCCCACTAGTTGTGTGTTATTGGAATTATTACATTTAAGTGTGGTGTCCCTGACGTTGGTCTAAGAAATGTGACAGCGTTATATCAAATGAGCCTTATTAGTATGTATAACAGGGACAGACAAAAAAAAATCAGGCTTTCTTTTGCAAAATATGTTAATGCCAATGGGTTTTTTTTTTTAAACGGAGAAGTGATAACTGTGTGTGAAATGTGTTCACCCAGCTGCGACTCAAACAGAATACACTCAGAATACATGATTTCTTTCAGGCTCTTGGCTGCAAACCCCACTCTGTCTGAACAGTCCGTGCACATCCTGTTAGAGCGAGGTCTAGTGCCAGTTGAAGGAGGTATGTGCTCTCTCTCCTCCCCCTCGGTGGGGAACAATTGCAGTGTGCTGGCAGCTGACTGTGTCTCTCCTCAGCAGGTTTTGTGTTCTCCAGAGACCTGCGGGTTAATTTTGTAAGTGACTTTTTTACCTCCTGAACCCTCCTCCACATTCAGCATTTTCCTCTCTTATTCATTACAGGGCTGGGGGGTGGGGGTTAATCGTTAAGCCTCATAAAGGAAAACATGAACGATGTGTCTTTTGTTTTCAGAAAAACACTAACCGCTTCACTTTAGAGCAGAGCCTGGAGATGCAGTCGAGGATTCAAGCCTCCGTCCTAGTCATTCTGTAAGATGTCGACCTCTGTCTGATACACTGTCTGTGTCATGAAGTCCTGAAAGTGTTTGAACTTTGCCTGCAAACGTGTTCATGACAACTTTGAAATGTCTGTAGTATTCAGGTGAGGTGAAGTGTCTGCGTAGAGCGGGGGGGTGAATGACACAAAAGTGGCAGAAACTGATTTTAGCGTTCTCGCTCTGGATTATTTAAAAAAAATAAAAGTTTAGGAGCCCAGTGCATGTCTGAAACCAGCGCATCAATAACTTATTGTAGCTCTCATCCTCGTTACCTTTTTTTTCCCCAGAACACAAGGTGGTGTTGAAAGAGGATTTTCTGAACCAGCCCAGATGAAATTCGCCCCAGCTCTTCTTCAAAACTTTCGGGACAGAAACGTGGGTTAAGCATCACAATACATGTTTGAGATTTGAGTTTGATGAATATGTCCAGTTGATGTCCCCGTGTGTGTCTCTCTCTCTCCCACAGTACAAGGTGGTGACGGTTCCGGGCGATCATCACGTCCACCTGAATAACCCTGAGGTCATCGCCCCGTTTGTCACCAACATCCTGAGAACTGAACCTTTGTCACTGTCAAACAAGCGGGAGCACAAGTTATAAAATACTAACATTCTCCCTCATACAGCCACAGTTCCATTGTGCATGAAGCTGCAGGACATTTTCGAGCCAGTTCCACTCGTGCGTCCCAGCAGTAATAGTCTGAGTGTCTCCAGGACTCCGGAGCATCTTGTGTGGCAGTAAAATCAATGGCGTTATCCAGCAGCAAGAACAACTAGATTTAATTAGCGATGTGATGTTTTTTGTGAAATGACTCCCACAGGTCTGCAGCGGACTAAATCCACCATCCTCCAGCCACAGTGTGGGTGAGTCACACACTCTGCAGACAGAATACAATCCCACTGATGCTGAGCTCACATTGTCACATCACCAAGCACCCTGGGAAAATTAAATGTGAGCGTGGAGCGATCGGTCAGACAATCCTGGAACGACCAGCGATTTAATAATTAACTGACAGATGATATATCATTTCCAGTAGATGTCAATGAATTCTACACACTGTGCCTTTAACAGAGGATTCGGCAGTTTGCCAGATGCGTCTCCTCTGGGACGTTGTTCCTCAGACTGGGAGAACCGACAGTCTCGGGACTGTGAACTCTGGACACTTGTTCTCTGGACTTTGCCCTTTCGTGGTGGTCATGGCGCCTCACGTCGCCCTTGAAACTTCTTGGTGTTTGCTTGGGTTTTTCTAATGCTTGATTCAGTTGAACGCCTTTCAGTCTTTTCCAGTTTCCCAGTGTTTTTCTGTTGCAGGACTCTTATTGACCCTGCTTCCTGGGCTTTTTGGCTCGGGGATTGTTGCCTCATTAAAAGGACACTTTCACTTCACCTGGTGTTAAAGGAGCTGAAAAGTTTTCAGATTTACTGTTGTCACAATCTAAAATCGGAGTGATGCGCTCATATTTTGTGTGTCTCGCGAATCAGGATGTCATGTGTCATCTTCTCTGTTTGGAGATGTCACAGCTCTGTGAAGCTCATCTGTTTAACTCGATTTCACAAATCTGCTGCCTGTGTAGAAGGAGCTAAAAATGGCATTAAAAGGAATCTGACAACTTTTCATAATGTAGGCCATCATCACCACCACCACCGCCACCATCATCATCATCATCATCACCAGCACCATCATCATCTCTTGAAGCACTCTTTTGTCTGCCTGGAAAGCTGCAGCTGCCGTCTTTCAGAGCAGATTTGAGAGGAGCTGTCTCACAAGAAAAATCCCCCCCCCCATGTCACATAAACTGTGTGATGGCCTCCGCGTTAAATGGAGTGGAATTGATTTTACGCAGCGGGCAGCAAGCCTGTGAGCATCCAAAGACATCTGAGGGGGCTTGTTTCTCCCCTGTCTCCTCTCTCTTCCTCCTCCAGCCCTATCACCCCCCCCCCTCAAAAAAATGATTATAGTTATATAAGTTTTCCCTCCCTCCTTCCCTCCCACTCCCTCCATCCTCTTCAGCCATCTGCGTTGTCATGGCAACCCCGCCCCTCCCTTTTGAACGTCAGAGGCAGGAGCTGGAGGATGAAGCCGCAGCGTGCAGCCTCCTCTGTCTCTCGTGCCTCCCGGAGAACACCTGTGATTCGCTTTTCTTCCGCCGTCGCTCGCGCACGCACCGGCGGGAGCCGCAGCGCTGGAAGTGATCTGATGGTTGTCTCGACCCTCGGCTGCCGCGCATCACTCCCACACCTCGAACGCTCAGAGACCGCGCCGATTCAGCAGCGTCCACAGGTAACATGCCTCTCTCTCTCTGCGCCCGTGCACTCTTTGGAACGCAGGGGCGCGACAACTTATGCAAGTTGAATGTTGCGAAATTCACGAGCGTTGAAAAATCCCGTGTTTGTAATAGTAAGGAGGGAGCAGCAGGGATTTCTGAGCTGCCGGTGCCAACAATGGGGCACAGAGATGCTGCAGTTTGTCACGCATGACTCTGGGATCTTGCAATAAGTGCAACTCAGCTCGTCTGAAATCTCTCCTCTCCGTCCCCTCCCCTGTCTCCTCATCCATCTATTTCATCTTCTTCTGTCCTCCCTTTGCCCCCGACAGCAGTGATGTCCTGGCTCTTCCTCGACTGGTTCGTCCCCCTCTACCTGCTGGTGTCGGTTCTGGTGCTGGCAGGATTCGGAGCGTGCCTGTACTTTCTGGAGCCCGGGCTGCAGGATGCCCACAAGTGGAGCAACAAATCAGTCCGGCATCACCCGCTGGTGGCCAGCGTGAACTGCAGAGATGATGATGATAGCAATGCCCTGATATGATCAGGAGGGCGAGGCGGCAGGGGCCATCTGGACAGGGGTGCTGCCGGGACACGGGAGGGATGGAGGCCAACACCTTAAAAGATGGAGGAAGAGAGCCGTGGAGGCAAAGGGTGGACAAAAAAGATTATCTGATATTTTAAGCTCTGTTCAATCATTCCAACTTTTCTCTCATGTCTGTAGATTTTTACTGTCGGCGTCAGGGAAATCTGAAGTAAGCGGGGGTGTAAAGATTGATTTTTTTTTTTTTCTGAGAAAGATTTTAATGCACAAAGAGGAGACTGAGATTATCAGAGGACACGTTGCCCTTTAGAAATGTTTGTAAATGTCACGCCATCTTATTCCAGTGCCAATTTTTACATGCATTTTGTAATTCGACAATCACTTTGCGTATTTCACAGACTTCACTTCCATTGTGCATTTAGTCAGTGAGGTGAATGACAGAAGAGGGTTTTAAATCCTCTCTGTGGCGATGGCAGCTGCCGAGATGCATGTGGATTGTTCCACCGTGCCAAAAATGCTGTCGTGACTTTAATAAGACAATATGTGCAGAATGAATGCAAGTCCTTCATTCAAGGAGCCAAGCTTATCTTAGGTGGACCAAGATTACAGACAAGTTGTCTTTGGTAATGCTCCCACTGTATGTTGTGTTTACTGGACAGCATGGTGAGGAAACTGGGATCAAACAGCGCTCTTTTGATGATCATATGCTTCTTCTGTTAATACAAAAATAAAACTGTTCAACCCTCATTTATTTGTGTAGCTTGGTGTTATCTGTGCTATGGTCACCACATTTGTTCTATTTACATTTGTAATACTTCTATAAATGCTTCTACATCTATTATGAGCCCTGCTTAATAATAAACTTGCTTTGGAAAACTTTTCAATGCAGAGGTCTTACTTGCATTTGAGTCTGTCAGTGCTTTTCACTATTTCCCTCGTCTGTGATCACACTGCAAGTGGACACTTCACAGACAGATGTCTGACCAGCCGAAGAACAGACGTGTCCAGAGTGGGAGTGAAACAGTGAGGCCTTAGTGTCAAGGAATGGGGAGAATGGCTCTTGTGTGCCCACCACTTCCTACTGCTCCCATTGAATTGTTCACTCACTCACACTGTCAACAACAGCGGCAGAGCGTCCGGCTGCAGGTCTGTGTCTCATATCCCAATTTTTTACTTTGAAAAATGTCTTATTTCATAGATGTTTGTTGGATTTGTACCTGTCAATATACTTCAGACTGCAGTGTTCAAAAGATACTTGCACTTTGAAGTACTTGCGCCTAATTAGTTCCCTTGCGTGCAACTTTATAGTTTGACAGTCCACTTATGTCTCTGCTACGTTGATGTTGCATGGCATCATTCTATGATCTAAATATTTCATTTGCAGACTGAGACAAAAGTTCATCTTGCAAACTTGATTTTCCTTTTTTCACCCCTAGCATACTTATTGTTGTTGTTCTTTGTTTTCATCTCCTTCTCATCTGATTGATCTAAAACAGGATGAGTGTTTATGACCGTCTGGCACCTCGAGTGTCTTCATCTTCCAGACAAACAGGGGAACATCCGTCAGGCGGCTTGTTGCCTCCTGCCTCACTCTCTTCTCCCGTTATTAAAAAGAAAGTGATTCAGATCCCGTCATTCGATGAGAAGGGACACGTCTCTGAAAAACACGACACAAACCAGAGAAGCTCTGACAGGTAAGATATGTTTGCGGCTCATATTCCAACTCGCTTTGCTGTTATGTAACACTGTAAATATTCCACTGAATTCATTTTGTAGTTCACACAACTTCCCCCTCTTTTGGCTCCAGATCATTTGTTCCGATTTGTTCCTCTGAGACACCCCGTCAGCCTTCTTTGAGTAAATCATGGCAGAGACTCCACGGAGAAAGAGCTTCGACGCTTCCAAGAGCCAAACCCAAAACATGCAGCTCTCCAACTTTTTCTAAAAAGCCCAGTTTCTCCATTTGTCCTGCTCCGAATCCACATTCCTCTCCCACTGCCACCTCTCTGAAACCGAAGCCAAGTGATTCGCTCCGTCTCCCCGTCTCACAGTGGAGTGATCTCTCTCCGTTACTGCACCAAACTCAGCCGCAGCCGAGTGTATCTCCGACTCTGACCGTCCCAGCACCGCGACTGAGTCCATCTCCGACGTCCCTGTGCCGAGGGGGGAGTGGGAAGCAGCCCTCTCCTGTTGCAACAGAGAGACATGCTCGATCGATCAACATCTCCAATGCAGAGGTCGAGCCAAAAGAAAGTTTCTCCAATGAGCCAAAGCGTAAAGTTCTTGACCAGGAGGTTTTATTGGATTTCACAAGAAGATCCCCCATGACGAGCGGAGGGTCTCAACACCACACTCACTCTCACAAATCAGCAGCCATGTCTCTGGATTCCTCCTCACTGCAAGGCGAAAACATTTCAAAAGATAAACCAAAGCCTCCACCAAGGAATTCAGAGTTTTCTTCAATCCCAAAACCAAAGTCAAACATCAGACAGCAGCAGGAGTTTCTGCCAAGCAGAGCGACAGGTACACAGACGTTTCTTTCATCAGAGTCTGGGGGGATTAACGCTAATGTTGTTCACAGAGAGTCTCAGACAGTGTTTGATGGACTGGCAACTCAAAGCTCCAAATGTACAGACTACCCTCAGAATAGATTTCACACTCATGCCGCAGCGTTAGCTTCAAATAACAAATCATATGAACAAATGCTCTCTGAGAGGAATCCGGCTTTACCGTTGACTCATAAAATGTCATTTCGCACGGCGCCTCCTGAGAGTGGTCCGACTGTTTCACCCAATATCCAGACGAGGAGGAGGCGATTTGATTTGAGCGATGAAACAAAAGTGGATACAACATTTCAATCAGGTTTCAATCTCCAGAGGCCGGGGGAGGAGAAATATACAAGGAGAGCTACAGGAAGCTCCTCGCCCACACAAACGGGAGGATCGCATCATGTCACGTCTCAGCAGAGACACAGAATATGGTCGAAGGCCCCGGAGCAGGCCGCCGTGATGGACGCACATGGCACAGTAAGCCAGCCTGACTGTTTCTCAAAGGATTACAGCCGCCTATCAAGAGACACCGACCAGAGAATGAAGGCTTCTCAGCATGTTCACACCCGACTTAAGACCTGTCTGGTGGCGCCTCAGACTCAGGAGGCCTCCCGACCTCGGGCTGCCCCTGCTGAGAGCGCCACATCAAAAAAACATCTGTCGGATCACGAGGAAGCCGCGGGGCAAAGTAACGACCACAAAGAGGTGAACCTCAGTGACATGTGGCTGAATCAAACAGATATTGTGGCCCCACCTGACCCCCACAGGGCGCTCTCAAAGCTACTAGAACACCCCTCAGAGAAATGTGTTGTGAGCTGGCCCCCCTCTGTGGATCGCTGCCCATTCAACTCAAACAGCTCTGGCAGAGGTTCAAAGGGGGTCTCTGACCTGCGGACACAGCCCAGCAGAGTTTACCAGGGGCCAGAGGAGACGACACCGGCAGCAGTTATCACTGGTGTGGACTACTCGCATGCAAACAGAGCTTTTATCATGGAGGAAGCAGAGGACCCTTATTACGTCACCATGTATTACCCAGGCTCTGTGTATGTGGGTGAGTACATGCATATCCAAACAACTTTTACTCAGCAAAGTCAACAATCCCATCCACACGACGGGGACTCTTTCATGTCTTGTGCTTTTAATCTGTGTCAAGTAGGAGTTCCAATTATTTTCTCTCGAAGAGGGGGGGCAGAAATTCAGATGAGGGGGTGGCCAGAGAGGAGAGCAGAGGGATTTTAGACACCACGGCTTATCAGCAGAGTAACAGACGCGCCGTAGCAAGACGTGACGGCGTCTGTTAGAAGACTCTATCAAAGTGAATGCAGCACGAGGACATGCCAAAGCAGCTCGCCAAACAGCAAACCAGCAAACACAACACAATCATGCAGACAGGGAAGCAAAAGGCTGGCGACAGGAGAGGAGCTCAGAGATAAAGTGTGAGTACTCGGTCACACAGATTCCACAACACTGCGAGGAATCATTTTATCACAGCTACACTGCAAATTTTGTGCAATGTCTGCCTCTTAAAACCTGCCCAAACATCACAGGACAGAGATTAAAAACACTCCTAAGCATTAATATGGTATCTGCATCTCTCCAATGAGAATCATAGACCTATGATGTGGCCAATTTAAGTGAAGCTGGAGCTCAGAAAGCAGTGTCACAGTTTTAGTTGAAGGATACATTTCACTGGCTTATGGAGGAGATTACTTAATATGTGATCTCACAGGCTGTTCAGTTACTTTAGAATAAATTGTTAAAATAAGTTGACCATCCTAGAGTTCTGAAACATTTATGTGTCAAAATTGCACAAAATGTTAACAACATGTGGGCTGCAGCAGAAGCCATTTGCTGCTTATTAAAAGAAAACAAATGAAATAAAATATATTTCAAAATAAAACTGTTGTATTTAGAAGATAAAAGTTTTAAAGGTACAGTGTCAAATTATGGAGGCATCTAGTGTTGAAATTGCATGTTGCACCTGAACACCCCTCAACTCATGAGAGAGAACCCGTAGCCTTCAGATGTCATAAAAACTCAAATTTGTGAAGTTTGTCCAGTCTGGGCTATTGTAAACAACTATGGCCACCACCATAGAGAGGACCTGCTTCTGAAGTAAATATGAAGTATTTCAATATAAAGGGCTCACTGAAGGGTTAAGAAAACGTACATTCATACAATTTTGATGAAACAAATAAAGGATCCTGTGGATTTTTACAGATCCAATAGATTCTTTCACCTGATTAGAAAACACTGGATATTTACGAAAGGGAGCAGGATACTTATTGTGTCAATGTTTCGTAAAGGAGTCAGGAATCTCCCACTCTTACACAAATACTGTGAATAATGGCTCCAGGTCAGACTGGTAATGTGTTTAACCTCATTAAAACCACCTCTGTAAATTATCCCGTGAAAACGTGCCTTTTTGGAACTGTTATACTGCGCATGCGCGCTGCATCTCCCCACTCCCTCTCCTCTTGTCGCCGTGGTAACGGAGGAGGGGGCTGACGGGAGGAGAAGGACCGGAGCAAGACTCATGACCGCAGCTCCTCCGGTTTTCTCCGGTTACACGTCGTTGGTTTCGGGGGGTCTCGGCAGCACCAGGCCGGTCAGTGAAGCAGCAGCAGAAGCTCGTCCTCACCTGCAGCTCGTTTCTACCGTCGGTTGATCGGGGGTCGGTGAGTGTGACGTCTTTACGCGCCGAGCCCACCGCCGCAGCTAGCAGCTAACCTGCTGCTAGCGGCTGTTACACAGCATGGCTGCACAGAGACAATGGGCTCGACAGGCTGTGATGGAGACAGCCGGACTTTTCTGTCTGCTCTCTGACAGCGAGGAGCGTCTTCTCTCAGGGGGGCAGGTTCCCCGTGTGCAGAGCATCAGCAGCTGGTGTCCGTCTCAGTCCTTCCTGCTTGTCCCTGCAGAGAGACATGGACGATGCTCCCATTCTGTGTCAATGTGTGAATGTACATGTGAGGCAGGGAGGGTTTGGAGCTTGCAGGATAATGTGAGGGCGGACTGGTGGAAAGGACAGGAATAAACATGTGGAGCTGCAGCATGTGTGGGTTGAGCTCATCATTAATAAACCTGGCACTCATTTACTCAGTTGATTATTGATTTGTACCTTCAAATAGAAAATTCCCATCACAATGTCATAGTCAACAGTTCAAACCCGAACATCAACAGATTAATGTACATGAAGATAGAACACACCCATGCAGACATCTCTCACGTTAGAGTCATCAAGTTATTGACATTTTTACCCAAATATGATGTAAACAATGACTCAAGGGGACTCATAGCAGAGCACATTCCTCCACCAAGGCCCATAGATATCAAACCCAAAGTATCTGTTCCTAAATATGCCTGATTGTCTCTCGCTGGGAGTCTGTGAAAAAAATGCATTGTATAATGTTAAAGAAAGTGATTTTAAAAAGTCCTAAATCTGCCACTTGGTGCAGATCAGCGACGAAATGAAGTCTCATGGACATCCATCCCGTAGTTCGAGTGTTATCCTGCTGACAGACAAATGGACAGAGGCAAAGACATAACCTCATTGGCGGAGGTTATCATCAGTTGCTCATGGGCAACCCAACTAAATGTTGCAACTCTAGAGTCAAGACTCAAATCTAAAGCTTTGGTTCACATCAGGAATAAATAGAACATTGAATTAATGTTTAATAATAGCTGTTCTTTGTGACAGATTTCTTTTACACAAAGGTTTTATTTGAGGTCATTTTGCATTTGTGGTTGCATTGTGTCTTCTGGTGGACGTCTCATGTCTGTTTGTGCTCATACCATGTCCCTATGCGGGTATTCTGTTTCTCTTTGTTGTTGTTTTGGGTCTCTGTGGGTGTATCGTGCCTCTTTTTGATGGTCCTGTGACTGGTTGTGTTTGTATTTTGAGGTTGAGTTGAGTCTTTTCAGTTGTACTCTCTCTGTTTATATTACATCTCATTGTGGATGTTTCCAACAAGACGTAGACAGTCCCCTCGTGCGGGGGGCTGGGGGGGTGGGAGCACTGACCGCAGCTGAAGGTCTGCTGTCCTGAATGGAAGTGACAGCCATCTCTTCAGTGACCTGTATGATGTGTATCTGTGACTGTGGCTTGGCTGCGCTGACTTAGAGCGCGGCAGCAGGCTGCTCCACGTGCAGACCCTGGAGGGCCGAAGTGCCGCGCAACCCGCCTCGTCCTCACGTCTGTTACTGTTACCATCTGTCTACACCGCTTGCTTCACTCCAGGAGCTGATTCAGAAAAGAGACTGTGGTGTGAGAGGCACCGCGGTGGAGTGTTGGAAGAAGTTCCACACCATCTGAGACATCTTCTAAGACTTATACTTGTACTGGGTATCTGCCAATACTGTGACTAAGATATATTCTTATCACACAGTTGCAGTTAAACTTGTAATTTCTCTCTGTAGGCAAATTATATAATAACAAATGTTAATAATTATCTCAATATAACTTTCATTAATAGCAATATGATGTAAGTAACAACTCAAATATATATAAATTCATCCTTATGCACTGTGCATACTGTGAAGAGATCAGATGTCAGATGTAAATGTTTTTTTATAAACATTTACAGGATCTTCACCATTCTCTTTTCCATTTATATTTGTACAAACATTTGACAGCATCTATTTTTAGAAGAAATGTACATGAAGACATGTGTATTATCATTATTTTAAGCCAACCACATCAACCCACTTCTCAGAAATAAACTGTAGAGGGAGGAGAGGCCTCAGCTAGGCTCCTCTGACCTACTTCTACTAATGAAGCGGATTTTTCTGGTCAGGAAAAAGTCCTATTATCGTCTCCTCTGTTTTCTCCACAGACATGTCAGACGTAGTTCCTCCAGAAGTGAGACCTAAACCGGCTGTCCCTGCCAAGCCCTCAAATGTGGGGGCCCCATCCCCCTCGAGCCCCTTCCCACCCCAGGGGCCTGGCATCGGAGGAGGCGTCAGTGCCCCTACTCTCCCTCCAAGTTGTATTCCAGTCCCAATTGGGAGTCATGGCCCCGGAGCCACTCATGGCATTGGTCATGGCGTGGGCCATGGCGCCGGCCACAGTGGGAGCCACGCTGTAGCGCACAGCGGAGGTCACGGCCACGCTGGCTCCCACGGCTCCGGTGGTGGGTCTGCACTGCTGGGCTACATTGGCATCGACACCATCATTGAGCAGATGAGGAAGAAGACCATGAAGACGGGATTTGACTTCAACATCATGGTAGTCGGTAAGGCTCAGTATGATTTGTTCTCTGGATCTTAAATTGTCCTTTTATACCTGCACAGTTTCAGTGTCTCATTTTCTCTCTCCCTCTCGTCTCAGGTCACAGTGGTCTGGGAAAGTCCACTCTGGTCAACACCTTGTTCAAGTCCCAGGTGAGCAGGAGGAGCGCAGGGTGGTCCCGTGATGACAAGATCCCCAAAACTGTAGAGATCAAATCTGTGTCTCATGGTGAGTGAAGATTTAAAGTCTAAGGCACTTTATTGACAACGGTTTGATGAATTAGACATCTTGGTGTTTGTGAAATTCTTGACAAACAGGCTTCCTGCTGGAGTAAACTGAGCACCAACAGTCAGAGTGCCGAAATAACTAGGGGTCATTGTTTAATAGTCCATTAGAAAGTCATCGTGAATCACATTAAAACAATATTACAACAGTACCCCCCCCCCCACACACACACACACACACACAGGTAGACAGTAGTGGTGGTTGATGGATTAGAGACATGACAGTTAATCACAATAAAAAGCCAACAGACTGCAACAAGATGGTTGGCTGATTGTGGCGAATTCTGTTCAAAAACACGTACAGTCAGCGAGGCGATCCAGACAGAAAATTGTGAGTAAATGAGTCAGAGTCGAGTAACGCTGAGCTTCATTTGCATACAGCGTGTCCTCCGTGATTTATCAGCGCCAGAGCAACAGTGGTGATGTGTCAAACCCTTGGAGTTGGTGTTTGGCTCAGGGGATTGAATTTCAGTGTGGACCTGGATCGGGGGCAGATCTGTGTTTATTATTACTATTATTATTTATGACTGTGTTCAGTTTATTGCAGATTAAACTGGATCTAGTGAATGTAAATATGCGTTCACAAGGGGACCGTCTCGGCGGGGTGTGTGCACTCTGAGTGTCTGGACATTTCAAACATCACATCCACATTAAATGAAGATAAGTTCTTTTTCTACAGTCATTGAGGAGGGTGGTGTGAAGATGAAGCTGACACTCGTTGACACCCCAGGCTTCGGGGACCAAATCAACAACGACAACTGGTGGGTTTTAAACTCCTGGTTCCATAAAGCCTCATAAACATCATCATTATTAACTCCTTTTCTCAGAAGAATGTATTTATTTTTAGTTCAATTCCGGCTGAGCGGCTTTCTCAACTAACGTTTTGTCTCCTGTATCTGAAGCTGGGAGCCCATTTTCAAGTACATCAACGAGCAGTATGAGAAGTTCCTAAAGGAGGAAGTCAACATCACCAGGAAAAAACGCATCCCCGACTTCAGGGTGCACTGCTGTCTGTACTTCATCTCCCCAACTGGACACTCGTGAGTTGAATAAGTGTAATGTCAGAGCTAGAGATGAAGCACACACACGCAGCCAACACATACCTCTATGTCTCCGGTGAACACTTAACAATTAGCTGTGGCTGACAGCTGTTAAATTGCTTTTTAATGGATAAACGGGTGCAGTCTGTTGTGTGTAACGGGCGCTGTCTATGATCCCTCTTATCCGGGGGGTAATCGAGACAGACAACAGTCAAACAGGAACTGTGACATAACCTTTCTAAGCCCCACTCTTCCAAAGCTTTCACACTGTAAGGCTTGTGTAATTGCTGTGACACCAGGGAAAGGTACGAGACATGACAAATGATATCCCTGTGGCTCCCTCAGCTATTTGTTACTGTGCATGCAAGCTCTCAAGAAGAATCAGGGTTCATTAATATACCCACCCCCTCTCCTCTTTCATGTCTGTCTTTTAAGTCTTCGGCAGCTCGACATCGAGTTCATGAAGCGTTTGAGTCACTCAGTCAACATTATCCCCGTCATTGCCAAAGCGGACACGATGACCATTGAGGAGCGACAGGATTTCAAACAGCGGGTGAGCTTGATATCGTCCCACTAAAGACGGTAATAAATGCTATGTACAATATGAAATGAATAGCTAATCTTCCATTGCTACAGAACATGGTAGCGTCTGTTACCAGTCAAGACTTAATATCAAGACAAATGAATCCTTCTGAATGTTGATTTCACTCTGCATCCATTGGATGTTTAAACCAGCCTTTGTTTGTCCATCATACTGAATTCACAGGGTGATAATATGCCAATGCTGTATTTTCACTGCCCTCAAGTGGACAAAAATACAACTTTATAATATCATAATGATGATCTTTATAATCAATCTTTGAATCGTCAATGTCAACATGTCAGATGAAGAAGTCATATGTTTTTTGCGCTGTGTCTCGCTGTAGGTGAGAAAGGAACTGGAGATGAGTGGGATTGAGTTTTACCCCCAGAAAGAGTTTGACGATGACATGGAGGACAAGAGCGACAATGACAAGATCAGAGTAAGTGGTTCTCCTGCTGGTTCTGTCTCACACTGCTGTCACGTGATTATCTTCCGGCGTGAGAACCTCTCATCAGCACAAATGATCAGGGTGAACGTTTGTCCACAGGAGGCGATGCCCTTCGCTGTGGTGGGCAGTGACAAAGAATATCAAGTGAACGGTAAACGGGTTCTGGGGAGGAAGACGCCGTGGGGAATCGTGGAAGGTGTGTGACATTTCTTACGCTTTCTAACGAGTCGCATGATATTATTTTTGAAAGTAAAACACCAAAAATAAATGATATGACATTTAATTCTTTCTTTTTTGTTGTTGTTTCCAGTTGAAAATCCCAACCATTGTGAATTTGCTCAGCTGAGAGATTTCCTGATCAGGTAAGAAAAACTGTTTTAGGTACTATGTACTGAAATGTAAAAAAATAATTAATAAACTTGACAAACAAGCAATTGGACACTGTGACACTCGATGAGGATTTGACAGGTTAATGTGCATCATGTATATTCATTCAATGATTAAACCTGAACCTTCAACTTTATAATAAATAGCTGTAATCATAGCTGTTATTTTGTGAGAGGATGTCTGATTCCCATATTTTACACTTCCCAAATTCCCATAGTTTGAATTACTTCCTAAATCCAGTCCTTCTTTAAGAGTTGGCAGAATTCAGCACTTTATTAAACTAAGACATAAAATCACCATATTTCAAAAGCACCTGTTCCTAACAGATTAGAAAGGAGTAACATGCTCCCTCTGTATTTGTGTGAATCCTTTTTCTCAGGTCCCACCTCCAGGATCTGAAGGAGGTCACTCATAACATTCACTATGAAACCTACCGAGCCAAGAGACTGAACGAGAACGGAGGCCTACACCCCATATCCTCCAACGGCACCCAAGAAAGCAACCTGTAGTCAGTCAGGGGCAAGAGTTCAGTGAAAATGAAGTTGTGCAATGAAACTGATAGATGAAACCACAGAGTAATATCATCAAATACATCTGTTAAAAATAGTCAATAATCATTTCATTTTTCAAAATCAATACTGAAACATATCAAAACCCCTTTTGTTCAATTTCAGAGTCATTCCCCTGAATATCTGGATGAAATGTGATTCCCACCCAGAGATTTTAGTGCCATTGGAAAAGGAACATTTTATCTACTGCCAAAGTATTTCCATTCATCATTGTCTGAGTAGCATGAGCTTAGAAGGTGCCATGTTATTGTGTGTATAAGAGGCTTATTTCAAAGTTTTTGTGTTGTGTAACAACTGATGTTTCAAATCAGGAAAATTATCTGCTTTGCTCTCAATATAAAAATCCTAATCCCGGTGTAGGCAGTTGACTCTGTACTTAGATGTTTTTTTTATCCTCAGTTAGCCACTGCTCATTTGAAGAAACCCTGCGGCTCTGTTGTCAGGGTGAATTAACAAACAATACAAGCTCGGCTGTCTGCTTCTCTACTCATATCTATTTCCTTAGTTCCCTTGTGCTGTTGGATTTTATCAGTTTAAAACAAAATGTGACGAGAGACGGCTGCAGCGCCGGGCGCATGACACACAGCCCTGTGAGCAGTGGGTGCATGACTGAGCTCACTTCAGATTCTGTGACTCCAAGATTCACCACATTAGAGCCAAACCCAAAGTGAAGGGTTTGGGACTGTCCAGCTCAGGATGCTTTGTTTCACCACAGTGAGCAAACAGGATAAAGGAGTGGTCCAATGCATTTGTGCTCACCTCCATTAGTGACTATAGTTTTTTTATAGTGACATTAGAGAATCATTATACTAACTAATCAGTTTTTATTATTATTCAGGTTTTGTCCAACATTTTTCTGACAGACCAGAATGACCTATTTGACAACTTCAATGAGCTTCATACACCAGTATAATGTTGATTTTAAAGCCTACATGGGTTAGGGTCAATTATTTTACTTTTATGAATAAATAGTTTCATGGCCAATAGAAAAAAAATCATGTAAATACCCTTCCAACAGTAATTTTCATATATAATACAAATGTTTTTGCACAAGTTTATTTGAGCTTACTGATATGTGCCATGCAGAGTTGTGACTCAGACCTAAGGACAATATTGTGTTGGGTTTTGTGCTCAAACTTCCCCCTATTGACCACTTGGTGGCAGCACGCTGTTGCATAAAAGCAGTGACTCAGCAGAACCACAGATTTTCAGTCGAGCTGTGTTTCCTGCTGATTCACAACCTATTTAACCTGAGCTCATTTCCCAATGATATTAACAGAGTTTTGCTCGACTGTGTCTCTCCAGATCCTTGTTTACATGAAGCTTCAAGCTTTAACCCAATGGTATGCACTCACACCGCAGGTTCTAAACAGGTTTACCAAATTTTCTGTACCGTCTGCAGTGGAGCACAAAGGTGCCAAACATTTTCATTATTCAATCTTTTCAGTTCCTATCAACATTTTTCGTTGTGGTTGAATGTATGATTTATACAATCATACACGTTCATGCGACTTTGACATGAAGTGTTGTGTCTGCAACAAAAACATTGTAGTCGTCTGTGGTTGTAGTGCAGTCAGAGGTTCTCAAGCAGACATTTGAAAGTGTTTACGTGTGCATGCATGTATCCATGTTGCCTGTTTGCCTATACAGCCAATCTGTTCACATATCACTGCAACTTACTATTTCTGAGTGTGTGACATGTACATTAAATTGTTGCATCATAAGTTAGAGCGCTGCTGTCTTAACTCGTGTAACTTCACTGACGGCCCGCACCCACTCACCACTCATCCCGCTGAGTCAGTAAAACTTCACAGTGCACATTTTAATGATAACACATTGAGAGAACATTTCAAGTGTCATTATGATTTATTTATACATTAATGTTTGTAATTTATTCCTTATTTAATAAAAACACATTTCCATGTTTCTTTGAAAGAATGATTCTGATGAGTTTCTCAAAAATCTTCCATTTAAATTAATGATGTTGATTTTACTTGGATGCACTCCATTGGTGATGTAGTAACATGAATCTATGTTTTTAGAATGAGGGTGATTATGCTGACCTCATCGCTGCTTTCTAATGAACAAGAATTGACATTCAGAAGTATTTTTGTGTCAAGTTAAAACATCCTGTCGATGCTGGTATAGCTGCACAAACATCATACATCATAGGATTAACAAATCCTCCATCATCAAATGGTATAAATTATATAATGATAGTTAGCTTTGCATGATGGCTAGATGATGCCATTTATTACTCCTCTGATAATATGGTTTATTTAGTGGTGTTCCACATGGTTCCATCTTTGGACCAATACATCTTTCTCCATAAGTTCAGAGTGTTTTATTTTGACTGGAGAGAAATCCCCAGTTACATCAATTGTTGGTATATGGCAGCACCACTGTTTACCCCTGAGACACAGAAGTGTATTATGGATTCAGACTCTTCACTCACCTTTAAATTATCTTGATTCAGGGTTTTCAGTTGAACAAGAGATGGTTCCCTTTAAGTTGCTGAGGTTCAGGGTCAGGAGTGAGTACCACTGCACTGCATGATTGAAAGTCAGGGCAGACATGGTGCTGTACCGAGATCCAACGTAGGCCACATCAAATGGGCCTGAGATGTTTCCCTCACATCTCTTATTTTTGATGTGGCTCTTTCATAGAACATCCAGTTCTGGAAATCATATCTGGTTCTTAGGCATCCACCAAACAGTATCCTCCTTTCTGCCAGGTGGCCATCAGATCTCAGACTTCAGGTCTGCTAGTGCTAGTTAGTCAAACCATAGACTGTATGTATGATGGCATGACTGTCCCTCAAAAGGGATGCCAAAGCTCTTGGTTGCCACCTGGTGGCTGGCTGCAGGTCAAGTTATAAACACCTTGTTCTCCGTGTTAGTGGATGGGACATAAAAAAACAAAGTACGTCATGTGAATTGTTCTATTTTCTTCAGCAGAAGACAAAATTAAAAAACATTTCTGCTCAAAACAAACAATGAAGACACTGCTCAAGCTTTGGAACAGAATGGAATAACAGACATTTAATTTATTTCTGTATGTCCATTCAAATCTGTGTTTGTTTTTCACTGGGAAGACTGTTTATTTTAGCAGTCTAGAGGGAGGCTTTCATTTTCAGCACTGAAACTTGTTTGCCTTTTTGTCTTCCTTCCGGTAACATCTCTTTCTTTGCGCATCCTCCAAATTCACATTTTTTGTTTTCCATTTTGTTGGTTTGCAATATTTGCAAACTTGATATTTTCTTGACAATGGCATTTTCTTTTATTCATTGAAAGCTGTGATAAACGTTGTAACATCCAGCATTATTCTGCTGTAGCATCCAGGGTAGATTGTTTTAGTTAATGTTTGTTAAACATGCTACCTGTTGTACACAACACTGTTACATTGTTGATTCTATTTAAACCGTATTTGCGAACAGTTTTTCTACCATTACGATAAATGTCTTTCTCCCTTGTTATTTTCTTTGTGATTAACTGACAATTCGGAGAGCACATTAAAAGAAGTTCCTGATGTATCATTGGCTGTATTGTCTGCGATCTACAAAGAGCTGTCAGAGAGAAACACACACCGCCCTTGATTTCATGGAAGAACTGCATTACAGCATACCCTTTCTCGATTTCACTAATTGTGAAAAAGATACCCTCCCATCTTCCTATTAGAACAGTGCTCCAGACCTTGTCTGATGTGTGTGGCAGTGTATGAGGAGAGAAGAAGAGCACATGGTAAGGGAGCACACAGCCTTCGTGCCAACTCCTGATCACATGGATGTTTATTTCATGGCAGGAGTTCACAACATGTAACAGCACTAGCCATGATGACAGACCACTGTGCGCGTGCTATCCCTCGTGTACAGGATCATACATATCGCTCTCGAAGATCAGAGAAATAACCATGATGAGCCCTCTGGTGGCCAGCTGTGGAACGACAAGTTCCATGCTGACAAGAGGGTTAACAAAATGGCTGACACATTGAATGTCAGGACACAACTGTAAATGATAAGCTGTTCATTAATGTAATGGTTTTTCCAGGGAGTTGAAAATGACAGATCATCTCATCTTGTTATGAGAATTCATTGATTACAAAGTGTAACAATTAAATAAGCACTGTTCAACCCAATCAACCTAAAACATATTATTATTACAGTTTGAATCATTTAACGCACGCTCTCAGGATGCTGAGCTGTAGTGGGTCACAGACAGGACCCGGCTCACACAGCAACAATAGGAGCTACAGACCCACACTGACGCCTGTGTCTCTGGGAAGTTTGCACACACCGATTATTCAGTCTGTTGTTGCTCTGGCTCCTCCTCCTCCTCGGTGTAACCCCTCCCCCCTCAGCCCCGGTTCTCTGTCGGCCGTGGAGGAATCGAACACCCCTCCCTCCCCACGCTAATGGTCCCTACTCCGACCGGTCGCCTGTGTGCGGTGGTTTCCCTCCACGCTGCAGTTCAGCTCCACCAGGCTGAGGTGCTGCTGCAGCCCGAACCGCACTCGAGTCCGCCCGGCTCGGTCCACGCGCACCGATCGCAGCCGTCCAGGAGCGGTGCATACCTACCTTACCGCTTCCAGCCCGTGGAGCGATCGAGGAGAAAGACTTGGGTTTAGATCGCGTCTGTGGAGCAGCCTCCCCCTTCTTCCTCTTGCCACCGCCACCGACGCTGACGCACGTCCGTGGTGCACATTTTGAGTACGAAAGGAGGAGGAGTCTGTCTGTAGGCGCAACGGGAGACCAGCCGCCGTGGATGCAGCGCTGCACAGTTGTGGTCGGGGCACAGCTAGTTTTCGCGGTGTTTTCGATCCGGCGGATTTGATGCCGGGCTGATTCCACGTCTTGCCCCGCGACGGTTCACAGCACAGCAGCGGTTTGCGGAGCAGGAGGAGCCTGACGTCACAGCCTGATAATCGCGGGAACATCGCTCGGCCAACGCGGTAAGTCGAGGTATTGCAGCTAGCATGCGAGGCATGTAGCTCCCACCTGCCATTTTGTTTCACCCCCAGAATGTACTTTTTCCGATGTGGGCTGATAAATATAAACAAGTGGCCATCAGTTAATTTAAAGCGTTGTTCGTGAAAAGTTTTTTGTACACTCACGTCTAGCCCCAATGGTTGAGAGTTGAGCAAGTGCATAAAGCGATGTTGGCTAACACCTGTACTGTTAGCTAATAGTTTTGATGATGTTAGCTTAAAACTAACTCCAAAGTTTGTCGCTATATTAAATCATCATCATTTACACTTATAAAAAACATTTTCACGAGCAGCTCTATCCGCACCCTGTCGATTCTGCTGCTGCGGAAGTTGATTCCCGAGTATCGCAACTACAAAAATTGGTTTTAGAAAATATCTGGATTGCCAATGAGCTGTAAGTTCTTATTGATAGTACATGAAAAATTGCATTAGGTTATTGTCTTCTACTTACGCTGGTACAATATACACTTTTTTGTTGCTTTAGGTTAAATTGTAAATAAATCAGCTTCTCGTCAAACACGACACCACTTGATTGTCGTGTGGTTGAAGAATGATTCACAAGCCACCTGATCTATGGAAAAGGCTGCCTCTGGCCCTTCTCTGTTCAGGTGTAAGGAAGTGTCACACCGCATGTTGGCTGCAGTCTCTACTTTCTTCATGTAATTCACTGATTCCCTCGTGAAGCGACTGAGTCCCGTTGGGATTTGGATGTATGTTTGTTCCTCACCTAAGGCGGACGAAGCGGCCATGTTGTGGTGTGCACATACAGCACACTGCAGAGGTGTCAGATTGGAGGAGGGGCATGAAGGGAGATAGGTGTTGATTAAAAGTATTTGTCACTGTGAAAATAAGAATGTGGCCTGTGTGGAAAATAATACATTTGTTTATTACATAATGATCACCCTCGATGGAGCTGTATTGAAGACTTTTGCTTGATTTAAATAGTTCTGTGATTTGAAGCAATTTACGAGAGAGAATATTAAAATCAATTCTTAATGTGGGTCTCAATAGCAAAGAATACTAAAATGGTCAGAAGTGAAGAATCTGCTGCATTCACTTCAATGCAGCTCAATCCCCCGTCTTGGTGTCAAGTGGTACAGCCCAGTAATTTTCCATGTGCCACACTGCTCTAGGATGTGGGTGTGGCCTAATGTCAGTGATACAAGAGTTCAGTTGTGCTGCAGGTCTTCTAAAAGAGAAATCATATCTGAATCCTTCTTAGCCAGTTTGGGAATCTCAGGTAGTCTGTTGAAAATTAGCCTTTGATAAAAAAAAACAAACAACTTGAATAAAACAAGTGTTTCAGGTTTGCATTTTCCTCATGAATTTTGGTTTAACCCTCTTTCCAGTTTCCCCTCCACCTTCATCCAGTGGGAGTGCTCACATTGTAGCTCTTGGAATTCATGACAGTCTGCTCTTTTCTCTGCTGAGGAGGAAGCAGCCCTGAGAGGCTCCACCCACATTTTTCAAGAAGCATTCGTGTAGAGGTTAGGATTTTTTTCCCCTCTTTGGCTAAAGCTTGCGTACAGGACAGATGAGAACTTCCTATTGATTGTTCACCTTAAATAGCAGCGCTTTGCTCTTAAAATTGATGAATGACAATGTAGGAAATATTCAGGTTCTCTTTTGTAAAAGACCTCCAAATGTCCTCCACATGGAGAACAAAATGCCTGTAAGTGGGATTCTCTCAATCCTGCTTTAAACATGTTTGTTGTGGAGCATTTGTCAGTGCAGTGCAATGAGTTGATCCACGACCCTCCATGGGTTCATTCGAAGTAACATTTTCTGTGATAAATCAGCAATACATGCTCGTGGTGAAGTCTACCACACAGCTGGAATACTTTTGACTCTCATCATTTCAACTGCATCTATGTCACATAAACTCATTAGTATATGTCGGAGAACATATGGTTATCTTTGAGTGGAAAATCATCTACTTGAAAAAAACAGATCCACTATGCACTCACTCTATGAACGTGGTCTGCGATCTGCTAATGAAGCTTTTTGTTGTTTCCCATTCACATAACAAACTACGGTCTGAATCTGGTTGGTTTGAAGCTCAGCCTTTATTGTTCATAGCATGCAATTCAAACACTTGCAGCTCAATTTGTATACAAATATTGATGTTTAATCAATATCAAATTACGTTTAATATGATTTTGAACTTGTAGCAAGACATAAGCTGCAGTTTGCTAGTGTCTGATCTTAGTTGATAAATTTTACCTTGTTTAATGCCAGTTTAACAAACACAATTTAGGGGTGGTAGCTGAAGGAAATTCTATTGTTTTTATTTTTCTATTGTAGAAAAGTTCTTGTTGTCCTGAAATTGCTCTTTTGTGAGAATGCCAATTCCATATGAACCAGCTCCAACCAGTTCCAGCCAGTTCCTTTCATTTGTGCTGAAAATTGGAGAGATCAGAAAAAGAATCTCAGTTAACTCTCAATATGCCCTTGTTTCTTCTCATGCTGCTTCAATAATGCTTACAACATGTATGTGTTACAAATTAAGTGGTTAGCTTTGCTACAAGACAACAATTTTTCAGTATTTGTAGTTTGAGAGGTTAGAACAAGTGCAGTTTTGTTCAGGCTTGCACACATATACACCTCCAATTCTCCAACCACTGCCTTTGCCCTCTGCAGTATCAGTCTCAAATTGTCTGTAACATTTAATCATGGCAGCCCCCTGCTCATTTTTTTGTGGCACCAAGCCAATCCCATCTGCCTAATATTACTAGGTTAGCTTCTTTCTAACTAATGTTATGAAAAGATGATGTAATATGTTCCATCCCATTCTGTCTGATTCGCTGCCCGTGTGACGGAGGCAGTCTTACAAAGTTGGATCTAGTAACATTTCTGAAACACTCGACAGCATGGCAACTGCATTTTTTTTTGGATTAATCTGAAAACCACAGCAGATCATGAGAGATAAAAGGCCTGTCTTTCTGTTGCACTCCATCAGAACATTATTGGCTCTCCCATGCTGAGTAACTCTGCTTTCCTGATCTCTTTTCATTGTGGCCTTTGGAGACCTTTGTGGTCTGTACATGTACGTTCCCATGTGGATAAACATTCCTTACCCACTTAAGGTACAATAAGGTGTGAATAACACAACATCTTGAGAAACTCTTGGGCATGTCAGCTTTAACAAAATATAAATGAATAGCAGTGTTATAAACATGCTATGACACGTTGAGTTTTTCGGAAAACTGATGTATGGACACAGGTTTTTCAATGTAGTCCTGCTTGCAATATGGTCATTCTATGCTCACATCTCTTGAAAACACTGACCTGCTTGGAGTTGTCTATAAGCATGAACTGTCTGAACAACATTATGCTAAAAAGAATCTTACTTAGTAAGGAGCTGTTTCTTCATGCAATTATAGTTGTTAGCCATTTGTGTGTTTTTTTAACTATGTTGTCTACCTGTCATCCATTGATGCATTTGTTGATTGTGACCCTTGTGATGGCTCATGTTGCAACTTGCATCCAACTCTCTTTAAAGGACTTCAGTGGGAACCATATTTCAATTGATACTTGCAAAGTAGTGCAGATAAGCAACTACTTTAAAACATTGGCCCATACTTGCAGAGTTATATAGAAAATTGTAGGGGCTTGATTTTCAGATGTCATTTTGCAAACTGACAAAGAGTTAGGCCACACCATCCACTAACTGTAGCCAGTCACTGCAGGACAATGAATATCAATGACTTTGTCAGAGTAGAGGATTTGACCACAACTTGGTGACCTGGAAAACCAAAGGTGCCCATAACAAGATTTCAGAGGATAATGAGGCGTTGTGTAATGAACGTGCCAGCATCTGGATGCATGTTCTCATGTGCACCACCCAAAATATGGGGTATGAAGAGAAGGTAGCATTGCAAGTTCTCTCTGTCTCCAATGGACGTTGTGTCAAATTTTGGCCCCCCAACATCATGGAATATGTCCCAGTGTTGCCAGTGGCCAGCGTGACTGCAATATATGGGTTAACATAGTTGTGCGCAATTTAAAATGTCAGGTGTAATCTGTAATACCAGTGTTGCTACAAGTAATTCCCTATGGGTGCATTTCCATACTGCAAGCTCCCTAGAGCAGTTCCCTTTGCTGCCCTGGGGCTAGCAAGAAAACTGAATGCGAACTACCCCAGGAAACCAGTATCCTAAATGGGACAGTTTTGTGGGAAATTAATGGGTGTCATCATTCATTAACTGCCCTAATAGGTATACTTTCATCTTAATCCGTGTTCAGCAATGGATCAGTATCTACTATCTACAAAGTCATTTGGCAGATGCTTTTATCCAAAGCAACGTACAAGCAATAGCTACAAACACAAGCAAAGATCTAGAAAAGTAACTCCAAGAAGGATCAAATCCCTTGGATCCCTTGTTGCTCAGGAATGGAAGGAGCCATGTTTGAAGGAACCCTCAAAGTTACAAACTATAGATATTCAATTTGATCTTCTATGATGTCCAAAATATTTATTACTTTTATGTAGAAAATGTTAGCAAAATCCAAAACCCGAAGCTGAAAGTCTCAATTAATATTCACCAAGTGTTACAGATCTTACTCAGATACACAAATGTGTTTCTCTTTGAAGATCAAAAGAATCATGGACGCAAAGGCACTGGTGCTCATGTAAAAAGGGATTTTCTCTGCTCTTACAGCGTACTGCAGCAGCTATTTTGTGCTGGAGCTTTTACTGCAAACAATCGATCAAAGGGAAAGGAGTGGGGGAGCGTAAAGTGTGTGATAGGCTAGCTTGTTGATTAATTTGAATGATTAATGTTTTCGCTCTTTTTTATGCAGTGAGGGAAAAGACGGCTTGTAGCATTAGATTTAGAATTTCCATGATAAATGTGAATTCTTTGTTGGAATTTCCATGTAACAAACTTTAAAGCAATGTTCCACATTCATAGGTGGTTACTGCCATGAAGACGGGGAGAAGATTTGGTCAAATAGATCCGGCAGTATGAACTCCTTTTGTGACCATGGGTGGAAAATTCAGAGACAAGAATAAACTTTAAATATTTCCCTGCGCAACACAGGCTATGTTAGTTTTGAACATCTAGCTACAGAGCATGATTTGCTTGGGGAGCTTTGAATTTGTACTTCTCCTCTCTAGCTCCCTCCCTTGTTGGTGAGAACACCCTTCTCCTGCAATGGTTTAATCCATGCTTGGCTGTAAAACTGTCTGGAACAGCCTGCTAGTGTGGGGGAGGGGTTGTTGGCACTTTGTGTCAGGCTGTGGACTTACAGGACTGACAGTGTGATGCTAGCTATAGCATATGCAATACTTTTTGTGGACCAGAGAAATGGTCTTCAGGATGTAATATTTACCTGAACAAGCTGCAAATGCATTGATGATTCTGAAATTGTTTCCTTCTATCATTGAAAAGAACAATGGTGGAGGTCTTCTCTGCACTGTGTCTGTCAATATCTATATATCTATATATTTCTGATTTTTTTTTCTTTTTGCCATGAAATGTGTCTGCTTCAGCACCATATAACTGAAGAATAATCACCATGTGCTTGCTTTATACACAAGGAAACACTTGGTTGCGTCCACTCCCAGCCAACCCCCCCCCCCCTAGTTTTCTTCCCTGAGAATAATCACCATGTGCTTGCTTTATACACAAGGAAACACTTGGTTGCGTCCCCTCCCAGCCAACCCCCCCCCCCCTAGTTTTCTTCCCTGTTTTCCTTCTACCCAGCTTTTGCTGATCTCCACTTGTGAAAAAAAACAAAACAAAAAAAACAAATCACGCGTACAGCTAAGAAGCAGTGCTTTTAGACATGTGCTGATTGTATTAAAATATATATTTCACATTACCTTTATTTCCTAGTTTAATATTAAGGATAAATGGCCACACCTGACTGAATGGAAAATGGGACATAAGTAGACAGACATGTATGAACAAATGTCACATGAAAGATCTGTAATCAGTTGCAGCTGAGAATAACACAGTCTTTGCTGTGTACCGTTTTTTAGTTGTCAGATAGCAACATACCTAAAGAATCTGGTCTCAAAGAGAACAGACTGCAGTAGGTTAAATGGAATGATTTGTAGTCAAAGTTTATTCTTTGGGCCATGAGTGCAATTAATATTGCATGCAAAGTGAAATAAGCAGTAATTATTGTTTTGGACAGAAAGAGTAATCATGCAAAAGAAATATCCCATGTTGTTAAATCTAAACAATACTGATGTAGCGATGCTGTACATTACCTGGTCCTGTGAGACTGAGCATTTTGATAACAAAGATTACTGAGCAAGGACCACCCAACATTTAAACACATAGTTGATTCAGGGAGGTGTGTTCGATTAAACGGTTTGATCACGATTACTAATAATTATTCAATATGTTCAATATAGTTCATGTAAACAGTCTTTTCGCAATGTACAGTGTGCCTGATAATGTGTGAGTGGTAGTCTGATACGTGTAACAGCCAAATAAAATACCTGCTTAAGGAGCATTCGCAAAAAATATGGTTTCATTTTCATTTCATGGTGTGGTCCTTCACATTCAGAACTAAGTCCATTGGCCATATTTTAAATGTGGTGGTGCTGCTGTAACGTGATAGGATGTTGATGGAGTTGCAGCACACTCTAAGGGCTCAGTGTGGCTGCAAACAGCAGACCAAGTGGCCATTTTGAGTTTCAGTGGATCCAGATGCAAGCAGGGAGGGTGGGGAAGGAAAGACCGCGTACGAAGCAATGTTGGAATGCGGGCTCTGCTTTCACTGGCTGACATCTTGTTTATACCTCAGTATTTAACTTTGATAGGAAATGTCTTGTAACTGATAATTGTTCATTTTTAGTGACCAGCAATCATCCTCTTCCTCACAAAGTGTGAGTCTTATAGATTAAAGTATATAATAGAGCCTGAAGAAGAAAAGGAATGTTAACTGGACATAAATTCCTAAAGCATTAAGCGTTTTTGTTAACTATTCTGTTACAATGTCAGGGTGTTGCTGAAGAGTGAACACAAGATATATGGGCTCCGACAAGATCAGTGAAAATCTGAGCCAGGATTTAGGTGACATGAGAAAAATCCTTTAAATTAAATGTGCCGGGGTAGAAGATGGTTTTTGTTCAGTTTTCCCTCAAGATTGCCTCAAGAAATATGGAGCTTTCTGCAGTCACGCTCTGCTTGTTTTTTACTCAAGTAGGCGGAGTCTGTTATAAGATCTGCTCATGCCATACTCAGCATGCTTCTTGCAGCAGCGCTGGTGGCCATTTTATGTTCCCGCAGTAGCAGAAGTGGGGGGATGGGCAGACAACGCACAACAAGGTTTTATTTATTCTCACAATACAGTTTTTCACGAAGACAGGTGAAGTTTTATAGTAAAAGTTAAATGTCATCACAAATCACATCTGTCTTCTACTACTACCTATTCTGTTTATCTTTTGTTTTCTCTCAGCTACTCAAATTAGGAAATTTCTTTTATATGACTGAAAAACTGGTAGAATCAGTAAAGGAAAAAAAAATGCAGTATCTTCATGGTGAACTTCTATGTGGGTATTCTTTGTCCCTCTTGGTTAAAAAACACCCCCCTGTTTTAATGGTTCAGTCTGTTTAACAGCAGTCCTCCCTGGGAGAGGCTGGGTGGAAAGAGGCTGCTGACTGTGACAGGCTGTGCTCTAATTTCTTGATTTGCGCAGCTAGCAAGGGGCTGTGACTTCCAAACGATACTTCATGCATTTGCAGAAAATACTTTTGAACAGAAATAATGCCTTATGTAGTTTTTTGGACCAATGGTTTAGTCTCCAACAATGTACAATTAGTTAATTGTGAAAAAAATGGTTAGATTTGTATTTCTAGGATAAGTTCTTATTTGGCTAATTTCAACTAATATCAAGAAAAACATTGAAGCCCCCACACCAAAAATCCAAGTTAACTGTAGCCTTGTAAGTGAAAATTGTAGAAAATAATATTTTCTGTACTTTTCTGTTGAATGTGTAACCACATTATACTCCCTGCTAAAATACATTTTGTCCGTATTGCCTTTTGTTTTTGAAAGATCTACACCCCCCCATCCTCATCATAATGGTTCAGTCCATGCTTGACTAGGAGAGGCTGTTCCAGAGAGTGAGACAATGCATGTGTATGTTCCTTTGTATGTGTGTGTGTGTGTGTGTGTGTGTTTGTGAGGGAGCGCATAAGAGAGGGAGGTGGGGGAGGGTGGGTGCAGCTGTTTCTAGGTTGGGTGGGCCGTGGATATGCAGTTTAGCGCTAGCTGAACGCTGCTAGCTAGGCCCTTACTAAAGTGCATACTGTGTTGTTTTGCTTTAAGTGGTTTTATTTGATCCGTGTCTTATTGATAGTTTTGTGATAGCACAGATTAATCATTGTTACTGCAGAAAGGTGTTCATGGAGGCCTTGTTGTTTTATACAATATCCTGTTTTTAAGTTCGAAGAACCCTGTTGCTCACTCCCCTGTACCTTTGACCTTCTGCCTTTTTAGCTACGTTGGCAATTGATAAGCTGAACAGGTTGGTACTCTTTCATCATATGGATTTACTGAGGCTTTGTTGCCTTAATCTTTTACCAATAATGTTCGTACTCAGCCAGAAAGTCAAAAACTACTACTGGATATAACAGCAGTTGAATAGGATAAATAGGAGAGATCATAGAACAGCTTGAATTTGGTCCTCTGTAGTCTTAATGGTCAAGTCATTACAGGGATATATCAAGCTAACCCAAGTTCTGACTTGCTCATAGTTCATCAGGGCTATGTATGTAGTACAGATCTAAGATAACTAAGCTTTAAACAAGCAAGAAGAAATAGTGTAATCCGTCGTCAAGTGTCTATTTTTATCACATCCTTTTTTGACTTTATTGAAAATAAACTGCAGCATAACCAGAAAAAAAATCTTGACACAATTACATTGAAACAATACAGTCACACATACATTTGCTGCAATTTTCACACAAAAAGCAGTGTTTTTCTGTGCTACAGTGTCCTTGACCTTTTATTTCAATCAGAAATATGACGTTATGTAGAAAGGACAACCCCCCCTCCACCCTTTGTCAGAATGGTTTATTCCGAGCAGGCTGTAGCTTTCAAGACCGGACTAGTTTGTGCTAGAGTTGGGGGATGGGTGTTGCCTAGCAACAGCCTGTGCAGTGTACTTCCCCCCTGTCTGTGCGGTGCTAGCTAGGGCTGGTATTAGGTATTGACATCACAATGCTGTGCTTGAGATTGTTGTAGACATAAACATGGATTTGTGTGTATTTGTTATACCTAGTAAGTTAAGCATGTATTTTCATAGATATTATCAGACAGAAAAAATATAATTAGTAATTATTTTTCATCCTATGCGTTACAGCACACTGTTTAAAAGGCTTCTTTATCACCAGTTGTAAGCTAAGGTAGGCCACACACCCTTTTATAGAACATACCTCTGCAAGGAACAAAATGGACTAGTCCTCATTGAGCCCCTCCTCCTTTCTTTTATGTTCTCATGCCTGCTTCTCAGCTGTTCTCGGCCCCGGCAATCAAGAAATACGTGAAAGGCCCAAACCCACACATCCTGCAAAAGGTCGCCACTTCTCTTAATGAATGGTCCACATTTCCCTCTCTTTTTTCATCCACATTTGCTAGCTCACTATTCCACTGAGATTTTGTAGTGGTAGAATATTGTGACAAGTGTCAGACTGGAAAGGTTTCACAAACTTGCGGCAAACCTCTCATCACTTGGTGCTTGATTTTATTGTAGGCAAAAGATGCCCTGCTTTCTGCGGTTGGTATTGCACATAGCTAGTGTGGGTATCAATGAACTTGCTGGATGCTCTTGATTTGATTGTGTCACCCAGGGATTTACCCATTCCCATAGAGAGCTCTGTTTTAGAAACAAGTTTTAGATTGTGATGGAGCACAAGGATGTGGTTTTGAAAATGGTGGTTTACAATAAACCCAAGATTTGAAATGGATTGGTATCCAAACATCAGAGACAGAGTCATTAAATATGCTCTTATTTGTACCAGTACCTCCTTAACCGAGTAGCCATGGAAATAAATTGTACATTTATGTCCACGCACGGTAGCTGATCCAGAAATTCAGGCCTCTACTTTGGGTTGCTAAACTCGAATCGTCTTTTTGAAAGATTTGATCAGCATGGTGTCATCCTGACATGGTTGTATCTTCTCATGTAGACCAATATATCAGATGTTTTACTACTGCCAACAAGGTTCAAATGCAAGGGGTTTTGCTTGCTTGCCACTACAGAAGCTTAATTTGTCCCCTTCTGGTGCACTGCCCCGAAAGTCACTCTGCCCTGTTATTTGGAGTTTGATAGATACAAGTTTAGTTTGATAGTTAAGATGCCTCTATGAACATGAAACCTGACTGAAATGTGTTTAGGTACAATCCAAGCTATCAGGTTTTTAAAAATTAATCATGAAAATATCCAGGAAGGTAGATTTACCTTCTATTTTGTGTGATTAATTTGACAGAAATTCTGGATGTCTACAGTGTTTGTCAGCAATCCATGCGCAATATTTACAGGAAATGCATGACTTACATAGAGCAACATTACTGGTTGTTTAATTCCAGTATGTAGTTTCTCTCCCGTTATAGAGGTTTATTTTTCAAAAAGTATAGTGTTTGATGACTTAACCTGATGCAGATTTAAATGCCACACCCAGCCTGTTTGTGTTCGACCAACACATTGTTTTCTGCATTTCTCCAGTCAGATTGAGTGGTGGAGTCACTGAGGTAGCTACAGAAAGCTCTACTTATGGTCTTATGATCCGTCTTAACTTAATGTTATCTCAATGTAAAAGAGGTTGCTATAGTTTCGTATTTCATCAACATTGCAGAAGTAAATCATAAAATACATGACTTAAATGGCAATTGTCAACGTGCACAGCGTTGGAGATTGTATTATAGTATTGGACAGACTGAAATTTTTTATTGTTACTTGTTGGATGATAACACGGCTTGTTGTGTGTGTGTATATATATATATATATATATATATATATATATATATATATATATATATATATATATATATATATATATATATATATATATATATATATATATATATATATATATATATATATATATATATATATATATATATATATATATATATATATATATATATATATATATATATATATATATATATATATATATATATATATATATATATATATATATATATATATATATATATATATATATATATATATATATATATATATATATATATATATATATATATATATATATATATATATATATATATATATATATATATATATATATATATATATATATATATATATATATATATATATATATATATATATATATATATATATATATATATATATATATATATATATATATATATATATATATATATATATATATATATATATATATATATATATATATATATATATATATATATATATATATATATATATATATATATATATATATATATATATATATATATATATATATATATATATATATATATATATATATATATATATATATATATACACATTATTTTGTGTAATTTAGTTTATATATATTCTGAATATTATGTACTTTGCGAGCTTGGTGGAACATGGATCAGGCTGATGCTTCCATCTGATATATCTGACAGAGAATCCTACTCAGCTAGCTACAGAGAGTTAAGGCTGGCAGTAAAAAGCAGAGCTGACAGCCATTTTGAGTTTCTACACTGAATCCAGGCGCAGTAAATGAGGCCACAGGATAGGGGAAGGGGGAGTTGTGCTCTGCGCCGTGTGCAATAACATTGGAATGTGGTGTGTAGCAGAGATCGTGGTCACTTTTTGTACTGTTTTTTTTTTTGTTCATGCTGACTGTGCATAATGCTTTTTCTGGTTCTATTATTATTTTATGCAGTAAGTTTGGTCCCACATGTTTGGAATTTTTGTGTATGCAGTCAGCTTTGTAGCACAAGTCTACACCTAGTCCAAGTCTTCTCAGTAAACGTTTTATTTTGCAGCCTGCTAAGTTGCAAAATATACACATGCTAACTTATTCATTGTTGGATAATAGTGCCCATAGAGGTGACTCAACTACTGTCTTGCAGGTAAACAATGCGGTAAAAGTAAAGCTAACTAACTTGACAGGACGGATTATTGCTGTCACCAGATAAGATTTTATAGATTGCGAGAGTAACTGCATTTTGGAACTATTATTAGAGAGACTGTACAGCCGACATGATAAATACTGAAAAACAAAGCCCTATCTTTTCATTCATTTCTTTTCATACATTCAGTTTATTGGTGAGAGGCAATGAACGTCAAGGGGCATTAACCCACTGCATTACCAAAATCTTGTGGCTGCACATACTTAGTTTGTCATAATTCTTGCAAGGATAATCTTTTATTTGTCCTCGAAATAAATAGATATACAGGTGTCTTTGAAGTTGCTACACAACGGATAAAACACACCCTCACAATTCAGTGAAGCTTAATTTAGTGAAGCACTGATTTGCTTTGCGCAATGATTTCATACTTAGTTGATACTGTAGTCATGGATAGAAGCAGTAATTTGCAATTTTCCATCTTTTTTGTCCTTTTAGGTAGTCAAAGAATTTTGTTCTAAATTTATGACTGGGGTCCTCTCAGCTTGAAGGTGAGCTATTTGTGCATGTTTTAATTAGTTTACATGCCTCATGTTATATTATCTTTCTCGAGCGGTGCTGCTTTAAAAATAAGCATTTTATTTTTTAAGTTTAGTCTCTTACAGCAAACAATCTCCCTTTAAATACATACTGTACAGGCAGATGAAATTCATATACTAGAAGTTAATGAATACACTTAACACAGGACACCTAGCCTCAACACTGCAGTTTGTGCAACCATCAGAACTCTATACGGAAAATCCTGTCATGTTTTGCATAACCTCTTTACTGCTGCCAACACTGTCCCTGTTGGTCCGCTCTCATTCGCTGAGGATTCAGCCAATAGGAAGGTGGGGGGATGGGAGAAATATAGGGTTGCTGCTGTTGTCAACTTCAATGTCATTTCTGTTCTCTGGATCTGAGCTTAGGTAAACATAAAATCAATGAGTTAATCAGAAAATGAAGGCAAAGGAAATTTGTCAGACCAGTTACAGTTTTTCAGGCTGACATGAAAAAAAGGTATTTTGGTACACTGAGCTGCACCTTGACTGTTGTCACTTTGGGACTGATAGAGCAGCCTGTATTCAGGCAGTCTGTCTGATTTGGCTTGAATGCGTCAAATCTGTGCCATAGAAAGAGGCATTTGGAGGAACCGACCAGTTTGTTATGCAGATTTAAAAAAAACAAAAAACAAGAACCTTCTAGAAAGGAAAAACAAGGGAGCTACAGGGCTCTACAGTGACCTCTAGTGTTTCCTCAGAATCTCTGCAGGCATTTCTGTGCTTTGCACTGCGTAATATTCAGGACAGGTTTTTTAACGGTGGTGCTGTGGTCTTTAGTCTTGTAGCTCTAACTGGAGTTTTAGATCTTTTCTAGACTCATCACACCCTCTGATGGCATGTGATCTCTGCTTGTCACTTTGCAGGCAGCAATGGAGGTTGTTGTGACAGAGGAGAAAAAGAAAATTTTCCGTGCCAGGAAAACCATGAAGATCAGTGATCGACAGCAGCTGGAGAGTCTTCACAGCACTTTGTTGTCTGCAACTCCGGGACTGTCCAACCCATCTCCACCACCACTAATGAATGGCACTCATAAAGAGGACGGTCAAAAAGCAGGGGACAAAGAGCAAAACAACATCTCGGACTCAAATTCCCCTCGTGCCATATCACCTGCTTCTCCGGTTCCTTTCCTGTCCCTAAACCTGTCACCCTCGCCCAGCTCTTCACAAAGTCCCAAAGCAAAGGATGAATCTCCCACCACACCTCCTACATCACCATTCCACTCTCTAAACTTTGAACTAAGAAAGATGGACAATAAGGAAGAGGAGAAAAAAGGGTCCATGTCGCCATCATCAAGTGACCCTGATACAGCACCAACAGAAACTACGGAAAATCAGGAAAAAGATGCAGAAAAGATTCCAGAGGTGGAAAAGGAAGAGGTAAACGCTTCAAAATGTTTTGGAAGATTTCTCTCTTAACATTAAACAAATCAGTATTGTTTTCAATTGTTTAATATAAATAGGTTTTTTATATTGTTTCCAACTGTAAGAGTCACAAAATTACACTTACAATAATTGTCCACTTACTCCCGTCCTCAGGTGAACCAGACTGCAACAGTGGACCAAGTTCTGGATTCGGCGAAAGATTCCACGAAAGGTGTGGTTTCATGTTCGCCTGTGCCATCTCCAGTATCTGACTGCACAAAACCAATGGATACAGTTAGTGACGCTACAAAGGCCGTGGACCCTGACGCCTCCACTGCCAAAATGAACGATGAAAAGCCTTCTTCACCTAGATCTGTAACTCCCGATTCCTCTCCTTCTTGTTCCTCCTCGTCTCGTCCAGCGTCCTCATCTCATCTGGATCTAAAACAAGACAAAGAAATCAAAAAGAAAGTTAGAGAGGAGAAGGATGATAAAAAAGATGTCAAGAAAGGATCCATCAATGAGGAAAATATGGAGGTGGACTCAGTAAAAGTGGAGGCCAAAGTCAAAAAAACTATCATCAGCAAGATCACAAAACCATCTCGGCCATCATCCACTCCGCCATCGAATACAGGTATGAGTGAGTGGCCATTTTGCCATATATGCAAAGACCATTAGAAAAAAAGCTATAATATCTGATATGTCATTCAACACAGTTCTTATTTTAAATTTTGAGAGAACTCAGACATATTAATATTGGTAGACAGCCACCAGAGATGGATTTAATGGACATACCAAATTATCCTCATGAAAGTCTAAAGGTGATCTGATGTAGAACTCTGGCAATTCACAGACTGATAACCCATGTAAATGCAAGAAATTAATCAGATGTTAGTGTTGGAGTTCTGTGTTCATATTTAGGACATTGAACATGGAAGTAAGCAGGTCTTGGTTTTATCTTCTCCTTGAAGCACAAGAGGAGAGGAGCTCAACCTCAGGGCTGAAACGCACTCTATCCGAGGGTACTGAAAAAGATGAAGTGAAAAGAGACGGAAAGAGGCCGAAGGTAGAGCGTGAGGAATTGGAGGCTCAGCTGGAACTTAAAATCACTGCAAAAGCTGGTAGTCACGACAAACTTGAAAAGGTAAGAATGCAACTATGCCGACTTTATCCTAAAGAACGCTACTTTGGATGTAATGGACATTTTTAAAGCTGTTTTTCTTCCCTCTTTTACGTGATGTTCTTTCTCAGATTGTGCAGCAACTAGTGGATGAGCGGTTGAGGGTCTTAGAGCTGACAATCTTTGACAAGCATTTTCAAGAACTGAAGGAGAGAGTGGAGAAGCTCGACTGTAACACCAAACATCAGATGGCCATTAACTCACTCCAAGTTAGTAAGATGTATTTTTAATTATAAGTCTCATCTAGTTGTAATTCACTTTTATGGTTAGCTAGGAGCATATCTTAAAACCTACTTTTGTACTTTTTTTTTAGACCAAAATTACTCGATTAGCAAAAAAGTTTGGTGAAGCTAATCAGGCATCGGAGAACAAAAGGAAACAAGAGGTAGGACACTTAATCTTTTTTGTATTTGGGTTTATTTCTGAAAGAGTGTCTGGCCAGCAATGTTTTGTAAAAACAAATCTGACTTCCTTAGGCGCTTGCTGCTGCTGCTGCTGCCTCTGCCTCTGCTGCTGCTACCCCTTCTGCAGCCAAGACTGCAACCGTTGCAATCAACCCTCAGGCTCAGCGGTAAGTGTCCATGCCGAGGGCAGTTTCATTTCTAGTTCCCTTTCAACCATTATATACTGAAACAACAGGGGTCTTTTGGAAGTGATGTTGATCACTTCAATACAACTTCTGAATTTGAGTTTTCAGAATTCACGGCATGTGTTTGAACATGTTTTTTCTTTGAATATAGCAGTGTGTGCTCTTTGGTATTGTGTGAATATAATTTGGCCTTTGTATGAACGTGACAATACCGGACTGAAGCCAGAACTACACACTGAACCGTTCGCTTACGTGTCTAGTTGACATTGTCCCAGGATGCTATCTGTTATCACCAGAGGCTGAATTTAAAACTAATGGATAGAATAAAGAATACTTACATCCTCCAAATCCATACTTTTTGGAAATCCAAGATTCTGTGGCTGTTGTTCGATTTTTTTTCGGGATCGGCTTTTTTTTTAAACTCTTACCCTCACTCCAAATATTTCTTAAGACTCGTTTGGAATATACAAACACAGACCCCAGTTTGTGTTTTGCACCTGCAAAATAACCACGCGTGGGTCCAGGTCCTGAGTCTTGTGACGTTCTACAATGTGAAGCCTGAGCGTGTCCTCAGGCAGTGCAGTGTAGTTAAAACTGCACCTCTCCTCCCAACAGCGTGCTCCGACGGCAGACAGTAGAACCACAACCTGTGCCCAGTGAAGGAGTTGGTCCCTCTGTTGGTAAGACTGCTGCACTGCCTGTTCAGAAGGAGATAAAAGAAGAGAAAATGGAGGAGGAAGAGGACAAACATACGTCACGTCACAGCGCCATGGCAAAAAAGCTGGCAGAATTCAGTGAGGGGAAATGCAGAGCTGACATTTATCTCCGCCCAATCAATTCCCAGTTGGAAAAAGTGCTTTACAACAACTGCAAAAGAAGCTCAGGAAATCCCAGGGCTGACCGCTACGCATCATACATATTCCGCACCATAGTCCCATATGAAATCTACTGTAACTGGGTGGCTAAAGTGAACTACGTTGGATTGTTGGGCAAGGAAGCGCTCCCCAAGAACTTAAGGAGGACTATCAGGACGCTCATCGAGCGACGATTCCCTCGACTAACCTGTGAAAGCTGGAGAGAAATTCGTGATGTTATCAATGAACTACTGCGCGTCAAGAGGAGACCAGAATTTTTTCGAGAATACAGTTGCAAATCGAATAAAAGCCCCATTGTCTACTAACAAATTATCACCTGACCGTCAATCAGGTTCTAGTAAAAAATACTCACAATTACAGCGGCCTTAAGAGTAGTCAATGATTGTGCAACCCTTGTTATAAACCTAAGTGATGCCTTTGACACAGATCATGCAGTATTGAGACACTGTAGGGCTCTTAAAACAAACTGACCGATGGTTTGAGAAGTGTCACTCCCCCGAAGGATCAAATGGTTGGAGGCAATGCTCAATCTTGCAACAACTCCCATTCACTACATGTATCACAATGTTTCCAACACAAATGTCCACTCTTATGTGGATGATACTGTGATATGCTGCTCTGTCCCTTCCGTCAAACCAGCCTTTTTGTTAGCAAAGACTAAAACTTAAGAGTGTACAACGTACTTTTTGCGAAACCCTACGATTGCTGATGAGACACATCTTGGGATGTTTTCTAAGGAACTGAAGCTTTCATATGTCAGTACATTTCAGGACTCTGGGATTTGCTTGTATGCTTTCATTGGATTGTCTGCCATGTTACCATGTAAATTTAGCCATTGGAAAATTCTTATTTGTAAGGCTGTTCTCTGTCTACTTCCATCGTACACACTTCATCCTTCCTTGAAAATAGGAATGGAAGTTTATGTTGTTGCTCCTTTCTCTGTGTACCTAAAGCTCAGACTAAATCGGGAAGAAAGACATTTAAGTTGGCTGCTCCCTCTGTTGGAATAGGTTAAAAATAAGGTGATCCCACTGGATGCAGGCTGGTTATGTTGCAGGTGTGCTGTTTTGACACATTTTGGATATTTTATGATTTGACATTTTATGATTCTGTGGTGTATCCTTTATTTGCATTAGTAATTGTTATACTTTTGTCTAAAAGCCTGTTAACTGTGCTGCTGCCTGTCCTGGTCAGGACATTCTTGTAAAAATGAGAATTTTGAGAATAATGGTTCGGTTCAACAGAAGCATACTGGGACAATTGTCATTATGGGTCATTGAAATATTCACGTGATCTCAATGTCACTCTTACTGGACTGAGGTTCTTAGAACTTATTTTATAATGAAGTGCGTGCTTGGTGAGGTCTAGACAAAGTCAAAAACCTTCATGAAAACTCAGACATGTACTTTAATAACGAGCTGCCACAAGTTGTTCGCTGACTGTATGAAAATGAAATAAATGTGTTGTCACTGTACCACAATCACTTGTCTTTCTGTCATGTACTGAAAGGTTCAGTGTGTAACATTTAGATGCATTTACACGAAAGGATGCCTTTCACCCACATGCCCCTATTGGCAGATATGAATATAAAAAATACGAAGTTTGTTTTTAACTACATTATTTGAATTGCTGTTTTTTTTCACAATAATTCTCTTTACCCTGGAATGGGCCTTTCACATTTAGAGACATATTTACATCGGGGGCAGGGCGCCATGTTTTTTTCAAACCTCAGCTGCAACAGGCAGCCTCTAGATGTCACTAAATTCTTCACACTGAACCTTTAAACAACTAAGTATAAGCAATTATACTTTCTGAACAGGCCAGTCCGGACTTCCATGGACATAAAGCAGATATCAACAGTTTCATCCTCCAGCCCAGCTGGTGAGTAGTATTGTTTTTTTGCATTGTTCTAAATTAAACACATTGGAACAATGTCCAGTATTTACATATAACCCTCTTTATTAACTATTGGAGTTGCTTGTTCTCTCTGTGTTCATGTATGATGCAGTTTCCCTCTACAGCACCAAACAATCATCGGTGTTGTAGATTCTCTGAAAGAATGCAATCTGATAAACTAGTAGTATGATAGTATACTTTAAATTTTAGTAGTCTGTAACAAGGTAGGTGGGTTAAAATTAAAAAATGATGGCTATTGGCAATAAAATCATAAAATAAACCAGGTAGGCTGAACACAGTTTGCTTACCACCCACAAGGAATAATTCTGAAGTAGCTCCAGACCATGGACACAAGCCACAAAAACAGCGCATTCCATAGTAGCAGGTTCAGAAAGCAGCGCTACCTGAACAAGACATCTGCTTCAGGTTTTACGCCCTTATGTTGTCTGTCATTATCTCAGTGAGACTTTCCTGCTGCTTTCTGAAACAAACCGTCTTCCCTAATTTCCTCAGTCAACCCAGCTCAGACAGCTCTGTCAGGCCCTGTGCCAGCTTCAGCCCCAACATCCACAACTATGGTCCAGCAGGCGCCCATCCTCCAGCTTCTCACCTCCACTGCCACTGCTGCCTCCACCTTGGCTACTGGCATCACCACTCAGAGTCCTGCTGGCACCCTGCTGCTGAAGACAGGCCCTGGGAGCAGCATGATGGCCTCGGGCCAGCCTCTCCTCATCCAGCTGCCTTTATCAGTGGCTAATGGTCAGGCAGGAACGCTAGTCAACTTCCCTGTCTCCTCCCTGTCTGCAGCCAATACACTTAACAAGGCTAAAACCACTGGTTCTACCGCCACGTTTATACTCAAGCCCGCTACCATCAATACGACGACATCAGCTTCTGCCCCAGCTACTGCTACTGTCTCAACGCCCCAGGCCGCCACCAGCCAGTTGTCCTCTACCCAGATCTCCCTTGCCCGAGCCGTGTATCAAGGGGGTGCTGGGGGAATAACTACACCCAATGCTGGGGTGTCCGTAACCACGGCCAGGACGCCGGCTCAGTCTGTCTCTGTTGCTGGAGCCATGTCGTCAGCCTCCTCTCCTGCAACCTCTGGGCCCGCAGCTACAGGCTCCACCGCTCCAGGGCCTCCACAGGGGACATCGCTGACGTCAAAGACAGGTGGGGGTTTGCTGTGACTGTTGTTGCTGTGGTGTCTTTAACGGTATCAAGGCATTTCTGCTGTGAGTCATTGAATCGGTCTCAAAACTGTCACTAGGTGATAAAAGCATCAGGGTAACACTAGACTTTCACTTATTGTGCATTAAACAGCAGCTTCTCTGTATTTTGCTGAGTTACGTGTTTCATTGTTGGATTTTTTTTTTTGCCAAACATCTCAACTTTTGCCCTCCAACTTCTCCAGACAACCAAGCTACCGCAGCAACTCCATCTAAAGCAACTGCGGCACGACCCAAAGGCTCCGTCATAGACCTCACAGAGGATGATGATGACGTGCAAGGTAAGGCAGGAGCATACTTTGTTTTTCCGTAGAATAAAAAACATTTTCAATTTTTCTCCAGTCTTGATTGTATTGTGCTCTACTCTCTCCAGTGACAGGAGTGAAAAATGCCTCTGTTGCCGCTCCCTCACCGACCCAGCGTCCGCTTCCAGGCATCAACATTCACAACAGTAAGACCGCCGCTTTATATTCACAGCATGAGAGGAAGATTCTGAGCCAAATGACATATGTCAAACTCATGAACCTGTGTTTTAAAATAAACTGCACATCTAATTTTCATGTCTGTTGTGTCCTCAGGTACAGGAGCAAGAATGTCTCCACAAAACAATCCTCAGCTAACTGTTCACCACCGCCCCCCACTGGTGAGGATTCAGAAATACATATGCATTTTTTTTTGTCGCAATTCAGTTTCTTTGGACAAATCGTTCACATTAACCACACACTCTCTCTAAGCGTGATTGTGTAATCATTTAACTCTGAAATTGTGATGTCCTTATTATATTCAGTTGATTCTGCCAGTAGACCAACTTAACACTTTTCTCTTTCGTAGGATTCACCAATAAAATCGCGCACTGTAAGCACTACTACGCCATCCCGGGTCACTGGCTTGGTGCTGCCCCCTCTCCCCGTGGCGCCTGCACCAATACGTTTACCCCCAGAGGCGGAGCGGACCTCACTTCCTCAGCAACCCCAGCTGAAACTGGTGCCAAGTCAGACCGGTATAGTCCTGTCATGGTGCGTGTCAGAAACTGACCGGACCTGTGCAGCTGTAGACAGCTATCACCTCTATGCCTTCCACCAAGACAACTCCAGCGGCAATGTGGCACAGCAGAACTGGAAGAAGATTGGGGAGGTGAAGGCTCTTCCTCTGCCCATGGCCTGTACACTGACGCAGTTCCAGTCCGGCTCCACTTATCATTTTGCTGTTAGAGCCAAAGACATATATGGGCGCTTTGGTCCTTTCTGTGAACCTCAGTGCACAAATGTCATCAGCTCCAGCTCAAGTTGAGCAGTAAAGGAATGGAAACACAAGTTTTGCATTTGAAAGTTCGTGACTTCCTTTAGTTCTTTATTGTACGTTGTAACACAAACAGTATCTGTAAATATCTTTACATTAACAGCTAGACTTGTGACTGACTTGGAAGCAGCAATCAGTTGGTTGTGTCTGGTTAATGTATGTATCGTACTTTTGTGACAGTTGTGTATGATTGAATTTCTTTGACTCTTTCCCCAAGTCAGATATTTATGTTATCTCCTGTTACTCTGCCTTGGATGTTTTTTGCTTTACTTGAGAAGAAACAACCAGATTATTCGTGTATACTCAAGAATTGCACAGAAATGTATATGTGGTAGAAAGTGAATGAGAAGTTTTGTAAATTTGTCTGGCAACCAGACTTTGACAAACACAATAAAAGGTTTTATTAAAGCCTTGGCTCTTGGCTTGGACATACTATCAGCTTGATTACTGCATTGCCCAAACATTCCATGTATAACCAGTTGAAATTGATGTACAGTAGTTGAAGTACACACACACAGGAGGATCCAGTTAATTTGACTGACCTTTGATTTCCTCAGAAACATCAGCTGCTCTGCAAATGTGGCAGCCGGTCATGGAACACTGCACAGTAAAAGAGGGGCCAAATACACCATGTTTATGCCACCACCCTGAAAAAGATACTGTACTTCCATGCACATGGTTTTTGGAAGTCACCGATAAGTTCAGTTTTATGATCTGAGAAAATAGTTTTTGGAGTAAGTTTGAAATTAAATATAGCATCATAATTATTTATTCATCAATGAAAGACTTTAAACTATCAATTAGTTAAAAAAAAAAAAAAATCGCAGTGTTTTGTCTTTAACCATGCACATCTATTTCAAACTTACTTCCATGAGTTTCTACAGAGGTGGTGTTTCCCCTCAGGGTGACGTCTGCGGGCTGCAGGTGTCATCGGTGGAGAGCGCAGCTCAGACTCGGTGGTTTGGTTTCAGCCTGAGTCGATGTCTCTGTGACTCCGAGTGAAACTGAAGTTCTCCTTGACTTAAATCAAACAACGAGGCCACTCCACCACCACCACCACCACCACGGTGAGATTGTTCTCCACGTGTGTGCCTGCAGCTAGCCACAGCTAATAACAGTTAGCCTGATGCTAACCGGCTAACATGAGTACAGGTACCGTGACCAGGGGAAGAGAGATCACATGTGTACAAACAAATGCTAATAAATGTAGCATATGAAGCAGTTTATTGTACTTGGCTACTCAAGAACTCGATAGACCTGGACAGTTTTCGTATTTCAGAGGAGGATGCAGTGTTCACAGGTAGTGAGTGTAAACGATGTATTTAAAAGGCAGGTCAAAGTCTTCACTCAGTACTTAGGAAGTAAGTTATCTATTCTTAACTATGTCTTTCTTTGAACCCCAGTCTGTTAGAGGGCTTGTAACGCCCATTACATTGTGGTGTGGATGCTGACTTGTTTTCACTTTCTTCAACATTGTGAGATATGATACAGATACAGATTTCACAGAGGATAACTCATGGATCTTGATGAGAAAAAAAAAAAAAAAATCAGGCATTGGATTTCGAGTTCTGATATCTATGAGTGTGTGTGTGTGTGTGTGTGTGCATGCGGTGCAATAATAATAATCAATTTCAATCAATTTAAATGCTGCACAAGGGGACTGTTGGGCTTTTGGTTGAGTTTACTAAGTTTATTTTTTGTGAAATTACATTAAATGCAGGACTTTTACTTGTTTGTAAATTAGTACAGTTTTTTTTTACTCCTATTGCTTCTTATGAGGTTAGTATTGGAATACTGCCACCGTATTTCCTCAAGTTATTTCATGTCTGAGCTCAGGCTGCCACTAGAGGGAGTCCTTGCTTTTCTTTGTGGAGACACTTTTCTTGACAATTGTTGCAGCAGCCCTCTGTACTGTCGCATCTTCCTCCAATACACAATACTACACGGGAACCCACCTCCACACAACTCTGTCTGTTCCTGCCACCCCCTCCTTTTTGTCACTGTCTCTCCCTCCCTCCCCCTCCCTCTCTCTCCCTCCCTCCCCCTCTCTCTCTCGCTCTGTCTCTCTCTCTCTCTCTCTCTCTAGATGAGGGGGAGGAGAGCGAGTGACTGCAGTTGGAGTTGTGCTCTGCTGCGCTCTCCGCCAGCCAGAGGTGTGTTGTCGGCTCCACACTCTTGTGTCTCTGGGTCCACAGGCAGCAGCACCCCGCCATGCGAGCCAGACCGAGTGCCATGTCTCACAGCTGTGTTGGCAGAGGGTCGCGGCTCATCTGAAGGGAAGGCAACGTCTTGCTTTGAGGAGGACAGAAGACACAAGAAGACCAGTTGCAGAGAACGAGAGGGAGAGAGGGGGGGATACAATGAAAACCTCCCACTCTCGCCCTCACTAAACAGAGCAAAAACGGAAGGCTTTGGAGTATTCAATTTTTTCTTTCGTTTTATATTTTTCTTATTCCTCATCGCGGTGCTGGGAGGTGCTTCATCTTTTCATATAGTCTCTCTCTCCATCATTTGCCTCCTCATCTACTTCTCCATCTACCTTGTGTATAATTTTCTCTGTTCATGAGTGAGAGGAAAGATAAAGGAGGGAGTTTTGTTTTCCATTTTTTTGGGCTCATTTCTTTCCTCCCCTCTCACCAAACCCCATCATCACCTGTCGGTCCCTCCTTGCCATTTAATCTCTGCTGCTGCTGCCATCACTCCCCTCATCCTACGCCTCTCTCTGTCTCTATACTCTGATTTTATATGAACTTGGATGAATTTTCTTCAGCGATAACCAAAACAAGCACTCCATGAATGACTCTTTTTTTCCCCTTTTCTTTCTCTTTTGGTCCCTCCACACCCATTTTCTTTGCATCACACTCTTGTGGGATTCTTAAATTTGACCCTAGGTAGGTTAACTATTGTTTAGTGTCTGTCTATCTGTCTGTCCGTGTGTGTATTTGTGTGTGCTTTACGTATACATAAAACACACATTAACACACAAATGCACTCAAAAAAAGGACAGTGTTCAGTGAGTCGATATCCGTCTGGTCTCGCATTGTTTTCGCACCTTCCTACTCCTCATCCGTCCTCATTATGGCAAAGTGCTCCCATTTTTAATTGTCGTCATTGAGGAGTCTTTATCCACGCGCCATGTCCCCTTTTCTGCTTAATAAAGATGTCATTATCTTTTGCAACCTGTTGTGAGAGGGAGAAAAAGAATCAAGCAGAGCCCTGATGGAGAATGAGATTCATCTCCAGGTGCTTTAATTATTTTGCATTTTCGCATTTTAATTGGGTAAAGTTTGGGAAAATTGACTCTTTAAGTAAATTATATTCAATTTATGTTATTGAGTGAGCTGAATTCAAAGTTCGGCGCTAATAGCCATCTCCACTCATTAAGAGTGGATCCCATTTCATGCTTGATTTGTGCTTATAGTCATCCTGCCAGTCTATCAGCAGCCGTTAGCACTTCAACTACCCCCCCCAACACACACACTCTATCTATTCACTTCCTTTTGATTTTCAAAATAGTCCTTAGAATTGAATTCTCCTGCCCTCTGCATGCTTTCAGTTTTTCCCTTCCCTTCCTTCGATTGGTTTTCATTCAGAGCTGGCTGGTTCTTCATCCCTGAAGCTCTCCCCCACCTCTCCACTTGTCTTCATTCTCATCCTCTATCAGGCAAGAGAGACCAAGAGTTGGCATTAGTTGGATGTCGAGCAGTGGATTAAGCAGGTAATGCCTCGCTGTGGATTTGCGATGTAGCCGCCACTGTGTGCAGGTTGTAGATAGAGACAGACTGATAGACAGATAATATATATAGAGAGAGAGCGAGAACGTAATACCTCGTCTCATCCCTACCCTTCTCTCTTCCTCTGTCACATTTTTCCTCTTTTCTTCACATTGTGTTCGCTGCCTTGTCTCTACTTCACACTGCCACATCTTTTTGGGAGCGCTGTTTTAAAGCATTTCCACTGCTCGTATGTTCTCACTAAGTTTTTAGCCTTGACACACACATATGTATATGGGCATGAGGCTGAAATTGCCGGTGCAATTGAAAAATTACACCCAGTAGCGTAGGCCCATGACAGCCACTTCAGTCTGCAGCTCTCCCCCTTTTTCTTACGGACTGACAAGGGCTTAATTAACGGCTCCTTCTTGACTGTTGTGAGAGTGGGATCTCGTCATGATGGAATATGAAGGACCACTCGTTTTGCTCTGTCTTTTGCTTTTGTGTCTCAACTCTGCTCCTCTGTAAAACGTCTCCACTTCAGTCAATAAGTTATGTGTTACAGAAAAGAGTTAATTAGGTGAGTAGTGAATTAATATAGCACCCACTTCTTCTCCGCAACCTTAGTGTATGCACATGCATGAGCATTCGCTGTGTACGGGGAGTGCAGTGAATCGAGCGCGTGTGTGTGTGCGTGCATGCTGCTGATGGCAGTGTATTCTGCACGAACTTTCATCAGCAAGTTCTCGGTATAGGGTGTTTTTTTTTTTTTTTCTTTCTATTTTTTGCCCGCTCTGTTAAACCCCTCTTCACCCTGCTGTGACTAATTGCTTGTTAATCAGGCCGTTGCTTTTGATCTTAATCCATTTTTCCCCCTGTATTTACTCTTGTACCTCTATGAAAGTCATGCATTATCTATTCTTCATCCTGCTTCTAGAAAGCACTTTTGAAATTCAGGTCCAAAGTACTAAAGTGGCTAAACATCTCATTAGGTTACTCGCTCAGTTAGTCCAGTGCAGTGTGCAGGTGCATGGCATTTAACAAGCACTTATTTAAAATCCCTCTCCTCTCCTTACCGTGCATTTTGTTTTAGTTACTGTTTGTTAACCAGCGTTGATGCCCTCTTCCTCCTCCTCCTCCATTACATCGCTCTTTGTATCCTGCTCGATGGATCTGCGACAGATCTCTGAAAATGCCCAGATCTCTGGATAATGAATCACAGATCTAATGTGACTCATGCACCAGCTTTAATGTATGAGACTCGTCAGCATGACCTTCATGAGCACACATCTGCACCATAGATGACATGCTCATAGGCTGTGTGTCTCAGAGTTTGCGTCAGTGATTCACTGATGTGTCCGCTTTTTTCCCGGTGAATTCAAGTTCTGAATGAACTCTCTAATCAACTTAAACAGCCAATTAGCAGCAAAGTAATTCCCCCAAAGATGATTCAAGCTAATGATTCCACATTTCCCCAGAACTGAGGTTTGAATTCTGTTTGTCTCGTGTCTTTAGTCTGAAACCATTCTGAATTAGGTGATTCCATTCTGTCTCAACACAAACTGCTTGGAGTGTTTCAAGACAGTGTGTGCTCTCTTCGCGCAGGAATGTATCATTTGCTTTTAAAATTCCTCTTGAATATTCCCCCTAAAACGGCCTTTTAAATATTCCTTGTTAACAGAGTGAGAGAGTGGGGCCCTGACCTAAAAGTTTCAACTTGATTTTAAATGAGCGTCTCTAACTGCAAACACTCTAAATGATTCACGACATGCTTTAAAAGAGTGGCGTAATGGCGCCCAGCTGAAAGCACAGAATAGTTTAAATAAAAAGACCATAACAGGGCCCGATTACCTCCAGGGTCTCAATCTAATGATGGGTTTATGTTCAGAAGAGCCATCAGTAGGATTGTTTGAATGGGTTAGGGGTGGATTTAACATCCTGCCCTAAAAAGAAAAACAATTTCAACATTAAAAGCAGGAACATACGAAAAAAATGTATTTGAAAAGCGATTGTATAAAAAAGCTGAGATTTGAATAAATAAAGAATTGAATAAATAAAAAACATTTGCATCAAACTATGAGCTTTTCAGATCTCAATAATATAAATGAACAACTACGCTTTATTCATTGTATGCACATTTAATCAAAACAGCACAGTTTTATTATACACAAGTCAACTTTGTCATTTCAATACAACGAGAGTCAGAGAAAAAGGTAATTCTTTGGAACCAACATTTTTTTCAATGAATTATTCATTATGGTGCTAGACACGATTAACATTCTACACATGCAGATGTCCTCTGACAATATTCCTGAGGCTAAACTGTTTATACCTACATACTTGACTTCCTCAAAATACACAGATACAGTACACACACTCATACAAACATCCCCAGATACACACGTGGATATGATACATGTTCAAATGAGCTACACCAACCTTGGTGTAGTGCATATCAACTTTGGCATGTGTCTGCGTATGCTGTCGTATGCAATGCAAACCAAAGGTACTTGATTCATGATTTGGTCGCTAAAAATATCAGTGACAGTGGTCCAGAGTTGCACATAACAATGTGAAATGGAAAAGAATGTTGCTGACATAAGGGTTAGAAAACCAGAAGCTCTCGGTAGAGGACAAACCTACACCAAGGCCAAACAGGCTTCACATGGTTGTGAAGTAGGAAAAAAACCATCTGTGCATTACTCCCTCAATGATCAACTGACTCTATTGAAATAATAATTGCCATGTTTTCCTCCCTACCATTAAATGATGCCAAGCTATTCGTATTAATGCATAATGGTGTATGAAAATGTACATTATGGTCGTAAATCAAGTCTTGGAAACCTCAGTCGATAAATAGTTTAAAGATAATATGACCTGACATATCATGGTACAAAATGAAACAAGTGATAATTTGATTCATTCAAAGACTGTGAGACCCACATTGTCAGAACTCAGGTTTGAAACAGCTCAGCGATAAAACGGAAACACTCTGAGCCTCTTCTGTAAAAAAAAAACGCCTCAGTGACACAAGTGGCCAGCAAACTTCAACACATTCAGATTGCAGTGAAATGGGCAAGTAGGCACAACGGCCTGGCCGAGTCGAGCCTTGACCTCAGAGCTAGTTGACTTGTGTACAGTGACATTCAGCCTTCGCCAACAACAACACATCCATCCACAGCCGCTCTCTTCCCTCTGACTCTGCCCATCTCTTCTTTGTCTTCCCCTACAGACTGAGAGAGCGGCGAGCGCAGCCCTGCCCGGCAAACCCGTGATCATGACTGGCTAGAGCAAGGCAAGGCGCAAAGTGACGGACGGCGGAACAAGGAGGAGAGAAGAAGGAAGGAACGAAGGAAAGAAGAAGAGGAGTACCCCCCCCCACACACGCACATACCACACTGCCCGTCTCCTCATCTCCACGGCAACCGTGTTCACACGCTCGCAGACTTTTGAGAAGAAACCTCGGGCGAGCTCTATCAGCAGCGTTGGACTAAAGGGAAGGAAGAGTCGGATGGAAAGAAGTGCATGAAAGCGCTACCTCCCTCTCTTTCCATCCACCTTTTTTTTTTTTTTTACTTTCTTTCGTTGAGCATGTGCTGATGTTTTGAGTTGATGGTCAACTTTCGAATTCCCGAACCATCGTTCAAACCAGCTCTCATCTGCCGTGCTGCAGATCAGTCTTTTTTTGGCACCTTGCGTATGAAAACCAGTTTCTAAGCAACTCCTTCTCCACCACCGAGCAACTGCTTATATGTTTACCCAGAGTTTTAAAGACTGAATCCTAGTCACTGCAATTCATACTATTCCACTTTAAAAACCTCACCTCACCGCACCTATATCGCCCCCACCGCTGCCCACCTCCACCCTCTGAGAGACCCGGCCTCAGTCCTCCGTGTGTGACTTCATCTGTCTCCTACCCCTTCATCTGAGGCTATGAGAGGAGGAGTCGAATCCCAGACCACTCCATCATGCCAGTTCTGAAGAGCCGAGAGGAGATCCGGGCTGGCAATGTTCAAGGTAGGCCCCCCAATTGTTAATGCTGGTGTTGTTGATGTAACCACAATGTTTATGTACCAGCAAACCTTTTGCAAGCTCCTAACGCCACCCCTCAGTGGAATGTTCCCACCCCCTTTCTGTATTGACCTGGAGAAACTCCTACACTGTTGTTTTTCCAGAGCTCATGTCGAAAAAACTGCTTAGTTGTCAGATTTCAATACCCCCCTCGACTCACCCTCCCTTTTCCAAGTGTGTAGGAGAAGCGACAATGGCCCTTAGGTAAAATAAAAACATGAAAGGCCCTCTCTAGAGCCAACATGGCGGACTCTGCGGAAAGGGACCAGCTCCTTCTGTAGTTATAAAGGGCTCGTTCTAAGGTGATCAAAACACAATGGGTTTTGGTTTCAGGTGATTATACAAGATTAAAAATATAACTGTGAAAATGATCTCCAATTCGTTCCCCTTTAAGTCCTACACGGTGAACCTTTAACACCAAAGAGTCTCATTTCCATTGTTTTTTTTTTTTTTCTAATTATAATTTCTCCACAGAAATCTCCTGGAAAAATAGCAGAGGACTTTGAAATAATGGGTCTGCAGATGTTTCGCTCTGGGTATTAGATAATAAACATAATTGTGTCATTTGTGATGACACATCTGGCACTTCTTGAGATAACTGCCCGGAGGGTGTGCTCCATGGTTTGCTTTGGTCAAATGAGGGAGTCGCAGAGATTTATTTTCCCAAATACGACAACGCTGGGAGCAGTTCACTGGGCTGCACACATTTGTGTCATTGATACTGCAGATCACCTCATGATTTTACATCCTCGAAATTGGCTCTAAGCAGAAAGTCAGAGAGAAATTTCCTTAATGTCTGAGAACTTGGGAGTCATTTATTTTGTAAATAGTTTGACAAATAAAACTTAGTGTCTCTATCTTGGGTTTTTTTTTTTTTTGAAAAAGCTCATTGCCAGTCGTGATTTGTTTTCCTTTAGAGCAAGAGAGGACAGAATGAGAAGGACAAGAAGATGAGGGGGAGATAAACATTCAAACTGCAACAGAACAAAAGAGAAATTCTCTGTTTTTTTATTTTTTTCTTGTTGGACGCAGATTCTGTCTTGCAGTGCTTTGGGAGGGAGCCCAGTGTTGAGATAAGGGATAACGAGGCGCCGGCTTCAATGAGCCCATCAAAACGACGGGTTGTGCCGCTTCACAAGGGAAAACAGGTCCAGACAATAGTAACTGCACAAAGCGAGAGCGCGGAGGAGCTGGTGCCTGTTTTATTGCTGAGCTTGTGCTCCTTTGTGCAGGAGTTTGACTGATAAAAGACACATTTAAAAGTTGGAGGGACACGTTAAGATAATTGAAAGAGTTGTATAAGAGGCAGAGAGAGTGGGAAGCTGGAGTAAAATCCGAGGATTCTAAAGTGACGGTGCACCTGTAGGAAGCATTCCTGAACAGTTCTTGCTGTTTCCTTCATGCATGTGAATGGTTTTGAACCAAAACATGTGCAAAAGCCTGTCGTCCTGTCACCATGTCCAGCCCCTGCCAACGGAGCGGCTCCCGGTTTGTCTCCCGGTGGCACTGTGGATTAGATTCTTGGCTGGATGGTTTTCCCAAGCTCTGGCCGAGATGAGTTTTGCGATCACAAATCCGAACGGAGCTGTTTCTACGTCTGCATTCACAAGACACAGAATTTGATGTATCTGTCTAATTACGATGCGCCTGTTTGTCGAAGCGTGACTTAGAGGAGGTGTGTGACAGCTGGTGTGCGTGCCTCCCTCACAAGGAAAACAGCCTCAGCACTGAACAGACCCGCTGTATTCTGCTCACTTCATCACATATGCTGCACACACTCGCCTGGATTCCACCCCCCCCTCATAATATTTCAATCAAAACGCCATCATTCCCCTCAACTGCTGGGAGTAGTCTGACGCTGCCGAGGCCTGAAATGGCTGCGTGAACTGTGCTTCTAGGGCAGATTTACCACATTAAAAAAAACAAGAACCGGGAGAGATCGTGACAGAGCAAACGAGAGGTTAAAGCGCGGCAGATGGAAAAAAGAGGCAGACAGGCAAACAGCCGGGATCAAGGTGGTAAATCCAGCGGGAGCATCACTGTGGATGAAGGAGGCAGACACAGAGCCGTGAGTGCGTAAGCACAGAGGCCTGTGAGGGGCGTGGCATTGCTGCATCGTGACAGCGCACGTTGTTGGAGAGCGGGTCCGGCGGTGGGGGGTGGGGTCCACCTGATGCTGGCTCTCTTGTGAGTTGGGCAGCTTCCGTTTTTAATGGGCGGGCTGTGACCTGAGTGGAGACGGTGAAGCCGGGCCTCGCAGACGTCAGCAGGCGGGATCAGATTTGGATGCGAGGCTCATGCGAGCAGCTTCACAAATGTTGATTGAGTCGTTGAAAGATTACAGGTGCTGAGCAGACTGCTGTTTGTTGGGGGGGGGGCTGCAAAGCAGTCACAACTCCTCAGAAATGTGTCTGCCAGCTATGAATATTTTGAATAATAGTCCACCATAAGATATACCATCTGTCTGTTTATGTTATACTTGCAATTTAAGTAATATTTATTTCTTTGACAGGCGTTGGTTATCTCTAACATTCTAGTTAAAATGTTTACAGTTTACAGTTTTGTCAACGAGGGGAAATAGAAACAGCTCAGCGTGATTCTACGGCGCCATGAACTGCAGTCATCAGAATTTTGCATCAGATTTTATGCGAAGGGAAAGAAATGAAGTTTAGAACCAGTTTGAAGGAATTTGTTGCCTCATTCTATTCCACATCCACTCAGACAAATCTGTTGAGCTGATTAGTTCAATGTTCTTTATTTGTTTTATTTACGGTGTTGACCGTGTGTTTATCCATTCACTGTAGTTTGATACATTTCTCTGTACTGTGTAAATATAGATGGATGAGGAATTTCCACTAACCCCTCTCTATCAAAAAAAATGTCTTCAAAGCTGTGAATTCAAACTGATGAGCACCATTGAGGTTTAAATGTCCGTTTCAAAACAGCTCAGGCAGACATTGGTATTAAATATGTAACCATCCTATTTCTGTCAGGAGCAGAAACTCCACATGCATTTTTTTTTTGCCTCTACCATGTGTGACTGTGTGAGAAGGAGGAAGAGCTAAGAATAGAGTAAAGGGGGGCCGACTCTGTGATGCTGCCTCTACCCACATTTCTTCTCCTGTTTCTGAAGTCAGTATGCACTCAACCGGTTTTTGCTAATATCAGGCTCAGCTGAGCAACAGCACAACACGTTACACGTCCGCTGCGCCTATAAGTCGATTTCTCTCTTGTGGAGGTTTGGGATGCAGAAAGGGAGGCACAGATAAGTCTCCCGCCGTCTGTGTGTTCACCTTTAACACGATCACAGCGCCTGGGCTGGTACATACAGACATTTCATCAGAAAACTGTCACTCCTCCTGTCATGACAAAGGGAGGCCCTTTGAAGCTCCTCCACTGACAGACAGGGAGGAGAGCCGGAGGATTTTTTTTCTTCTTCATATGTTTCATGTGTGAATGGAAGAGAGCGAAGCTGAACAAAAGACAGAATCTGAGGGCTGAGAGAAGGGTCGAGGTTTCAGTGATGAGAGGAGCTGATGGCGGGTTCGATAGCTGAGCGAGATTGGATAATATTTGATGATCTGTCTTCAAAATGCGTGCATGAAACGGGTGTCATGAAATCATCGCTCCCGAGAAAGTCATGCGCTCCTGATGGCTCCGCTCAAAGGGAATGAGAAGCTGATGATTATGTTTTCAAAGATGGAGAGTGGCGCGTTAGAAGCAAGATGAGGAGGAAAAGTCTTGGATAAAATTAGAAGAGGGGAAAGGTTTATGTGATGTTAATCAACGGCTTAATTTAATCAGATAGGAATTTGACAGGTTCAGATCATAGACAGCATGATGACGAAATCAAGTGCAAATACTGTAAACACCGGCATCTTATGCATTCAGGCCATGGTCATTCTCAGCTGTCAATCATTTTCGTAGCATCAATCGATGGCAAATCAAAAATCGGTGCAATAAAAAGTACCTCATTTCCCAGAAAAAAATCTATTTGATGTGTACTTTGACTTCTAAGATTGATCCATGTCTTATTCACTAACATGGAGGAGGTTGGGTAAATGATCTCTACTGCAGCAAGCCACTATGTGTCAAGACACTTTAGGTTCCTGATGCACTTTTCTCAACCTGTTAGCGGCACTAATAGCAGGTGTTATCTGTTTCAGGTTTACACCTGTTCCAAGTGTCAATGAATCTGTCTCCATTTGACCCTCCGCGGGGGCAACCTGTCAATTAATTAGTGGTGACTTGAGACCGGCAGACAGCTGCGGAGGTGAGGAGGAAATTGCCCTGCCGCGTTTACAGTCCCCAACATGAAGGAAAAACAGAAGCTCAGTGGGGAGGAGGCCGTATCTGTCACTGGTTTTTGTTCTTAATGATGCAGAGGAACAGGTTATCAGTGAGACAGAGTCCAGGCCGAAAGGTAGAGCGTAACCTCTCAGGGGGGTAAATTGGAAAGTGAGGAAAGAGGAAAGGAGGACGTGTGTGTCTGCAGGGCTCTGCTGCCACATTTAGGCCTAAGTGAAGGAGAGTGTGTGGGCTTATAATACTGAGATTTATTTGTGGGGGATTAGAGCTGTGCAATCTTCAAATAATTTGTTCCAGGTTCATGTTGGACGAAGAGCGGAGATGAGATGTTTGATTAATCATGTGAATTATTTGGCAGCAATTTAGATGGTTATTATTACCCAGGTTCAGCGTGTCCACTGTGAGGGGTTTCTGCTGTTCTCCGTTTTTATATCTCAGTCTCGCTGTAATTTGAATATGTCTGGGTCGGCGATGGTTGGACACAATCAGTGAACTAAAGAGTTTGCATAAGAAAACAGGTGTTACAGGCTTTAGCAAATCATTTCCACTGGGTCAGGTTTACCTGTATGGACATTTGTCTGACAAGATCAGATTGACTATTTCAGAGGCATTTCTTTAAGCATGCAAAATAGCTTTGAGTCTTCTGTTGAACTGTATGAATTATTAATTCTTACTAATGAAGCTTTGAGATGTAAAACAAAGAATTTGCCGCCGTTGTACAATTATCACATAGACATTGGTTGGAATTTTATAACCATAAAGAATTTCAAAAGGCCAGGACCTTGCTCATCATTCGAATTTCCACAAGGCCTATTTTTGAATCTAAAAGCTTTTTTAGATGCAGCAGATGAAAGACGATCAGAAGATCCACTTTTATTCTAATGGAAGTCCAAAATCAAAGCAGGACTCATGTCTCATACAGTCTCATGTGGGGGAGGCTGTGAATTTGACGTTCAGTGGTTTGGATAAATAATCTGAGACCTGACAAAGAGCAGAGAACTAATGTGTTGTGTAGTCCCTCATTAACGGCTCGTAGAAACGCCACATTTTTAAGTGTCTCTTCTTCACTCGCAGATTCAAGTCTGATCTCCTGTTGTGGCAAATGTTTTTAATGACCATACTTCAGATAATCCCATTAAAAACATAATGGCAGGTCACATGCTGAAGGTCAGTCGGGGTATAGCCAAGCTCCTGGGCCAGTCTTGTTTGAATAAACACAAATCACACTGCGAGTTAATGGGTGAGGTAAGTGGAATATAATTATTAATATTTAATTTTCAGTCATGCAGTCACATTACCTGTCAAAGCTTTTTAAAAAGCTCTGTGGATTACAGCGGCGTGCCTTTATGACTCACGCGGCGGAGACGAGCACGCAAACCCAGGTTTCCAAAGCCTCAGTCTGGAGACACAACACTAAAGACACAAAACCAAAATGCAGGTCTAAATATATCTATTAAATGAAGGATAAATAATATTCAACATTTGGTTATGTGCGTGATTCCATGTTTCCATGATTCCATTGCCTTGGGTTGAATAGTTCCCTACCAAGTGTGTTTTCTCAGGTTTGGTGTGCAGGTTTGAAGTTTAGAAGATTGAAATCAGCTGATTCATTAATTAAGTCCGAGGTCTCTCACATTTCTGAAATCAGCTACGAGTTGAAAATGCTCCAGTGTGCCGCAGCCTTTAGACTCGGAATACATCAGTGAGTAACAGCCTGGGTATATTATTTGCATACCACTTAAATACATTCGACAAAATGGCTTGGCCTTTCACAGCTCGCAGGCAGGACAGCTACAGGTGCTGGCAGAGATGTGTGGATGCCCTGTGGGAGGCTCTGGTGCTAGGTCTTGGTGCGAGGCCTTGGGTAATTAAGAGGAATTAGTGGAGAGACAGTGGATATTTGGTTCGTCATTACGACGACTCCCAAGAGTATCAGGCGCTGCAGGCGAGCTATGAAAACCTCAAGAGGGCCGCGGCAGATGAATGCTCAACTACTGAGACCAGCGGATTTGAAGAAACCACAGTGAGTTTGGATGAGAACAGAAAGCGTGTCAGGATTTTTGAGATCACTGAAGGAAACCTGAGAAACGAGAGACTGCGAGTGAACACAGGGTGCTGCTGGCTCTTCTTAGACCGTGCAACGTATTGCGTCAGGGTGAGTTATAATAGCCTTTTTAAAAAACAAGCTACAAACCAACAGTATCCAGCACAGACTGCTGCAACGGCGACATGTAGGTCTACATGCCGCGGAGGGGTCCAAACCCTCTGAGGCGGTGAGGGCCCCTGCATAGCTGCAGAGTGGGACGTGTCACTTTGCTGCTAAATTAAGTCCAGAGCAGGAGAGATAACCTCAGTGGAATAAATGGCTTCAATGAGTTAATGAAGACCCGGGGGGGAAAGATGGATCCCGCCGCAACCCCGCATCTTCCTCCAGTGTGTGTGTGTGTGTGTGTGTGTGTGTGTGTGTGTGTGTGTTGCACTTGAGCAGTCGTGTGCGTGTTCTCCGTCTCGATCATTCTAGTTTCCTCCGATGAAGAGACTTTATTGTGTTATTTGGAGGGCTGAGATAAAGATCTGTAGTGCATCTCATTGTCAGTGCAATTAGCAGACAGAGGATTCTCCACCACACTGAAGTGCACTTAATCTAACACCCAAGACCCTCTTCAATATAGGGACTAGTGATTCTTTCTCTGCCAGTTTTGTCCTTCTGCAGGACACTAGTGAGGGAAACATCATCATTCAGTACAGAAGACAGTATCTGAAGGCAACTCAAGGACACCAATACTGTGATGTTACAAGCTTTCTTGATGTACCCTGGTGGTTACTGCCCCCATCCTTCTCTACATCACGTCCCCCTCGCTGTTTTCTCCTGCGTCCTCCACTTATCTCATCCTACAAAAATGTCGTCCTTTCTTTGTCTCCTCTCCGCGTCTTTTTCCCACCATCGCGTTGACGTTATCTCATCGTGCGGACGCATCTGTACGATTTGAAGTATAAGGCTCGAAATATTCTTTGTTTCTCTCGTTGCCAACAAAGCCTGCGGAGAAGACCAAAACCAATAATGTCTATGTTGTCAAAGCCTGTTTTACTCTCGCGGCCACAGAGAACCACTCGTATTCAGAAACAAAAATACTGTAGGTGCAATGTTTTTGCTCTGCTAAAACAACTGTCATACCGCGACGTACTTCAACTCTGCAAGTCAAAATGGAGGATGCCAAACATTAATATATTTATATAGTAATATAACTGTAAAAATAGCTCAGCTGTTTAGGACATGATTCAGCCTTGGTCAAATTGGTGATATATTTTCAAACTCTTAACAACAGAAATTGTGTCATTCACATTTTATTAATTTACCATTGTGCATTTATTTTTTACTAATTTACCTTATTTTGCATTTGTTTATACATACTTTATCTTTTTTATTTCTTATACCACTTTTATTGAGTTTGACATTCCATTCAGAGGCTCATAGAGTAACACACATGATAGTGGGGCACATCAGAGGTTTCCTTTTATAGCAGTGCCATGGTGTACAACAGCAGGACCGTGTCTATGTTGTCACATCCAACTCACAGTCGACTTTGAGAGAGTGAATTGAATAATAACACAGGATGTAAATAGAAGTTGTGTTGGCTTCCATCACCCCTGGATAGTCATTATAGCTGCATGATGTCTGATTACCTGACTGAACACGCTCTGAGAACACATTTGTGAGAAATGGAGCAGGGTAAATGTCGCCCCCTCCTTCTGGTTCAGGCAACGTCGTATTCGATTTAAAAGTTTATTTCATTAGAAAGACGTATAGCCGACAAATCTGTATTCAGAATGAGCCCATACCACAGTTTGTAGGGGATATATTGTCATTATGGGCCACATAAAGTTTTGCAGATGAGGAACTTAACTCTCAGATACAACAAAATGCTTTTTATCACCCTTTATTAAATTATTAAATCATTATTTTTGGCCAGTTTGGCAAATTCGACCAATTTTCACATTAAAAGTTGACATAATGAGTAGTTAACGAACAGAAATAAACAAAACAAATCTAGATCTATTGATTTTAAATGCGGTTTCATAAGGGGACTGCTGGGCCTTGGTGGAGGTGTGTGCTCTTTGGAGCCATTCTCGATCTCTGTGGATGTGTGAGTTTAACCAAGACGTTGCATCTGATCCATTGTCATGATATAATGTTTTTAAAAATGGAGGAAATTGCTCCATTTTATACTACACGAAGCTCCCCCTGCAACACAATTTAAATATCAGCAGGGGTGTTTTTACTCAAGACTCTTGGATAAATGCTGACTCCACACAATTTTGAAAGCCTTATTTTGGCAGGTTTTCATTCTTTAAAACTTGGAACAGAGCATTTGCCAGTGGATGATTGATCCAGGAAAACACAGCCCACCTGTCGTAGTTGATGATATGAAGTCAGTTTGTACATTATTGATGATGTATTGTGGTTGCAACAGTAAAAACTCCAAGTCTAACATGAACACCTGCTGTTGCATCTCTCAGGGGAGACCCAGGCTTTTCAGTGGAAAAAAAAAAAAAAAAAACTCGTCAGGATTTTTTCTCGTTGTCCTTTTCATATATTAAAGTCACAGAAGATTCTGAAATGCCTTTTATCATCCATTAATGCCCAGTGTTAAATGTGAATTGTTGTTATTTTTAAATCAGGTGTGATGCATGCAGACCCCTCTCACCTGTAACTGACCACCCGCTGCCTGTAAAAAGCCTCTGTTACAGGTCTGCCTGTCAGCTTACGTTATCCGCGCTGCCAATCAAATGGCGAGCAGCACAGCCCACCACATCAAGTCTCCGGGGATAGAGTAGTCTGTGATAATGCGTGCGTTTTAAATAGCCGTGGAAAAGATTCAGTTTTCTCAGCCTCCACAGTGAATTCACCATCGACTGGTATCCACGGCAAAAACATGTCACCATTTCGAAGTTGAGGCGAGGCATTGGTTCTTCTGCTGTCACTATCACACATCACGCTATCACTGTCAGGGGCACTTGGAATTAAGGAGCGAGGGATCGAACCACTGGTTCTCTCATCAGTGGGCGACCCACTATCCACCCCCTAGCACTGACTGTTTACAAGGGCTGTCACTTTTTCTTAAAGTCACCTTTCAATGCATCGGACATGACATGTCATGAGCCCATCTGAGCCCATGTGCTTGAGCAAGCTGATAGCTAGCGCCCTCTACTGGATCCGTTTCGCTCCGTTGAATTCAAGCGTGCTGTTACTGATCCAACATTTAAATGGATGTTGGAATAAAAAGGAGCCTGTCGCCCACAGATCACAGAGGCTCATATGTCTGTACGCTGGAATCTAAAACAGCGCTTGACCCAAGCCATTTGCACGGGTGGCGGATGTGCTCATGCATGTGTGTTGTGTTCCACCGGAGGAGAAGGTTACAGAGGCATCTGCAGCAAATTGTCGGATGCAAACAATGCACGCATGTGGGTGTTTGTGTCGCCGTTCATCACCACTTATACATGCGTTCCCCTGCGCTGCATATGTTCCCGTAATAGCTATGTGAGAACTGTAATGGGTAGAGAAGTGCACATAAACACATGTCACCTTGGTCTCATTGACATTTTGTGTGATGATCGTCTTTTCTACTATTATGTCACAACTAAATGATCCACTCTTGACACCCTCCATTTAAATGTTATTAAGTGTTAGTGATGGTGAGGAGGTGGGGAGGGGTTGTAAACGGTCTGATTAGTCCGAATGAGATAGCAGCTCCTGCTTGGGTGCTCCTTCCTCCTTCCATCGTGTTATTTCTGTTGATTCGCCTGCAGCACATTTTTCTCGATATTTATTTTTAATGTGAGGTATGCTAAAAGGCGGAGCAGTGGATCGGCTCTATCTGCAGGAGCGCATTAACTTACCTCCCCATGTGTGTATGTGGGTGTGCACGTTTGTGCGAAGGAGCCGTGCTTTTTATTTTATGTTCCAAGCGTTTTTGTTTTTTTTTCGGTGTGCCGACTCAGATTAAAGTAAATAGATCATTATTAGCTGGGCACACGCCACATGCAGCGTGCCATGTGACTCTGCGTGTATCTTCCTGTCCGTCAGGTTGTTATGTTGAGGCAAATTTGAATTGTTACTATGGAAACCGAGCACTGCTGTTATATAGAACCACACATCCGAATGGGTCACTGTTTTCTCTCCGCTCCCTCGCTTACTGTCACACTTATTCACACTTACTTTTTAAAGATATTCCCTCTAATAGTCTCCCTCCAGTGCCCCCTCTCCCCGCAGATTCATCGCACTCTCCATGTGCCGACTGAGGCCATTTATTTTCCTCCTTGTTTTTTCTCTGGATTTCGTTCACCTCCAGTCCACCCTGCGCTCTTGTTTTATCGTCTTGTACTAATCATGTCTTCTTTTCATCTTTCTTCAGTTGTGTCACCCATCCACACCTCCCTCACTTTCTCTCCCTCCCTCCCTCCTCTGGGTTTTCTTATTGCTGTTCCTTCTTCCACCTCCATCTCTTTTGTGTATGTCTCTATTTATTCTCTGCCTCACCCCCCTCTTCTCTCTGCTGCCTTCCTCCCACTCGCTTCCTCCTCCTCTCTCTCTTTCTCTCTCTCTTCATGTGTGTGTATCTCTCTCTCTCTCTCGCTCTCTCTGCTGCGGCGTCCTCGTTTACAATTAGCATGTGCACCTGCAATTAAGCCTGACAAACCTCTAGTAATTAGACCTTTTATACAAACTGTTTTCTTATGTGAAGATCACATTTCCTCCTCTTCTGATTTTCCACTCTGATCAACCTCTTCTTTCCCAACTCGCCCGTGTTCACAGACGACTCGTTGCCTTTCTCTCGATGTTTTTCACCACTGACAGATTTCCTCTCTTCTCACCTCTCTCTTTCTCCTTTGGTTTTCTCTGGACTTTTTGTCTTTGTAGCCGACTGTATCGGCTCCACAATGCGCAGGGTGCTTGATAAATAAAAGATTAGTAAAGGTGTGGTGTGAGCGAGGAAGAGGAACGAGCCTTTCACCCTGCCCTTCATTTATCCCTCTCCCAAAGTGCTCCTCTTCGCTTAATTTAGAATACAAGCATGAACGCACACACTCATTAAGATTCCTCGTCTTTATCTGTTCAGAAAATATGCCTAAATTTGTACCCCAGATACGCACACACATACACAAGCAGTTCATAACCACAATTTTCACATCAGCCTATGACTAATTGTGTTTCTCCATGCCTGTCACCTTTCTGTTGCTGACATCTTTCCCTCCGCCTCTATCTGTCTTTCTCTCCCTCTCTTACCTTCCCTCTCCTCCATCATCTCTCCTTCACACAGCCCTGTTCTGCTTGTTCTTATGGCTAATAGAGGGAGCAGTAAATAACAGCAATAATAGTAAATAATAGGTCTGGAGTTGACTTCAAAGAGCAGCGAGGGAATCCAGGGTGTTGGAGGGAGCGACTGAAAGAGAACAGGTTGGAGAAAAGTAGTGGAATTCATGTGTGAGAGAGAGAGAGAGTGGAGCGCATTCTTGGTGTCTAATGGTCACTTACCCTAGCAGCTAGTCCATGAAGCTGTGAGGCTGTCAATCTGTCAAAATGGGCCCAGTGCTGTCTTGACCGACTCCGACAAAACACCCAGCATGCAATGCTCCGTGCTTTATGTGTGCCACAGGCTTCCTCAGAGGAAGTCACAGCACAGGATAATGGATGTGGAGTTGTGACCTGATGCTCACAGGCCTCTCCCTCGTTCTCAGGTTGTGGTCCGATAAACAGAGACGTGGGTCACTTCATTAGGACTGTAATTAAGGAATAACATCCCGACCAATTCTGGAAAACAAACAAACAAAAAAACCCCTACACAATCTCTCTGCTTATGAGCTTTGTGCTGGCTGTGATATCGTTATTGGAATATTTTGGTTCATCAGAGGTGGTGCATGTATGGAGAGCTTGTAATGAGATGGCCTGTTCCCAACATATCCCAGACCTGGACTTGTGCTCTCTTTTCGAAATGGTTCACATTACGCGTGTGGACCCAATAACTTGGTTCATTGGCGTGTATTAGAGCGACAGAGTGAACTCTGATAACGTGAATTTAACTTAGATTAGCTCTTAAGGTTAGGCAATGTATTTTTCAACACCGTCTCCAAAAGTACAACACCACAGTGAGAAGTTAGGCTTCTTACTTTTTTTAAGATGAATAGAATGAGGTTTATTCAGCCTTTGATCAAACTGTTTTGAGAAAGAGATGTAATTGAGCTTAAACCATCAACTTTATTTCAGGAAGCACAACTCGAACTAAGGAAGTCATATTTTTGTTTAATGATTCTCATCCTTTTTTCTTTGTTTCTCTGTTTTCTCTCCAGGGACGGCATTTACACTCCTTCACAATGCTTGTCAGCCTCCACCCTTCTCCCTCCCGTCTTCAGGACAAGCGCTTTGTCTCCCGTCCTTCCTCCCCCGACCATCATCCACCTCCTTCTCCGCCTCCTCCTCGAGACCATTATCCTTATCCTCAGCCTCGACTGACCCTTCCGTTCCTCTCCTTGTCCTTCTCTCTACTCCTCTTCTCCATACTCCTTCTGCCCGTCTGCGAGTCTCGCAGGGGTGGAGGTCCGGGCTCGGGGCCTGGAGGTGCTCCAGGGGGACAAGGCGGCCAGAGGGGAGGCAGCACCCAGAGGGGCGTCATCATCCCCCCTCAGTACTCTCCCGGCTCGCCAGCTCTCCCCCCGATCAGTCCCAAACTGATCAATTCGCTCAGTATTGCCGTCATCCTCGTGGGCAACTCTAGTGAAGTCGCCCTGGGGGCCGGACTTGAGAAAGAGGACTTCCTCCACATCCCCTACCCTCCCAAAGTGGAGGTGGTCACCATGAACGAGACGGACCCCAAGAGCATCATCAATCGGATCTGCATGCAAATGACGAGGAACTCACTGCAGGGCGTGGTGTTTGGTGATGACACGGATCAGGAGGCCATCGCTCAGATCCTGGACTTCATCTCTGCCCAGACACACATCCCCATCCTGGGCATCCGGGGGGGCTCCTCCATGGTCATGGCGGCCAAGGTAGGAAATAATCTCATCTCTCTTTTTTTTTGGGAGGGGGAAGAAAGGTTCACATTTAATTGAGAACTATGCACTGAGAATTCAACCTCACTGCAATTTAATTCAAAACACTGGGAAGTCTCTATATCGTAAATAGAACGACTCGCACCACTGGAAATATTAGCGATGTATGGTAAAACGGCTTGATTTAAAATCGGTATTATGTGGAGTATTTAATGTTAAATGAGTGATTTCGGCCACAACCATAGTATGAGTGTAATTAGAAAATGGAAAGAACACTTTTTTTGTGAGTTGAATCTACCTCTCACTGAGAGCCACACAGTGTTCCTCACGCTAACCCAGCCAATCTGCTGATTGATTTTGCTGTTAATTGACCTCCTCCTGATTGCAAACTGAGGCCTCACAGTGTGAAACAGAGGAGAAAATAAGAGAAAAAGACATCTCTGCGGAATCAGGATTCAAGAGATGTGGCAGCGCGACGAGAATGTATGATCCATAAACGGAACAATAGCTTTGAAATGTATCCTTAAATAATGTTGGGTTTATAGGATTAGCAATGTTTAAGTCCCTCACAGCGGAGGGATGGAATCTATAGCACTCTGAGGTTTTTAATAGCGTTTTTATTGACGCAGTCTTGTTTTTAGAGGAAATGGGTTGTACAGCGAGGGCCCCTGCTGTGAGTAATGACATTAGTAATGTGCATGTGGATTTGAAGGCACAGTCGGTCAGTTCTAATTGATACAGCTTCACTAGCTGGTTTCCAGATAATTTTCCCACAAGTCCAAGTGATGTGGAATCTTTGTAAGACTGGACATGAAGTCATGATGATGATGGTGTGTAAATGACTGCTTCACATGAAGACGAAGCATCTCAGTCATGGTTTGCTGCAGTAAAGGTCTTATCCCAACTCTTCCATGTTAATATCAAGAATATGGACCAAACAAAAAGTCAAAGCACTCGTCAAATCGATTTTTGTCAAAGTAGTTTTAGGTATGACATTGATGTTTGTTCAAGTTTCTTTGTCCATGGCTCCATCCCCTGATCACTGCTGAGCAGAGCAGAGCAGCGTTCATATCTGGGATTTTACCTTGATTTTTGAAGTGGACACTCAATATATAAAGTCCACCGTTTTATCTGTATTGTGCTAAAAGGCTGTGGTGAGTTTGAAGCTGATATTGTTTGACTTACTGCAACTTGTGATTGAATATACTAAAAAGAAAATTCTACATGAAGTCCTTAGTTTTGTGTAACCTATGACCCAGTTGGTGTTGCTGGTGTTTCCTTCTGCCAAGCAGAACATAATACATGTTGAAATCCTTTGGATATGGATTTAGTATTATTGTATGAAGGCCTTCGTTTAAACCGATGACCTCAAGCACAAACTAATACAGGTTAGACAGTTGACCTCTCCACAGTGTCTGATTAGACAGAAAGCCTGCCGCACAGATCTGTATCAAATTATTTGACGGTGATATTTTTTTTGGATGATACATTACACAAGCCAAAAAAGAGAAGCGTGTTAACGTCTCCACGGTAAGGAGACAACTTCGGCTGGTCTTCAGGCAGGCTCACACGCTCACGATCCCTGCTTAGCCTTTTCCCCTCTCCTCTGAAACACAGATGGAAATCAACAGCGGACAAAGAGTGCGTAGTTGAGATGAATGGAAAGTGGAGTGGAAAAGATGGAGAAGAGAATGAACAAGGGGCGGGGGGTTGAAGGTTATGAAATAACAACTTGTGTGGGTGTGAAAGGAGGACGAGGATTTCGCTCAACATATAATTACCACATTTTACAGCTGATAGAGAGACGGAGGGCAGCGACTGACAAGGACAGGAGGGTAATAGTAGATAAAGAGTAAGAGTAATAGGAGGCCTCTTCTACTAGTCTCCATATATTTTCACCCAGTGTGTTTATCCTTAAACCTCCACTCTTCTTCTGTTATGCATAGTCACTGTCAGTCTCACACACACACACACACACACACTAAACAGGGGGGTGAATGTGAATACTGTTGGCATGGCAACCGCTGCTTATATATTTCTCTCGGCATACTGTATAAAAGCACTTGTGGGGGGGGGGGCAGGTTTCTAAGTCTGACAAAAACAGAGCTGGAAAGGAGAGAGGGAACTGTCCCTGGCATGGAGGGAGAGTTAGGTTTTTAAAAAGATGAATGAATGAAAACATAAAAGCATATTATCGCATTTAGGCACAAATAGAAAACATCATGAACCAAATCCTGGTCCATACCCACGCAGCCATGAATTGAAAGTGTTTTTATTGTTACTTATTCTTAATTTTACTCTTCCACAGCTGCAGAAGAAAACGTATATGTTCATGCGTTTACAATTTAATAAGAAGCAACTGACAATTCTTGGATGATAAAATTAGAACTATAGGTAGTAATTGTACTATTATTTACACCACACTCAACACATTGAATATTCATTAGTTTTTATCTTCTAATGTTGTCTTAATATAAATATAAGACGTTGACATTATATAAAATGATCTGTCACACGTCTACAGCTGGGATCCTAACTGCGGTACGAATTTAATGCGTCTTCCTCACCAGCCTTTAACTGTCAACTAATTCTGTTCGATGACCTAAAGGTCCTTTGACACCAGAAAGTGCTGCACGTCTCAGGGATTGACCTGTGAGGTTGGTGACGACTCACAGGGTTGGTGAAGATTGACTGCAGCAGGCAAAGGAACACGCGAGCTCTACTGAGTCATCTTCGCTCCCACAGGCTTATATCGCTTTCTCTGCCCTGATGTTCTTTATAGCTGCTAACAGGCGGCGAGGCGCATTTGTATCACAGGCTCTTGTCTCATTGTTGCCTGCAAATTCTTCCTCTTCTGTGGAACTCTTCCTGCTCTTGAGTCCGGAGCAGGGGTAAATAAAAGTGAGTCGTGCAACACGGAGAACAAGCCACAATAGCCAAGTCTATTCTGGGCTCTTTGGCTCGCTGTTCCCTCAAGGGTCAGCACGGTCGAGATGGCGTTCTATTAGTCATGGCAGAAGATTCATGGGGATTTATTTCACCCACATGAGAGAATCCACTAATTGCAGTGACTATAATCAGAACTAATTGATTCACTGCTAGAATAGAATTTTAAAGACGTTTGTATCTTATACAGGAAACACTGAGGGACAGTTAGAGGAGTTTAGGTTAAGAACTGTGTCTCTCAGTAGAGTAGATGCCTCAGCCAACAGTTGAATTTGAATCGGATCAGATCAGTCAGATAACCGTTCAGTAGATATGCCATATTTTTACAACAAAGTATTCCAAGAGAAATCAAGAAAAAAGTTTGAAAAATTGAAGAAAACGCCCTGATCTGGATCCTCACCAAAATAACCAGATTTGCCTTGACTTACACCAGCTTTCACAGAAAAGTGTGTTCTTGTGTAATCTTGCTGATAATAAAGCAAAATGATTTGAACTTTAACTAACATTTTTAATGTGATCTTTTTGTTACAGTACACTATGAATGAATTGGTAGTGCTGCAGATATCTGCAGGGATGCTGAGGTAGAGCATTCAGCCGTTAGAGTCATGTGGGACGGCTGAATGCCGTGTGCACATGCTTCTGTGTCTGCACAGGAACAAGTGAAGTGATTTTCCAGCATCAATAAATCGACTCTCTGCAGGTTGCAAAATCTATTTCTTATCAGTCCACAATTATGCCTAATCAATCGAGCTCCAGATCCTCCTGAAATCCTTTACTCTGGGCTTCTAATGCAGTTCAACCAGCGAGATTTCTCCATATCTGGTAACAGAGCAATTCGATTTCCATTTTAAAAACCATCGAGCACGTGTCTCTTTAATGACATTTAATCTTTAAACCGCATTATTCCCACACACTTTGCAGTCTCACCAGAGACCTAGTGGCCTGATAACCTCACAGCATTCCTGGCTTTATTTTCCTTTCCCGTGCCCCACGCTAATGAATCAGTGACAGATGCAGGTAGGCCCATTATGCACCAAACAATTTCCACGCTTCCATTTAGCCATCAATTCACTCTGTGCCATGTGTTTGGTGTTGGCATAACAGGAAGACAGGGTTGGCCCCGGCCTGCACTAAACTCCGGCTCTGGAGACTAATGAGGTCTTCTAGATCTATTGTTGGGACTTAAGCTGCGTGTGTTTGTGCATGTGTGTTGGCACGTACAGCATGCTGGTGTTCAGTGATAATAGCCTCCTTGCCTATGTTTTTGGAGATTACAGCTGTTGTTTTCACTGCAAACAAGCTACCCAGAGACACACAGCACCCTGCACCATTCCTCATAAACAATCCACTCTCCTTAAAGTAGATTTCTATTCTTCTAATGATTTTTCTTTTCTTCCATTGAACATTGCCTGCTTGTTTTTTAAACATAGCCAGGTCTTAAAGTTGCTTCCTGTTGAATATAAATCTCTTTTGGGTGGAGAACTGTCAGGTGGTCAATAGTAAAACTCATGGATGAATGGGCCACTGTGCTGCGGCTCTCTTGTGATGTAATTGCTCCAGTTGATGGGAAGAGAAAATACTGGGTACAAGAAAGAACGAACTCCCATTCCACCATTTAAGTGAATAAAAACTCAGCGTAGACATGAAACTCTGTCAGTAAAAAAGACCCACTACTCCTTGATTGACAACTATAATTATCCGCCCTCTCCATCCTAAAATAAGCCTTGTTGGTGTTGAAGTGTGGCAGCTTTTGTAAGACAAACGACACCTTGGAGGTAAGTCTCTAACTCTATCAATCTCTCCTGAGATACACAGCGTTTTAATAGTCACGGCTGTGGTCTCTCAGTTCTGATTCCGTGTTCAGATTTTGCAACGCTTCACCAAGAAACCCTGCGCCCACACTCAAATGCTGTTCTTAGATTTCCTCTGCTTGAACTCTAACTGTGCCCTTGCTTGGGCAGATTTCCTGTGCCCTAGCTTGAGCTCATACTCACGTTAGTTCTGAAACATCCCCAAATCAAATCAAACCCTATCCCTAACCCCGTGCATGCTGGTTTAAGTATATCTCTGACCTTAGACCCACATGGTTGATATTAACCAGACCAGACCCTTACACACATACAGGAGGTCCTCGCCAATCTGTTGCAGCTTGCACAACTGTTCAACTCGAGGATGCTCTGTCTTCTCATCTTATTGTGCTCGTTGTCAGTTTCTGATTATATGAGTCCCCCCCCCCATGTTGTGTTGTAGGTTAGAAGGACACAGTGAAAGATGTTCCTGTAACATTTCCGTCTGGCTGTTGCTCCAAGAAAAGAATCTGGGCCTCATTCTCATCCTTGCAGTTTCTTATTCTTAGCAATTTCGCCGACCAAGAGGCTGACTGCAGAGTAAATGGTGAATGGTCCTGTGAGCTGTGTTTTCAGTTGGTGAGGTTGGTTAGTAAGTGGGTATGGGCAAAGATGGAGTCTGGTAAGGAGCCAAAACACCCCTCTGAATGGAGATCATTTAGGTTTGGAAGGGATCAAAACATTGATGATTACCCATCCCCTGTCTGTAGAACTACTTCTACTCTATTAGAGGTTGGAACACACTCTCTTTCTTTCTCTCACTCTGTTTTCGTGAGATACTGGCACTTGATTGATGATCATTTTTTTCCTTGCTTTGTCGTAGATTTAACCCTTTCCAACAGCTGAAGAGTGGGGTTGCTAGACACAGTTAAATGAACTGTATGCAGACATGAAAGTCTGCCTCTCAGAGAGAAAAATAAAACAAGCTCAATTTGAATCTGTGATGTCATGAAACAACAAAGCCTGAAGCTGCTCTTGTCACAGGATAAAAGGCAGCGTTTGTAAAAAAAAAAAAAACTGTGACAACATCCAACACAGTTTCCCAGTGATTCGATTCTGATCCTGTTTCCTAGAAATAACATTACATAATTCAAATTTGTAGCAGAAAACGTGCAAAGACCAGGAAACCATGAGAGTCATTAGGATTTGTCTTCTTACAATATTTTTACCAAATTCAGTGGCGATCTCTAAAGTAATAGACACCCTGACTCCCCTAGTGTTGAGGCAGCAGCTTGAAGCTTGTCACAGGATGGGCTTCTATGTCTTAAACCCAACAACATATAGCTCCGCCTTCACTAGCAATATGAGTGTAAGTCATTCAGCAATTAACTTACTAATTTACCCGTGTTTTTGGATACAGTATTAGCAACATAAACTCTGTGCAGGGAGATGAGGTGGCAATTTCACATCTCATTTCTTCTCATCACATGATGGTGGCTAATCATGCGTGACAAATGATTTTAACTTTGCTCATTATTGTCTGTAAAGATAGTCTGGCTCTCGCGATACTGTAAATACAGCAGCAGCTCTAGAGAATACTGCACATCGTAAACGTGTAAAGGTTTATTTTTATTTTTGCAGATTTGTGGCCATAAAATCAGGATAACTGTGATGATTGACAGCTGGACCAGACACGTGATTGGTCCAGTGTGTGCATCACTGGGACCACAATGCTGCAGCTCCATGCCCCAGTACACTGGGAGATTTAAGCTTCATTTCCAGATATTTGGAGAAAGTAGAGACAAACTGTGCATATATACATACAGTGTACGAGTGTATGTCATTCACACACACAAATCAGGAATCAAGGTGTCCTCCTACTTTATCCTTTCCATCTCTTTCTTCTCCTCACTTTCATTTGTTCTTATATTGTCCACTCAGACTTTGAATATGGTCCGACCCTCCCTGTTCTCCATGAATACAATCTATGCGAATTCACCGCAAGCTTTTTTCTCTCGATACATTTCTTAATTTTAATTGTGCACTTCAAATGGACTGCAAATCCTTTCCCCAACTCACATACCCAGTGTTTCCTCTCTCCACTCTGCCTCGCTCTCTCTGTCTTTCTGTCCATATAATGAGTTTGTTTTATCAGCGGCTGGGCGGTGCGTGGACAGGATGAGTAATTTGGCAGATCACAGGAGGCTTCTCTGCATTGCACTCGGTTACAACAGGTTGTCAGAAGGCTTTGGGATTCTCACTTGGCTTCTCCCTGCCAAGCAGCCACTATCTGATCTCCCAGCGTTTCAGAATATGAGGCCTAATTACCAGCTTATTTTATTAAGTAAAATAAAGGTGGCATATGATTCACGTAAAGCCAGATTAGCAGTTTATGACTGCTGGAAGAAGCTGGCTGTTTTTTGTGTTCGAGGTAAATAATATGTAGATGAAAATGATTTCCTAACGACACTGTCCTGCCCAGGAAAGCAGCATTATTCAGTTTTGTGCTTACAGTTAATGCAACAAGAAGCAAACGCAAAACTGACACACCACACTGCACTACAGTTTCTTAGCATTCCTCAATGCCAACTCCATTTTGGGCTCCACCAGCTCAGGCTCTCTGGCTTCTCGGTGCTCCACCATGGTCGCAGCTAGTTGCAGAGTTTGTCTGTGTCCTGGGTAGGCAAGGCACAATTTGGAAACAAAATTGATAGGAGGCCGAATAATTGCTAAATATTGGTTAAAATAGGAATTTATAAAATGTGTGAACAGGTTATTTGAATGATTTAAAAAAATCGCCATTTATTTTGAAGGTGCAAGACAACAGTGGAACTATTCTTCTAGCTATAAGGGATTAATGATTGACTCATTTGTTCTTGGGACCTTTGATAAACCAGAATTGATCTTATTCTGTGATGGACTGTTGACTTCTATATTACTGGTGATGTGCCAGTCACACCAGCTGTCTGTGCTGATTTAACATCAAGCGGCCGCCAGTGGGACTGAACACGCTAATGCCAACAGATGTCTCAGTTATTGCTTGAAATCCTTTCACATAATACTCAGTGAAGCCTGTGTGCGCTACATAAAAGCAGCAGCTCAATAAAGAGGGACTTAAGCTTGATTGATAGCAAGGTAGTGCATATTCCTGTTATATAGAACATATGCAGTGGACATATACTTATAGATTTCTGCTATATTTTTCCACTTAATGTAAATCCGATTTTTCAGAGCTCCCCCAGCCACAGTTGCCTCACGGTTCAGTGTCATTAGAGGTTCCAACTTGGAGCAAACTCTCTCTATGTTAAGATCATTTTTAGATGTAGATATTAAAGGGAGCTGTGGTGCCACTGTTCATGAAACTGGGCTTCATCATGTCCTGTTTTTTCATGTTTAGGGAATACAGAGGGGAAAAATAGTTGGGGAGAGATAAAAGATTCAAAGATAAGAGCTGGTAGTGAAAAAAACTCCACGTCACATAATGTGTTGGTTTTCATGGTTTTGCATCAGGCTGACGAAGGGCTCTTGAATATGGAGAGAGTCGGCTGACTAGTGGGTATTTAATCCCAAACAGGCTGAAAAGCTTGAGTTTGGTTTAATTGCTCGGGGCAGGGGAGTGCAGTCATTTCCATTCATCAGTGAGCCTCAGTTTGTTGGGACTGAGATATGGAAAGAAAGAAATGAGGAAGAACAATGGAAGAAAGGAAGGACATTTTCTTCATACTGAGGATTAATGTGTCGACAGGAACAAAAAGTCAAACTTCTGCCACTAGGTTTTTACTTTTGAATGATTTGGAAAAGTTGTCATATATTAGCCATACGTAGTGTATGTATGTATGTAGTTAAAACTAATGTGGCAGTCTGTTAGCAGAGAACATGCTTTCAGGACCTTATCCAAGAGCATTGAAATTCCCTACATCCAAATTTTAATGAATTCAATTCAGTTGAAGAAATTAATTTGGATCTTTATCCAACAAAATAATTCAAACTTGTAAATGTCCTCTAAACATGCACTGTTTTTTTTCCCCATCTAAAAGAGAAAAAGAAAACTATGCGTTCAGCCTGGCCAGTTTATAGGCAAATAAAAATGTTACAGCAGTTAATCTGAGGATGCTGAAGAAGACACGTTCAACTGCAGTTCCTCTGAGAACTGGACAATTTACACTGATTTATGCAGTCCACATACAGAGGGAATTAGTCAGTAGGTGTGTGTGTGTGTGTGTATGACATGTGTTTGCGAGCATGTTGTAGCGTGTGTGTGTCTGTGGTTGTACGCCCCAGCCTGTGTGTGTGTGTGTGTGTGTTAGAGCACGGAGATGGAGAGCATGTAATATCTGTTGGTGACAGCTGACGACTCTGCAGGAGCACAAACTGACACATTCAGCTCACTGGTCTTTATGTATGGAGGGAGTGACTCCCAGTGAGTGGCGCCATCACTGGCTCTCATTCACTCAACTCGCTCTTTTCTCGTCACTAATAAGCCTCGGCCTGATTCTCACCACTAACGCAGCCCTCAGACCCCCCGCTGTGGTGTACAGCAACATTCGCGGTGCACACTCGAAAGCCTCGCCTTGCTTAATTCCACTCGGGTGGGAGACGTAGAGCGTGTGCCGCGCGTTTCAGGCAACTTCTCTCATTCGTCTGGACATCATCATTACACAGCTGCTGGCTGCGGAGCCATCAAGCTGTCACACTGCGGAGGACTGAGTCTCCACGCTCTCGCTGAGACAGCTAAACAATGACAATGATGGAGTTATAAAATGACTCCACCACATAATACCTCATGCACCAAACCAACAGTGTCTCTCAAACCCGGGGGCTACTTTCTATATTTAGAAGTAGGGATTACAAATGCAAAAAAAAGAAATGAATAACACCTGCGTGTATTAATACTTGAGAGAAGATTTGAACCTGGTGAAGGGGGAAAGATTGTCTAAAGTCTGGACATTATTCTGAAACTGTCCGTGTGCGTTTATGCAGGGACATAAATATCTGACTCAGTTACTCAGGACATTTCGTGGAGTACAGCGTCTGGAAAATGGGTGAGCACATGTGCGGACGCAGCGAGAATAAAGAGTGTGTTTTTTGTAAATTTGTGACAAAGGCAAAATTGACGATTCACGTGAAAATGTCCAAATGGAAGGATGATGATATTAGAGAGCCAATGGAAAGCGCTGATGTGCTGTCAACAAAACCGCATGATTTCCACAGTGAAAACATGTATACGTCTCGCCATTTTTACGTCAGGCATTTTCCAGTTGCTACTGATCCGGACAATCCTCCGTTGCGTTCTTTTTTACTGAAAGGCAAAGTCTGCTAAATCTCCCCCATGTCTGGAACCATGTCTTCAAATATACTCAACCACCACCTTTAAAGAGAGCTGCAGACGTGGGGAGTCGTCTTAACTTGCTGTATGAGTGTGCAGTGGCTGAGGGCGATTATACCACAGTGAAGGCAGGAGGTGATGTGACAGTGCAGCTGTTGGCCCCTGCAGAGCGTTAACACACACGGTCCTGTTTATTCGACACACCCGGCACTGTTCAGCTTTACATTGTCTGACGCTCTTTCACTCTCTCTGTAATTCTGTTCCCGGCGTTTCTGTGGATTCCTCACCGCCGCTGCCTTTCTGTTTCACGCTCTTCTTCTCTATCGTCAAAACCATCTCTCCGTCTCTCTCGCTCTCTTCCCCTGCGCTTCCCTCTAATCTCCCTCCTTCCCCTCTTTTTTTTTTTTTTTTTCTCCCTTCTTCTGTTTCGAATCAAAGTAAGCCAACGCTCTCTGGCAACCACCGGCTCAAAGCATTACATTCTCGCCACTGCTTCTACACAAGTTAAAACTCAAATGTTTTTCTGCCTGAAACCTGAAAATAATGTATTGCTGCATTAGGTTTGCTGTAATACAAGCCGGTGATGCATTTGTTCAGTTACACAGCAGTTTAACAGGTATCAGTGACAGCGAGTAAATGGGGGGTGGATGGGGCAGTTGGTAGGGAAATTCAAAATGAGACATCTCGCATCTGCTGCATAGTTGAATAGCACAGTGGGCGATAAGTATCACAGGGAGATCACGCAGCGAAATGTGGTGGCCACTGATAAAGAAGCTGTGTGACCTGCTGCCGTCCCACACGAAGAAGAACGCTTCATAGCTTTGACGTCTGGAAAGTCTCGCAAATGTACGGCTTTTCAGAGGATGTGCAAGTTGAGTCATTTTCCATGTAAACAAGTCTTACCTCCATGTGAGTCCTCGAGGAGGCAGCCGTTGATCAAAAATTCAAATGATCTTTCTGTGTCTGGAAACAAATGTTTTTCAGCCATTGTTCCACCAGGCACAAATCAGGCAACCTTTTTTCCAGACTTTAAATCACATGCCACGTAATCAGGTTCCTCAGTGATTCAAATGTTTATTGTCTGATCTCAGTTCCCACAGTCAGACTCGGGGGACTTACAGAGTTACTGAATCAGAGACAAAAAGCATTTTTTTTCGGTTTGCACCGGTATTATTTTTTGGGCATAAAATGTTGGATAGATGGCCTCTAGAACGACTTTTTTGTGGAGATATTTCTAACCAATTACTTTTTTGATTATTGTTAATCAACAGTTGACATTAGGGTTAGGACTCATGTCAACTGTTGGCTGGAGGTATTCTCTATTGAAAAACCATTGAAAAAAAAAAAAAAGTCCAACAGGGTAATTACATCAAAGTCAATTGTTCAGTCAAAGCCAGGTAAATTAGCATGCGTCGTACTCTATTAGCGAAGCCAAGGTTACTCCATTAATCAGTCAGACGAAGTAGAGGAATGTCAGCTCGAGCTGTCATTCAGCGTCCAGGATCTTACATGACAGTAGAGAGAATATATCTGAAGACGTCCCCCAGGACCTGCCGCAGGGGACAAATTTCCTGACATTTAATAGACAGAGTGATTAATTGAAGACAGGATCAGCGGTGATACTAATTGCGAGTTGCAGCCTTACATGGTCGACTGTTGTGCCTCGGGACAGGGTGTGGCGGCATGATGTCCAGGGACGTTTTGTTCTGATGAAGCGGTGACATGATTCTGTCTCTGCGGCCGTGATGAGACCTCATTATGTTGAATCATCAGCCGCCCTCTGCAGAGCAGCGGAGACGTTGTGGGGACATCTTCACATGACGCTCACATGCAGTTCATTACAGCCATGACCCCCCCCCAACCCACCCCGCTGCCCCAGTCCATACATCCAGCCAGACTTCATGCACAATGCACTTCTGTCAGGCCGGGTTAACTCGCTATACATAGTGTATGTTTGTCTACATGGGACTGTGTGTGTTGATGAGGGAATGGTCCCAGTCTCCCGACAGCCACGTCCAATGAGCCAGTACAATTTGGTCCCTGCAGTCTAATCTAGAGGAAGTAATTTCAGGAGTGAAGTCTCAAAACAAAACTCAGCAGTAAAGCTGCGAGTACAACCAATAATGTTAGCAAGACAATTTGTCACCGCTTTCCCCCAAAGGCCAGAAGCTATAATTGAGCTTCCAGAATAAGTGGCCTGTAATTGAGGTATTATGACCGACCTCAGGTGAATGAAACGGTACACACACGCGGACCCTCTCATAGGTGCTGCTGCATGTAAAGAAAAGGATATGGCCTTATATTTTTGTGCATACAGTGCAGCAGAGTGTAAGTAGATATTTTTTCACACTAATGGCATCTTTAGCAAGACCGTTTCTATGGGAACCGAGTTGCCACGGAAACACTGCATGTCTCTTTGAATTAGAAATGTCTTTCTCCATCCCTCTCTCCTCCCTTCTCTGTCTCTCTTCTTTTCTTTTTTTTTTGCTCCCTTGTCCTCCTCTCCCCCTGACTATCCCGTCTTTGACAGGCCAGCTGCTGTCAGTCAAAAACAAAGAGCCTTGCGCAGTCGGAGGAGCTGCGCACCAGCGGCAATGGTGGCGATGGAGGGAAAAATGGGCTTGCATCTGTGCTCTTCAATAAAAAAAAGGGAAATTTCAAAAAGGGGAGCGCCTCTTTTCTTGGAGGGTTTGGGAGACTTGGCTTTTAATCAAAGGCAACGTATATTAAAATGGGGAGGAAATGTTGAGTGACATTGAAAAGATAATGATGACGCTGAGGATGCTGCGAATAGAAGAGCGGGAACATTGAAGGCGGAAGGGAGGGCTACAAAGGCGGAGAGAGGGGGAGAGATAGCTGATGAAAGGGAGAGGGGAGAAGTGATTGATTTTTGCTCTCTCTGGTGCCTCTGGTATCTGTGTTACCATGCTGCCACACTTATCCCAGCCTATCTGATCTAACTGCGCGCTTGATAAATTGTGGAGAGACGGAGAAACATGTATGGAAAGATAGAGAATGAGAGGGGGGGCGGAGACTTGCAAGAAAAGAGGGAAAACTGCAACAAAAAAGTGAAAAAGTGCAACAGATTCAGAGAAACACAGGCGGAGTGTGCAGTTATTGGGCTGAGTTTACAAATGACCCTCATTCCCCAGGTGCTGATGAATGTCTCGCAGTCGAGGAGGGATGAGGAGAAGCGCTTGGAGCAAAGCGGAGGGGGTGAACAAGGGATGCGGAGTCAGGACGTGCCGAAGGGAAAGCACATCATGACAGGGTTTTGAACCGTGTGTCTCTCATTGCACGCTGCATTTGACTCCAGCCTGCACTCTCACCCTGTGTGCTTGTTAGATAGGAGAGCAGAAGCGAAAAGGCAGGGTCTACGGAAGTGGGGGAGAGGAAGGAGGAGGAGAAGAGGGCAAGCATGCATTTTGACAGAATGCCGCCAATCTCTTACACCAGTAGATCAGCTAAGGAATGTGCAGTGACACACTGCATTACACAGTGCAGAGCACATGCATATATTTACGAGCTGGAGCATTTATTCATGTTTTGCATATATTCTTCCTTTCATTCCTAGAGGCTAAATCGTGGTCAAACAATAGCCAATGGGCTCAGAGATTGACACTTCATAGTCCTCTAACATAAAATGGCTATTAATCATAATTATGGTCTCTTGTTCCAAGTGTATTCATCATACTTTAGAAGCTCCATGAGTAGCTCACCAGCAATGTAGAGTAAAGCTGACTGTGAATCATTAGTGATGAAATGAAAACCCCACGAAGTAATACATTTACAATCTGCTGAATTTAGCAGTAGAGTGCAAGTGATGATGTGGTTGTTCACCACGTTGAGCGCAGATGTGATGTCATCCTGTGCAGTCTGAATCCAGCTCTGAATCAGCTCGTCGTCGGCGAGGAGATGCTGCTGTGCTGAAAGGATGTGGAGCTTTCACCACAGATTTATTTTCACTGCTCTCTTCCCTGCTATAACCTGCTGGAACTAGCGGAAATATTCATTGTGGTTGACCATTCAGCAAATATGTACTGCGTTAATTCACGCCGCCTTGTCGCACCCCTGCAGGTAACAGAATCTGATGGCTAACACTGAGCTGAGGTGAGATATGGTGATCAGTCTAATAATTTTATTTCTTGAGCAGAACTTGAAACCCATTTGGGATTTTTTTCAAATAAAACTTCATACTTATGTTAATTGGGTAGTGGAGCAGGGGCCTTTTGAGAATTTGGGGTTTCTTGAAATTAAAATTTCTCCTGTGTTTCTATGGTAACGCGTTTGAGAATAGGCTCAACATGAAGCGTCGAGTCAAATATTTACTTGGACTCAAAAATGAAATGGTTAGTGGTTGAAGGTCAAAGGCCAAAGTCATTGGGACCTTTCTGCCTTATGAACATGTTCTCTGAAGCACGCCATGAGTGAAAGTGATCAAGTTTGTGTGGTAGAAGGTCAAGTATGTTTTTTGCCTCTTCAACATGATCATGTCTGTCTTGAGCAATTTGAGCAAATAGACCTAAACTGCAGCCTACAATCGGCAGAGAGCTAAAACAACAATTCAAATGTACCTTTGTTTTAATCTTCCCATCTAAAAGAACATCACATGCTTTTAATAGCTGCATCTCTCATTTGTCTGCTTCGTCTTCTCCTCTTCCTCTGTGTGGCCTGGGTCATGTTTAAGTGGCTCGCCGGCTCGTTTGAATTGGCGGGATTTGGCCCAATCAGCACGCAGAAATCTCATGTGTCACTGATTAATTACCTGTGTTCTCCGCTGCGCTAACCAGGCTTAATCAACTCCTCGTAAAGGAGCTTCCCATTAAACAGCGGGGCCAAAGGTGATGCTAAATTGACTCCCTGCCTGCTCCCCTCTCCTTCTCCTCCTCCTCCTCCTCCTCTTTGTCGTCTCTCGCCGAAGTCTGTTTCTCACCAGTTGCTCTGCGGACTTGATTTCATCTGTGATTCTCCGTCGTCATCTCTGCCACTACGTGTTAGGACAAGGCTTTGGGCTTGACTGACATGATGTGAGTGGTGCCGGAGCGTCAGATGTAACAGCGGGAGATTGAATCAGACAATTAATTGTATCTTCCTCGTGGTGCACACTGTGGCGATAGCGGTGGAGGGGTGGCGGAAGCTTTTGGCAGAGAATTATTTCTTGTGCTTTTTGTGTCTGTGTGTGGGGGTCTGCTGGCCAATGCATGTGTATGTGTGTGTGTTTGTATTGTGAAGACAAAGAGATTAATTTGTTCTAATTAGACATTCAGCTGATGATTTCATGTCCGCCAGGAGCTGGTGGAGAACTGACGGCATGATGGCGGCTCTGAGAGATGATCATAGAAACCCTCTCGTGCTTTTAAGCATTCTGATGGCTGAAAGCTGGATGTTGCTTCATCCTATCTGGCTTACAGTGAGAGAAAAAGCTCACACGTGAAGAAAAAAAAAGATTAATAATAAGTCATTAAAATTTGCGATGATCCTGCTCTGCACTCGTGTGGCTTTGTTTACTGGAGTGAGCTCCGTGGGGAACTTGGGACTAAATCCCTGATGGGATGTTTGTTGTGTGTCTTGTCCACTTTGCATTCGTCTGAATAAACAACTGCACACTCGGGATATACCTTTCACCTCCAGGCACATTTGCACTTCATTAGCTTGAGCAAATAAATAGGGCTAATGAAATAATAGTTTTTTCTAGTGTTTTTAGGTAAATTTGGAGGAGTTATGTAAAACCTTCTATTCCACCAGTCACATCTGAAGGGAGCCCCCTCGTCCTCCATCGGCACTATACACTAACAGCCCTCACTTATCCAAGTATAGGCCCCGTGACACTGCCTGGCTCATTTCCACTGACAGTGATCGTGCCTCCTTCTCTCTATGTGGTACGAGAATGTCTTTGTTACTAAGGGTCACACCTAAAGGATGAATGGGGGCAAAGCTGATTCATACAGACAACATGTGGCTTGTAGATGTCGGATAGGTGGTGGGTACATACTAGATATTGTGACTGGTGCACAGCTTAATGTGTGAAAATGTGCTGTAAACTAGAATAATAGCTTTACTCCTCCCCAGTATAACGGGGAGGGAGTGTGATTAAGTGCAGGCTGTGGAGAAAACAGGTTCACCTTTATATGACCCAGTGAGAGAAGAGATTAGCAACGCTTTGCAAATTTACTTCCGTCCAGCCACCCACCCATATACTGCACGCATGTGGCACCCCTCTACCATTAAAGAGATCTCTTAATCTATATCTAATATCTAACATAAAAAGAATAATCATATATATCATTATACTGTACATTTACATATACAAATATATTTACACCATACTCTACAGACTGGAAAGAGATGGCATCTTACAGATTAAAGGAGCAGAGAGATAGCATATTTTCTACATGTAAAATATAATCTACAGTTTACAGATTAAATAAATCAGCATTTGTTTATATATCAAGAAAATTCCTCGGAAGAGGACAGCTCGATGCACAACATTGCCGTAGTTCTCTTCAGATACTCTGACAGCCCTATATTTTTTCTATAAATTTGTACAGTAAAGTGCACAGTGGGGGTTTCGCTCATAGGCTGGACCTAAGGGGAACATATAGAATGTCCTTAAATGTAAGGGGCTTATCCCAGTAGTAGTGATAAACCATTAGCCTCACACTGTGGGAGGGCACTGGATATCCTCTGTCCTCCCATGTCAAGGCAACTTAGCAATGAAATGAACTGATTGGCCAACACCATTGTTGCTGTGCTTTGCTGGTTAAAGAGCTAAAAAGACTTGATTGATTAAACATAAGGATCCTCCTGTATCAGCAGTATACTAGTTCTACTATATCAACATGTCGATGTCAGTCAGCATTGTTGAGCCGAGATGCACTGTCTTTAACTAGGTAACAGTTTTCTTGAGAGAAATGATGCGTCAACCTGACTGAACTGTAAGTGCCTATAATCGGCACGATTAGATTTGTGAGCTTTTCTCACCCGGTGTGAGGAGGAGGAGACAAATCTGCCCTCCAGTCACTGCTGGGAAAATCAACATGTAATTATTCTCCTATGTTTTGAAAGTAAAGGTCTTAAAGCACTCTCTAGGAGAAAACTGCACATTCCTGTGAAAAGAAATGATGGAAGAAAAAAAATAAGCTCTTTAAAAAGTTTTCCGGTTATTTTTAGCCTATAGCTGCTGTGGCGAAGTGGAGGAGCGGGGCTCCACATTTAATGTGGTGAGATAATAATCTTTCAGTGATAATTTGTTCCTGTTTTTCCTGCACTCACGTTCAGATTCAGCACAGATGCACAGAGCTGGGTAGAAACTGTAGAGAGCTATTTTTGTTTGTATAAACTGGTTGAAACTTGTTTCATGTCTCGCTCTTTCCCCTCTGGACGTATATGGCAATATTTGAAGCCTTTTGAGTTTGTCTGTGTTGGCGTGTGACTCTGTTGCCCATTCAGGCTGTGTGTTGACTTTTTAACTTTGAAATCATAAAATATGTGTGACTGCATTCCCACAGATATGCATGTTGTCCGTAAGCATCTCTGTAAAAGCCTTTGGTTCATGATTTTTAATAAAAGATGTGGTTTGTAGCCGTGTAGTGAATGTAGTGAGTTGTTCCGAGGTCGAGGACCCGTCCCTCTGCAAGGTAGACATCAGCTCAGTGGTTTTTGTTTTGTAGCTGGCAAACAAACAACAAATTTCAAGTCGTCTGCCCCTCCCCTTCCTATGAACACGATGGCATGAGGGAATTGCTTTAAATTTTGTACAAACATTAATTTAGACTGAAGATGAACTCATTCATTATAATGTTTTGAATGCAGTGTATCAGAAATGCTGAAAAGGAACACAAAATAAAAACATTCATATCGACTGAAGAGCTGAATAAAATTTGGTGGTCAGAGGTCAAAGGTGAAGGTCGCTGTGACCCCATACAGCACGTTTGCGTCGTGAATAAGATCTCAGGGATGCCTGAAGCAAATGATTTCACATTTGGCACAAACATTCTCCAGGACTTTTTTTTGGGAGACAAAGGTCAAATGATAATTTCACTGTGGATGGAAATGTCTTTCTTGAACATGATACCAACTTGAGATCAGCTCCATGGAATACTTTCAAATTTGGTACAAATGTTCACTTGGGCTCAAGATAAACTGTGACATTTTTAGGGCCTGAAGGTCAAAGTCATACTGACCTCATGCTCCTGTATATTCATGGACCTGGTTAAACTTTGACGGCAAAGGGTCAGTCTGACCTCTCTAACATATGTTCAGCCTTGTGAATGTAATATCCCAGATTCATTCAACCACAGTGCATTGCATATTCTTAAAAGCAGCCCGTCCCGGGAAAGGGAGCGGCATCATCATCATCATCGCTCCACCGGCCGCTGTGGGAGTGACTCATATTTCAGCACTTCTGCAATCATTTCCTCGACGAAAATAGAACGAGGATTTCAATCAGAACATATTTTTGGGGATGTCTGAAATGAAGTGCGGGAAAGAGACATGGAAACAGGGTCATTGATAATTAAACTGCCGCATATGAGATTAATTAACAGACTGCATGTGTGTTTGATTAGAAATGTGATGATGGAGCGCGCTGGGCTCAGGCTGGGGTGGAGTGACAGCGGCAGTGGCAGCGCTCAGACTGCGAGGAGCAGAGATAGACAGAGGGAGGAAGATGAAAGGTGGAGAAAGACAAGTGTGATGAAGTGGAAAAAGCTCAGCGTTAGAGGGAGCGACGTGTACACTGCCACTCGTGTATGCGTGTGTGTATGCACGCGTGTTTTCATGTCTGCGCGTGTGTTTGTGAGCCCCTGTCTCTGCAAGTTCTAAGGGTTTGTATATTTTCTCAAGCGAGGCTCCTCTCTATTTCTCTCTCAGCCCTAACAGCCACCCCCTCGCTCACACTCTCCCCCTCTCTTTCTTCTCTGGCCACCTCGCTCTCTCTCCCTCTCCCCGTTCCCTCCGTCTTTCTACCCTCCAGTCCTCTCCCACCAGGGCTTGTTGAGCAGTGGGCCAATATGTCGCTCTTCCTCTGCAAATCTAATTGGAGACAGGCTTTCATTGGCATGACATGGGGATGAGTTGCCAAATCCTTTCAGCCCTCCTGCTCGAGGCCCGCTCCCCTCAGCTCCTGCACGCCGCCGCCACGCACTGATGCGGCTGACGACTATACACACCCAAGGAGGTGTCCGTGACAGTCTGAGCGAAAATTAAACTCATGCTCAATGCAGTGCTCAATGTCTTCATGCGTCTGAAACGTGCTGCAGCCCCTCGCGCTCCTCTGGGAGACGCGTTTCATTTAAACACGTGACGCAGATGAGAGACAGACGTGAGCACTCCAGAGAACAACCTGTGAAAAAACTAGAAAACATTGTATTGTATTATGCACACAGACATGGCCACGTGCATGTACACTGTATACCCTGACTCCGCTGGGTCCCCAGTGGGTTCCCTGAGAGCGTCGACGTCTCAACTGCAGGTTATGTTCACATGTTAGGCAGAGGCGCTGTACCTTGGGGAGCAGGAAGGAGACATGCAGTCGTGTTACTAAGCTTGCTCTCTGCCGCTGTACCTGCCAAAACGTTGAATAATGCCTCACAAGTCATTCAGTCCTCGACAAGGCCTTTTTTTTTCTGGGCTAATTCCTAAAGCTAACTGTTGCAGATTCGGCACAGCTACACCTGGAACATTCAGATATTCCAGAGGCTTAAACAGTAAAGGAACAGTTGACGAGAGAGAGAGATGAAAACGAGAGAGGGTGAACAGTGCTGAATAGAAAATAAGAGAAGTTTAAAAGTGACAATATTGAATAATTAGTGGAGAGGTTCCACAGAACAAGATTTGAAGACACACTTGGGAAATATGAGCTTCTATTTAAACCTTTAGCACTGAGGAAATTACCATTATTAGGCAAAAAAAGCCACAAAGGAGGAAAAAAACAAACATTTAAAAACCAAAGCTGTGAGTAAGACACGTAAATTGAGAACAGCCTCATGGACACAATGGACTGGGACACATACAAAGGAGGCACAAAGACTGCTTGGAAACCCGCTGACAGAAATTCTTGGTTAAGTATTGCATGATGTGAAATGTAATGCTACAAAGTCTACAAAGTCATTTGGCAGACGCTTTCATCCAAAGCGTCGATGATACACACGCACACGAACCTCACACCTCAGTGACATGAAGCAGGACATGGCACACTAATGGAGGACAGTTTGAGGGTGAAGGGGTGGACACGAAGAGAGAAGGAGCAAAAGCGACACTAATGCAGACTGAGTATAAGAGTGGAAATGAAATGAGGATGATTATGATATGAAAGGGAAAAGTACAATGAGTGGATGATTAGTCATAATCTAAGAAGAAGGGAACGATGTGAGTGTAGTGCCCTCCAAGGCCCTCTGAATGACAGGTCACGTCTCACAAGTGATTAGACGCCTCTGAGCTCTGGAAAGAAAGCACAAGGAGAGGGAACTGAGAGGAAGACGTTGTGGAGGGAGGGTGAGGGAGAGAGTAAATAAGTTAGAGGACAAAACAAACAAGATCCGAGGCAGCAGAGTCACTTATGCTGCTTTCAGACATACACCGAAATTATCTGTTGGGGCCGTATGCAAATGTCCGAGTCAGTCGTTCCAGACAAGATTTCCTGCCAGCGCCCTAAAGAAATGTCTGAGTGAACTTGTGTGAGAGTTCGGAGCAAGTGAGTGGGCGAATTGATGATGTTTCGACCATGTGACTGACACAATACGCCATGCGTGTGAATACGTGAGCTGAGGAACATCTCTTAGCTACATTGAAGGTAGCAAATTAAATTATGTATCTGCCCTTTTACCCCTCATGATTCATTTAGCAGTGATCAGCTTGTGATTTCTGCTGCCAGTCATTATACAGTAAGTGGAATGTTTTCAGTCATGTTGCTCACAGCAACATGAAATTCCACTTAAATAATTCAGAAGCAACAGGGTTTTGATTAGTCGGGATGATTGGTAGAGCACCACATGTCTGCAGATGAAGCCAGGACTGTAAAACACTGAGGTCCAGAGCCTCCCCACCGAAACCCCTCAAACCAACCATTCACCAACCCTCAGAGCTTTTGGCCAGAAGCAATAAAGGAATGTCCATATTTCAAATGATGAGGATTTTCATTCCTCGAGTTATCTGCTCAATTATATATGAAAGTGTAAATGTTGTTTCAAAGCTTCCTTTTCACAGCCAAGATTAAAATTCTGCTGGAGAAATGCTGAAATATTTTATCTTTGTACTGGTTTGCTGAAATATCGTGGTCAAACTTGCTCAGTCCGAGGAAAAATCTTGGAAGAAGCTCAGAAAATAACCACCATGTGGAAATCGATGAATAAAATACCCAGCACGTGACCTCGCCAACAGCCTTGAGCAGGAGAAATAGTCCTTAATGATTATAATTTATCCGCTTTCACCAGCACACTGTTCCTGTGATGCTGATTTTTAGATGGAACTTTCAGTGCTGCAAGCATCACTCACCATATCTGTTCACCTCCGTTGCAGTGAGGCGGAGGCTGAAACTCTGGCATCCCTCCCAAAGCCCTTTGTTCCTACGGAAGATGCAAATCCTTGAAAATAGGTCATAGATATGTTCTTTTATTTTCAGAGAAAGCTCAGGAATGTTCTCAAACTGTTGGTCACTGCAGCTTTGCGCACAGGCCGCAAAGTAGGAGTAAATAGGGACTGTGTTGAGGACTATTTTTAGCCGTGGATGGATACATATTTAAGGCTTTATTGCGTCTCTATAGCAGCAGGATGGTGATAGTGAAAGCGGGTAAAAAAAACTGCAGTGCACATTATCTTTGTAATGAAGGAACATTACAAGAGCACGTTTTTACACTAATTAGGGTCCGAGGCTCAGGAACTATGTTACAAGACGCACAATGATGATCTCAATTATATGATCGGTGATGCCAAAATTCCCACAATGTTCAATCAATGTTCAATCATTTCATCACTTTAGCACATTATATACGGAAGAGGAATTATGGAATTGTCAGTTTAGTAGTAAATAGTAAAATATGGATGTTGTTATTTATACAGTATATTCATTTTTCTTAATTCTAAAATGGATCAGTTGTAAGCTTCTGGTTTGCTACGCCAGTATTTCACAATATTTTGGCAACGTTGCCCAGGAAATAAGAGCCGTATTAGATCTTTAGTAGAATAATTCATTGTTATTTTTTGTGAGTTTAGTTCTGTCAGGAGATTTGCTGAGTGTATGAAAAATTCAAAACTCATCCTGGAGACAGTGCAGTGAACAGATGGCATTATGGGTAATGGAGAGGGTAACAGGAAATGCTGTGTACCATATATCCATAGATGGAATCATAATGTGGAGGTAAATTCCATGCAGCACTCGTCTTCACAATTTATTTAGACCTCAGTGCGATGCAGCTGATCAAATAATGATGGATTCGATGGAAGTGTGGGGTTAGAGGCGAATTGTGCATTGGCTGTCAGTCATGCGCGAGAATGCCTTTATTACCTTGCTGAGCCGTGTGCCGAGTGTTTACTGTCAGTGTGGGGAAGAACATACACACACACACTCAGATCAATCCGCCCTTATAACTCCACTACTGCCTGTCGCTCCCCCATCACTTGACACTGCCATGTTACAACCTCATTAAAGCAAAAAGTAGGTAACCATCACTTCTGTCCCTGTGGGTAGAAAAGAAGGGCACTGGGAAGATGGGCTTTGATGTGGAGAGGAGGTAGTGCACCTAACCCGGGGAGCGCTCAGCCTCCTGCATGACTAACATGTATGACTGATTGCCCACGTGGTTGGATACATGCAGTTCAGATGTGTGTGTGTGCGTGTGTGTGCCTGGACCTCAGATTGTTAATGTTTACAGAGTGCAGCAGTGCGTGCAAGTGTAAGTTGTCCTGGAGGCCACGTACAAGCGAATCCTTTGTGCATCTGTTTTTAGGTTCAATATACGTGACGGAAAGTGATCAGTGATTCAAACACAAACGTTATCCAAACTGAAAAATAAGAAAACAGAAAATCCAGTTATTTTGTATACTGCTGATCCTTTGAGGGGCTTTCAAGCCCGCCTTGTTTTATCTGGATCTCCGGGCACCTCGGACCACAATACAGACCAATGGACCAGTTCAGCCCGACCCAAGGAGCTGGTCTCTCTGTGGATCAAACTGAATCATGGTTACATTTGTTTGATGTGGGGAAAACACCTTTGTCAATCATGTGCACAAAGCTGAGGCAGCATCAACTAATGGAAGAAGGGGGAAAAAAAATAGCAGAGGAGGCATGATTGGTGGTAGTCTATCAAAAAGATACCGGAGGAACCGTGGCTCTAACCCAGAACTCCACTGTGAGGTGTATGTAAACAGATTTAAAGCGTAGGTCAGGATTTTGGTAAATGTACTTATTTACTTTCATTCCCAGAGGAAGAAGAGATGGCTGACATCAATCTATGGTCCGTGAGGTGAGCAGGGAGCAGGAGGCAGAACATGTTAAAGCTCAGTAAAGCAGCTGTGCCCTGGCACGGTGCCGGCTCACAGATCGTATCATCTCTGAGCTGCAGTCGGAGATGCTGCAGCTCAGAGCAGTTATTTATTCGTTGTACCCTCTTTAAATAAGTGAGCCTACAAGGTGTTATTCTGTGTATTCCACGCCAACAATGACATGTATTTTGTAAAAACTGTGAGCACAAAAATTGATTTTCGAGGTTAGTTAGCATACAGTACACTCTGTAAAAACAACGTGGAACTCTGTTTGGTTAAATTTGAACTGAATCGATTATATTCTAAATATTGTGTTTAACTGGAAATCAAATCTGTCAGCATCTGCTGGATGATCTTTGGCAAAAATAAATGTGAATCTCCTTTCTTTATTTATATTTGATTGTATTATTACTTATGACATATTTGTAACTAATATTCAAATATTGCTCAAAATCAGCACCAAAATAAAGACAGTTCCCTTTTCCCTCCATCAACTTTCATAAAAAATCTGGTCTGCAGTTTTCAACATAATCCTTTTTTTAAATAATCAAACCAATGGGCAGGGGTGATAACATAACCTCCTTGGACATAGACAGCACACCAGGCAGATCCTTCAGCTTTGCTTTTCACCGGCACAGACTCTGTTGCTTCTCAAAAAATTGAACATGATTTGCTTCTGGAGTGCGAAACAGTGAAAGTGTGGTAAAGCTCACCCTGGCACAAACAAGACGACCCCTGACATGATGCTGCTCTTACATTACAGCTCCTCCGGCATGTCGCCCACAGTCACTAACAATCGTGACTAATCCATCTTGACTCCTGTGTTCCCACGAGTTGCTTGGCAATTTTGCATGGGTGGCTTACTTAACCTTGACCGGTCCAGGACAGCAGCCATCAGGAGCTCCAGGAGCGCTCCTGCTCCTCCTACTCCTCCCTTGACAGAAACGTCTGTCCGTAACCTTTGTGAAATATCATGGAACCAGGTGGCCATCTCACCTGTTGTGCTGTCCGCAGTATACCAAGTGTTGACACAGCTCCTTGATAGCGACTGAGTCACCTTGTCTTGTGCTCAATATTCATTACCAGGTGATTCTGTATGGGAGTTAAAGTCCTAAGTAAAATACTGTGGATAATGAAAGACGACTGTTGTCTCTATATTGTTGACTCTTCTTTTTCGTGCAGATCCAGAAAAAAAAATGCTCAGCCACAAATTGTCTTTACTGCATTTGTTACTGAGGCTGGCAGGAGCTGCTCCACAATCATCTCTGTCCTGCCTGCACTCCCATGCTGCATAACTCCTGACCTTGTGTGTTGATTGGCTCTCTCGTTTCCAGGACGACAACTCCATGTTTTTTCAGTTTGGACCGTCCATCGAACAGCAGGCCTCCGTCATGTTGAACATCATGGAGGAGTATGACTGGTACATCTTCTCTATTGTCACCACGTACTACCCGGGATACCAGGACTTCGTCAACAAGGTAAACAAGCCAACACACCCTGGTTACAACAAACATGTTAGAGATCTATAGACACTGCTTATTACCAATGTAAATGCTTCATCTTTCTGCATAATATTCCACTTGGCAGTAAGGACAGACTGTGTAGGACCTGTGTCCTTCTGAGGCTGCATTTGAAGACACAGCACGCCTGTTCCGGGGACGTTAAAACATTCTTATCGTGTCCGAAATTTCACTTTGTCCTGTCCATGCAGACTGTGTCCTCTGAAGGATGCAACCTCTGTATTGAGTCTGTGAGGACCACTATCCTCAAGCCTGCACATGCATGTACTAGTTTTATAGAAACCGACTCCAGAGGCAGCAGGACTTACTTATTACTACAAAGCTAATGGTCTTTTTCAGATGAGACGCTCTCAGTCCCAGGCATATTAGGTTTATTATTCCTTTTGTCAATAAGGATATTTCTGGAGCCAAAATGTCCTAAATGACAGGAGCCTGTCACATGTCGTTCCCGCATTGTTGTTTTGATCCTTTTCATAAAACGAGACATAACCTGATTGCCTTTTTCAGTTGGCTGTTTTCTTTAGCTACGCGCAGACGATGAAATGGTCTTAACAAAAGCAGTGATGTTCTGGTCTCAAGTCATTATTTCAAGCTTTTAGAAATGATGACGTTTGGTAGAGTCTGATGTAAGAGGGGAGAAAGTTCCAATTTCTGATTACTTTAATGTAAAAGGCAGATTGGACGAATACGTCTGCCTGAATGCAGCCACTCACTGAGGCTTCAACCTCCTTATCTCCAGGGCTGAGAACAGACTGCTTTAGAGAGGGGTTGTATGAGGTTCTAAATTACATTGAACGTCAGACATCTGAGGAGAATTTAAAACAAGGAACCAGATTTCCACATAAAGCTGCAGCATCGAGTGTCTCCTGTTGAAAAAGTAGACAGGAAAGGAAGAGAAAAAAGTCTGAATCTGAATGGAGGTTGTGAAGGAGGATATTGAAATGCTTTTCACTTCGATTAATGTTTGAACAATGTTATGTGTATCTCATAGTTAGTGCTATAATTTATCTACTGTATCTCTGCAAATGTTATCAAATACATTAGCAAACACGTAGAAAGGCTTTGTGAATTGAATAGCAAGTGTTTGCTACAGTAATCAGCCTCATGAACTGCAGCCTATGCCGCTCGAGAAAATCAAAGACGAGCATAAAAGATGTGGGAAGCTTTTACATCTCTACATCTGCTTTTTCCACGTGAATGAAGCCTCATGTTCATTCTGACATTTTTGTGTTCTTTCAGTTTCACTTCCGTCGCAAATTAGAAACCTCATCAGCATGCACACCCTACATTCTCCACGCAATAGAAATTCCTGAAAATGTGCACAACATCTCCCTCGGACATTTATGTCCTCAGGAAACTTGCAGCAAATACACTGACCTTAGTGAACCTCAGAGCGACACTTATATCCCTTAAATCCCATTGGACTTAATCATTAGATGCTGTGTTATGAGTGCATAGCAAAATACATGGAACAATATCTGTGTGAGTGAGTGTGTGAGAGCATAGCCTAAAGATTACCTAATCTGGCTTTTGTTCCATTTACCAAAAAAAAAAAAAAGAAATCAACCACGGCTTCCTACTCCCAGGAGACGTGTAAAGACAGAACAGTTTTGCAATCTGGGAGCTGGAGGAGGAGACATCTCAGTCAGTTCTGTTCCAGTTTCTCTCCTTCACAACTCCACTGAATGTGCTCGGCCTACACTTTTTAAAATCACATCTCCCTTTTTCTTTCTAGGTCCGCAGCACCATCGACAACAGCTTTGTGGGCTGGGAGCTAGAGGAGGTCCTCCTGCTGGACATGTCTGTGGACGACGGCGACTCCAAGATCCAGAACCAGCTGAAGAAACTGCAGAGCCCTGTGATCCTGCTCTACTGCACGAAGGAGGAGGCCACCACCATCTTTGAAGTGGCTCATTCTGTCGGCCTCACCGGTTACGGCTTCACCTGGATCGTCCCCTCGCTGGTGACTGGAGATGCAGACCATGTTCCAGCCGTCTTTCCTACAGGTACTCCCCCACACAGAGGACAGACCCTGTGGCCTCGATGTCTATCTGAAGTCCCCTGTTGCACAAAGCTGTCTGATCCCTCATTTCCTACAGTAAAATAATGAAATTAATCCATCAAACGCTATGCATACTGGAACAACTCAAAAGTTATAAAAACATTTCACAGTGTAAAGTAAGCCCAGATAATAAAGAGCGTTGGTGATGTCTGGTTCTCTCCTTCACACTGAGGTCTAAGGGTTTTTGTCTCTCGTTTGACCAGACAATTTTTGATCATCAAAATCAGCAGACAGGTTTTTTTTGTTTTTTTCGAGAAGTTTACCTTTCTCTTTTTCACTGCGGATGAAGTTGAACTTGCATTGAATGCCTGTTGTTTCCACGTTACTGGTTGTTTAGACCAGTGGAGAACGGGCTGTGTGTAGCGGTAGTTGAATAGGAAACAACTCTGTCACCAAGTCTGCCTGTCATTCACAGGATGTTGATTCTTCATCAACTTTTCTCTCAGTGTAGGTAGGTTGGGTTGAGCTGCTAAGCCAGGTCTCCTTCACAGTGACTAGCAGCCTTCACTTTCCCAGAATCTGTATGTGTGAACAGCCTGGTAATGTCCCTGGCCGGTCTGACAGGTTTCCTTGGACAAATTAAAATGACTGGCAATGTCCTCCCTGCTGTTTCCAACAAGTTAGTGTGTTCCCTGAAACTCTTTCCCTTCTCGTTACTGAGGTTTCTTCCACCTGCACATTTTCAATTTGCGCATAATAATCCTGTGTGCAGTCGCAGAAACCAGAATATTTCAATCTGTGTTGATTTAAGCTTGACAATTGCCATTAAAACAGACCTGATAGGAGGAAGCTCATCACTAGGACCACATTGGGGGAGGTCTGAGCTGCACGCCGTCATTTACAACATCTATCATCTCCCAACAGCTCAGAACCACATTTGCTGCATAGAGAAATGATGTATCTTGCGTGTAGATTTGCATATATCGCAGGTGCTGACGGGATATAAATAATGTCAGGTATGAACAGGGCTCCTGATGACACACATGAAGCATCCACTGATGCTTTCTCATCTCGGAGGAGAAGACAGATGGCAGTAGACGAAAGCGAAGAGCAGACTGTTCCACGGGCCCTGGCTCAGAGTTGGCTTGAGCCTCAATACCTGACGTTGTGACAAAACCGCTCTGATCCGCTGATGTGGAGTGATGAGGTCTGGAGTTTTCAGTTGTAGTTGGGAGTCATTAACCAAGAGGAGCTGCAGTGCCCTCCCTCAATATGTGATGCATTTATCGGTTTGAATACAAGAAGAACTTTATTTCCACTCTTATTCGCCGATCCCATCTCTTTTAAATCAGAGAATCAAGGGTCAGATGTCAAACTCAAGATCAAATCCACGCAGGTTTGCAAGCCTTGATCATCATATTGAATTATTCTGTTGTTGGTTCTCAAAGACTTGGTATTAAAAAGTGGGCACGAGTGGCAGATGGGCTTGTTTGCATATATGCAAATGTTCTCCTGGTGTGTTTGCGGTTGGCTGTGCCAGTCAGTGGCAGGCTGCACACCAATTCCTGTTCACCACAGGTAAGCAACACTTTCATTCGGAGCTTTCTACTCATTTGAACTCAATCTCAAAGTAAAACCTCACACAAAAAGGAGGTGTGTCATCATCCAGGAGGATTCCAACTGATGAAAAAGAGCCCCCCCTCTCATTTTGCAGTGTTTGAGTCATGTATTTCTATTTACCTGTGTTTCCCTTTCTTAACCAAAGGGAACACGCAGGTTTGTTTTTTTCTAGAACAGATTTACACACAACCTGAACCAGCCACAGAAAGTGACCTAAATTCGCTGTTGTTGTTTATGGGTGTAGGAAATAGATGTTCCTCATGCTTGACAGGACAACCATAACAAAATGAGCTGAAGGAGAACTGATGCTCCTATTTAGCTAATTTCCCATGTGTGTTTTCCACCTGCGTGATCATATAAATAGCAAAGTTTACTCTGACACATAACAAAATAAAATATTGTATTTATGATTCCACTCATAATTCCGACTCACTGCTCTCGTGTACAATGCATTCTTTTTTTTTTTTTTTTGGATATGTTTCCCCCTTCGGCAGTTTTTTATTGTTCTCTGCTTCCCGAGTTGTGTCCTCAGTCTCTCGCTCACCCTTTTCCCTCCTTTTCATCTTCATGCCTCTGCGATGGCGACAGCTGCGGCCAGAGGCATCATATTTTTTACGGTTTATCTATCCGTTGGCCCCGCCCATTCATAGCTGCACGAAATCCCAGGAGCGGCTGCAGGGGGAGATTTTTACTCAGGGGTAAACTGATTTGAATTTGTTCATGATAGGTCAATGCCACTGTGACCCCACAAAACATTTTTGGTCAGATATTTGTAAATAATTTCAGTTCATCTTTATAAAGTTATGTTAATGTGTTCACTGTCTACATTATACCAGTGTGGACAGATATGGATACCTGTCCTTTTCTTCCCTCTTCCCAAACGTTCCTTTTGCCTCTCTCTTTCCCAGGGCTTATCTCAGTGTCTTATGACGAGTGGGACTACAACATTGAGGCCAGGGTCCGCGATGCAGTGGCTGTTATTGCCACGGCAACCTCCACCATGATGCTGGACCGGGGGCCGCACACGTTGATGAAATCGAGCTGCCTTGGGACACCTGACAAAAAGAGCTCCAACACGGGCCACTCCAAGGAAATACTGAAGTGAGTCGATGCCTGGGAGTGGGTGGTGATGGGAGAACGGGCGGGGTGGCTGTGCATGTGTCCTTGCAACGTGAATTCTTTAGATGATTTATATTTTTATATCAATATGGAGCAGGACATAAAAACAGAGAAAATGTGTTCTGAGTTAATTATTCCACAAAGTTTTCTCGAGAAAATATTGAAATTATTGGTGTATCGAAATATTTTCCAATTTTTTTTCAGGAAGTCCTGGAACGATTACAGCAAATGTGGATATTTAAAAGCCATACATCTGTGCACGTGTACAGAATTAGAAACATTTGCACTAAGGCCTGTCAGAATGAGTTTATGCTAGCTACAACAGATAAGAGCTGTTACAGTGAGGTCGACTGTTGCAGCTGTTGTCTGGAAATGAGAAGCTGCTTCTGTCTGTAACAAGTTGATTCACAAATGAATCTGGATTTTGAAGGGAACCTGCTATTATTGTTTTTTTTCTTATTGTGCATTTGTTTTCCTGTCTGTGTTTTGATCAACAATTGTTTTTTAATATAATAATATATTATAGATCCATGTCCAGGGAAAGGTTTCATCTTTGGCGTTTCTAAATATTTTGTTGGGGAAAATTGAACTGAGGATGGACTGAACAAAAGAAGATGAGATGAACGGATAATGAGATTTAAGTCGTGAATGGAGTCAAACCAAAAAAACCCAAGGCAGCAGAACGTAGTGGGCAAATATATGTTGTGCACAAATACACACAAGCACATCAACGTAGACACCTTCCCAGAGGAGAACCGGAGTTTGTTTAATTGGCCAATAAACATCAGAGAAACAAGATGTTAAATCTCAGACTTCTAACATCATGTTGTCTTATCTGGAGCTTAACCCACAGCCACCATTAAAGGGAATCCTCCTCCTCCTCCTCCTCTGTCTTCCTCTGAACCTCCTTGTTTTGCTTTTTGGCATATTACAGCTCAAGCAGGAGCATTGGTATTCAATAATTAATCCCCATTTAACTTCACTGGGCGTACTTTTACAGTTCACATTGATCAGTGATTCCACAGCTAATTGAATGCTTGGGGACAATGGGAGAACAACAGTGGGGCTATCGCCTGCACACAGGTGTGCGCATTTCACTGCTCTGTGGGCTTGAGTCCTATGAAAGCTTAGCAGTGCTCAGCCCTCTTCGGATGTACAGTACGCGAGCCGCACGGAGCGATGCGCCTGTCTGCCTTTCAAGCCCTGCTTTCCCCCAATATTTAACATTTCCTCCGTTTTTGTTTGTTTTTCCGTGTTTCTTCACTGTCAGTTTGAATTTGAGCGGAGTGAAAATCTTGACAGACATTATGCAACCTCCGCTGTGTCGACGGCTTTAATCTTCGGCTTGAGTTTGATTTATTACAGTAAATTTTGGGTCTTGTCTTCACCCGTGTTTCTGTTTTTAATACCAGGAGCACTTATGTGTGTCGTCTAGGATTTCCCCACCAACGGGCCTGACATAACAATAACACAGCCATGAATATTTCAGTCCCTAAAGGACGCTATCAGTCACAGGGCTAGCTCTCAATCATCCTTCAGGCACACACCTGGGACGCCACTCTGCTCCGTGTGTGTTGAGAGTGGGGTGAAGCGCATGTGTGTTTTCCAACCAACCATTCCATCTTTCTCCATTTGACTGGGCGAAAGGTGGAGATTTAGGATCGGCCCGGATCACGGCGGTGACCCCGGGGGGGGGGGGGGGGGGGGGGGGGGGCCCCCCCCCACGGGGGGGGGGGGGGGGGGGGGGGGGGGGGGGGGGGGGGGGGCGAGAAGGAGCCCGACACACAAGCGGTCACATAATTCCACCTTTTCCCATCCCATCGTCCCTGGAGACAAAAGCAATAACAAGGCCATATGTCTCCGCGTGGTCCTGTATAGCTGCGGGCCACAGTGGGCTGCATGCACGCTGGATTAGCATGCCATCCTGTCTGCGCTGACGGACGGAGATGGGAGGCCTCCTGTGAGTCATGCTCCGCGATATGTTTAGGGGCTACTTGACCTTATGGGGCACACACACACACACACACAAACACAAACGCATAAATACACTCGCTCCCGCACAAACGCGCACACACTTGAAGTGCTCTAGAGACCATCCACTGTTTCCTTCCTCTCAGAGAGCACAGGAACTCTGGGATAATGAGAAAATGTGCTCCGAGTGCTTTTGGATGAGCCGCTCAGGGGCTTATTTGTGCCTGGATGTTGCGGGGAAAGGGATGTTTTCCTGTGATTTGTTTGTCTGTGTGCGCTTGAATTTCAGTTCCCTCTCAAATACCTGGTGCCTGCGTGCAAACCGCACCTTTAGATGTGACGCTCACTTGTCTTTGAGCGAGTTTTCTATTACATGATCTGACGAGACATTTGCGTTCGTGTCCGCCGGCTCGGTGCGTGCGAGGCCTTTCAGCGCAGCTTTGTCCGCAACCTTTCCCGCGGGCCGTCTGACACTTGCGCTCCCTCTCGTGCGTGTTATGGCGAGCGTGTCGCTCTCTTGCTATTTCACCTCTGAAGTCCCTTTTTTCCTGCAGCAGGCGCGTTTTATTGCATTTTTCAACGGCAGCAATGACAGTGTCTGCGTCTGTTTGTTAGCAGGCCAGCTGGACATTTCACTGTGCCGTCGGGCAACCAGAAAATAAGCGACCGTGTCTTCTCATGGACTCTTCCTCACCATGGAAATGGGTCAATTTACACATCGCTGTCACCTGCACCTTCCCGTTTCTTTTTTCTATTTTTGCCTCTCCTTTCTTTATGCCTCAGCGCAGTGACAGCCAGTGGCCAGAGGCATTAGGTTTTCTTGTGGTTGGTCCCAGTGTGCTTGAGGGGTCACATGATACGTGTTTCAGGCTTAGTGGGTGGTTCTTATTCAAACTTGAAAATGCAGTTTAAACAAAAGATAAGATGTTGTAAATGTTCTAAATACAGAGTTATAGATTAGTTAGTTAGATTACTTTTATTGAGCTTCAATTCAAATTATCTAATGCCTTTATTTATCTGAACAGTTTGTCTGCATGTATTGTTATCTCAAATCATATGATCTTTTCCTTTTTGATTATGGGAGATGTATACTGAACATTTCCTCTGAAATGACATCAACTGTTTTCATTCTTCTCACAGGAATAAAACACAACAAACACACAACATGCAAACCCTAATTTAGCTGGGAAATTAATCTGCACACAGCCCATAGCTGTTTTTAATATTAAATGAAGACTCCTGGGTTGACTTACAGCAGCCTGCAGCAGAGCTGTGCAACATCACAGAGCCAAGACGTTTGGTCAAACATTAGCTCATAAAAATATGCATTCAATTAAATTATTAATATAATAATACTAATGTAAATTTTGTAATATTTTCTCTAAATAAATATATTTTAGGCCACATCCAAACATTCATTGTATTTTCTGCATATTAAGAGTAAATCACATGGCTCATACAGTGTTTATTTCTATTACGCTCTGTCATAAAGTCAAAGGTGTGCACTCTTGAACCCGAACAGCTTGGGGGAGTGGAGTTGTTAAAAAAAGGTTCCTGCTCTCCCCTAAGATCCAGGTGAACCCCGTAAGGACGCTTTTAACAAATGTCTTTTCTCTCGGTGACCGAGAACAAAATCTTCCCATTTGGTCTGATCTTGAAAACAAAACGACTCATTTTCCAATTATTGTAAAGAGTTGCGTCTTTGAGCTTTGCAGGCTGGTCCGTGTGCGTGCCTGTTAAGTGCTCGTTCACATTTTAAATGAGAGACGGCTCTCTCTGATACAGTGCCCCCTCTCTCCGCGCTCCACAGGTATCTGTCTGATGTCTCCTGCTCCACAGGGGTCCTCAGGGGCGCAGATGACACGGAGCTCCCGTGGACTCACTTATTAAAGGCTGCGGCTCAAAGAGACTCTGAGCCTCTGATCTTTCCTGTTCGGGTCCACAACACTTGTTTATGTTGTCAGAGCTGTGCCACCAGCAACACGCGCATCAAATAATAACCAGTTATTTTCTTATTTATATGGACGATATTAAAACCAAGCTTTTTGATTTGTATGATGTTTATGTGATGCGGAGAGTGATTTTATGAAATCCAGTACTATGGCTTTGTGGTACAGTGGTTTGTACCGCAGTGATTTCTGAGTGGCGCAGCTCTCACGCCACGTGGACTCAGCATTACCATAATTGAACATACTCTGTAGTTGGACGTTGAATCATCCCCTCACACACTCCCTGCTCCTGCCCTACAGTAATGTACTCTGGTTACCCTGTTTACCCTCACACTGAGACTATTTCAGTCCCTATATATATATATATATATAAACGTGTTTATTTTTCCTATCCCTGCATTGCTGCCTTACTCACAAATAAAAGAAAGTCATATCATGTTGCTCTGAGAAACACGTAAGGAGATTTGAGGGAAGTGGAGGGATTGTGTCCATGCAATTGATGATTCAGTGTCTCTGTAACTAAAAAAATAAATTCCCCTCACAGCCAGTGATTAGTTGGGGGAACAGTTGGTGAGCAAAGCGCACACGAGCGCTGCATATGGCTGTGATGAAGCCGCATGGGGTTCTGTTAGTTGCTCATCCCAGTAGTTTTCTGTCTTTTTTTTTCCCCTTCTTTCTTTCTTTCTTTCCTCTTCCAGTGGAGTCAGAGGGGAGTTCTGACATGAGAGGGGATCAAAAGGCACATAAAAGCTACATCAATAGTACAGGGCTACAAAATGATAAACAGCGCTGCCTCCTCCGCTGTAAATTCACAGCGTGCTGCCGTCTTTGTAAAGGCAGTAAAGGTTAATGTGCGGGCAGAGGAATCGTATTGATGTGTGATTCGATGCGCCACTCAGAGGTGAGATGCAGAGATTGATCTGAAAGTGAGCGACGGCGTGAGGGGAAGTGGATAAACACTCGGGTTTAGACAGGAAAAAAAAAAAATACTCCCCTCTCTCTGTCGCTCGCTTTCTCCCTTTCAACCAACCTCTCTCTCGGGTGAGATTACTGTTCCCATGGCAACGCAGCTGATTGCATGAAAATTGCTGTGGTTGTGGGTGCCATGGCAACACATTACTTTACATTACAGTGTTAAGAGCCTCCGTGCATCGCCTCTGGGTCGATTTACACTCGTCACCTCATGGTGACGATGACACAAACAAACTGGTCACGTGGGTCGCCGCGGCGTCAGCGGTGCAACAAGTTGGGGTTGCCGAGCCTCCGCTCACACCGCCTCAATCTTATTTGGTTCCCTATTCAAAGCGAGATTGTGTTTAGGAGGCTAATCCCATGCTACATGCGCATTACAGCCCCGCTGGTGGGTCGGCCAGCCAGTGTGCAGCAATAGGCATTTTCATGGAGGCTTGAGTCATATTATTGACTTAGTCCAAGCATGGAGCCTACTTATTGTGTGTGTGTGTGTGAGGTGAGATATAAATACAGTCGAAGACATTACAGATAGAAGTACTCCGTGTTCGAGTAGGAGGGACTTACAATCTTGTGTAAGTTTCAGGCCCGTTGCTCATCTGTTGTCTGCATTTTTTTATTCACTTGTGAATAGATTTATTGTCTTGTTTTCACACTGTTGACTCGCCGTGAGATGATTACGGCGAAATGTGCCCAGCACCTCCTTCTTTAAGAAAGCACACAGACAGCAGCAAGCACACACACACACACGCTGCCCCTCTCTCCTGCATTCAGACAAGATATTTATTTCTCCAGTGGATTGTTTCAGAGGCTGAGCATCTCCATGGTGATGGTAACCCACAGATCAGGACAAGGAAAAGAGAGAAGGAGGTGGCACAAAGAGAGAGAGAGGGAGTGTGTGTGTGTGTGTGTGTCATTCCACCTTATCCGCTGCACACTTGTTGACACATATATCCTGATCTGTATTCACACAGGCGATTAATACACACTCTCTCACTTTCTCTCCCTGCTCTTCCATTTTTCTCCGCTGGCATCTTGATGATGTCCTCACTCTCTCTCTCTCTCACCCTCGCAGCCTCCATATTCTCCCTCTCTGCATCTGAGTCTGGAGCCATATACCGTATTTTACCGAGGCTCAAACTGGGTCATCTTTTCCATATTTCACTCTACAGAGAAACCTGGTGGAGAACAGCAGCATTAGAAAGACCGTCTCTTTGCTTCGTATTGATGTTAAACCTGTGGATAACAGATATTGTGATGCTCATACCCGTCTCCAGACAAGATATTCTGTCTTCACACATTCCACAAAAGAACATCACTAATAGAATACTGCCAGGTCTTTGAACTTAATATTTGACAGCACTGAGTCATTATTACACCAGCTGTCCGAGGTATGCAACTCAATTATTTTAGCTTAATATCTGAATCTTTGAAATTCACTTTGTGTATTTCTCCAAGTACTCACATATTGATTGTAGTAACCAGCAGGTTGTACTCTAGTTATACTGTGGTGTTTGTGTGTACCCTTAAAGCTGCAGTAATCAGTGTTTTCATACTAACATAACAGTATTATATGTTATGTTCTTCAGCTAACATTTGACATTGAAGTGGTCAAAAGCAAAGTTGCATTTATTAAATATTTGCTGATTTCTTTCCAACAATTTATCAATCTGCCAACAATCTATTACTCACATCAAAACATGCATCAAATATTTGTGGCATCACCTTCATGTTTGAGTTCTCCTCAGCCCCGTCAGCTCACTGGTTTGGTGGAGACCAAAACTAAAATCATGTCTAGTCTATATGCTGCACATATTGTTTTATATACAGATATTTGTAACTCCAACTCTTGCTCTCGTTCTCAGGTACCTTATGAATGTCACGTTTGAAGGCAGAAACCTGTCGTTCAGCGAAGAGGGTCACCAGATGTTCCCGAAACTGGTCATCATTCTTCTCGACAAGGACAGACAATGGGACAGGGTGATTATCTTCTGTTCATTCGCTGTCTCTCGTCTTCATCTGTTCAACTTCTTCTCTTCCTGTGTCCGATTCCCCACTTCTTTCTTCTTCTCATCTGTCCCCTCCAATTTCTCACCCTCTGTGATCTGGCGCGTCTGTCACTTTTTTCTTTTGGAGTACCTGCTGCAGTACTCTGTAAATCACACAGCCCTCCTCCCACTCGCTCCTGCAGGTTGGCAAGTGGGAGAGAGGCTCTTTGACGATGAGGTACCATGTGTGGCCTCGCTTTGAGCTGTACACCGGAGCGGAGGAGCGGGAGGACCACCTGTCCATCGTGACTCTGGAGGAGGCGCCGTTTGTCATTGTGGAGGACGTTGACCCGCTCAGCGGGACCTGCATGAGGAACACTGTGCCGTGCCGCAAACAGCTTAAACTCACGTGAGAGTCTAATGTTGGATTTTGTTAAATGAGACTTTTTAAAAATTGTGTTACATCCATCACATTGGCATGTTGATGTTTTATCTGTTTTATATTTTATCATCTGCCTGGCTGCCACAGAGTAGTGAAAAATAACACGTAATTGTAGACGTATTTATTTAAACATCAATTTAGCAATTTGAATAACTAAAAAATAGCCAGTAACCTTCTTTACATTCCCAGAGTCAGTTGATAAAAGCCCACAAGACACAAACAGCAGAATATTGTCCAAACTGTGAACATTAAGAAAAGATATGAAGACACCCCACCCCCCCGCAGACAGCCATATTGGTTACCTCGCTAGATTTAAAAAATATCTGCTCCTCTAACTAGATCATAGTCTTGGTTTCTGACACAATCCCCCCATCCCCGTCTCTTCACCCTGACCCTCTTCCTACATACACTCGTCCTTGGTGTGTGATAATGAATTTTCCTTATTGGCCTTCTTTTCTCTCACTAGCCGACCTGAAATCTCCTGCGGGTGTCCGACATCTTCTGGCTCACTGTTTTTGTTATTGACTGATATTTCAACCTGCTCTCCCCCCTCCTCCTCCTCTCCCTCTGTCTGTCTCGATCTTCCCTCAAAGACTTCCTCAAATACAGCATTTCAGGGAAAAAAAACAAAATGCCACAGAGAATCCATCCCATCCAGCCAACAGCATTTCAGGGGCCAGATGCACAGAGCTGTGTAAATTTGTCCTTGTGTGCGGAAAAGCAGAACAAATGTGGAGGCAGCCTCAGTGTCAGATAAACCTCTGTGTTCACATTATTCCACGTCACACAGTGCATTCTCATCTCGGTAAATCATGAAGGTTGTTCACTTGCAGGACCTGGATTCATAATCCCACGATTGTCTATAGCTGTGGGTTGACACACACTTGTCTGAATGCAAACACACTAAAACAAACACGTTTGTCCTTGGTCTGGCTCTGGGAACGTCCTCCTCCTCCCAGCTCGCCAAAGCCACCATTGTGCTGTTGCCCGCAGCTGTTGTGCACCTGTACCTGCTGCGAGCCAGAACAACCCACTGATCGATGCCACGCAGCTCGGTCAAGTTCGTCACTCTTTGTTCATTATGCTCTGTCACCTCACCAGCGTTAACTGTCAGCGACAATGTGTTAGCCTGTTTACTCGGGCAAGAAGAGAATTGGATGCAGGGTTTAATCAGGCGCTTAAATGCTGACCTCAAAACCAACTTTCTTACCTCATTTTTCTTTTCCATGCCGCGCTGTTTGATCTCAACGCTCCGCGTGCAGAGGGGGCAAAGAATGGAGCGATACATGGATAGAGAAATGGCCATTATATTTCCAATAAAGCATACCTTTAGTTCCTTTCAACTTTGTAATTTTTTTCTGTATTTAGTGTGAATCAGTTGAGGTCTCTGACTTGTTTCTGCTCCTCTTTATTCCCCCCTCTGAATCTGTTGGTCCATATGTACCTGCTCTGACCCCTTCTCCCCTTCCTCTTATCATCCACCAGCAACCAGACAGGTGATTCAGGGATCTACATCAAGCGCTGCTGCAAGGGTTTCTGCATTGACATCCTGAAGAAGATCGCCAAAGCTGTAAAGTTCACGTACGACCTCTACCTGGTGACCAACGGCAAACACGGCAAGAAGGTGAACGGGACCTGGAACGGCATGGTGGGAGAGGTGAATGTCTTTCACACGTAGAACCACCCACACCTTTTTTTTGGATAGAGCACTCTCCCAGAAATTAGCCTTCCCCAAAATGTAGGGAGGAAGACGTGTCTTTGTGATTCATGTAAAGTGTGGAAGTAGAAATGTGGATGTTGTTGTTCGGCCGAGCCCAACACCAGTGACAAGCAGCAGCTTGACATCTGCTGTAAACAGCTCAAACATACAATAACAGTTTGGTCGATTTCCCACAGACCTGCTGGCAGATCAGCTGATCGTAGATTTCACAGCTGGCAGATCGCTGGAGACCTCGCTACGCAACCGTGAATTATTCCAGTGGCTGAGTCAGGCAGTATATTGAAAATCAAATCACATTCAGTGTGTTTCTCTGACACTAATCAGGACCAGTATATTACACCAGTGTATGGATTACTACTGTAAGTGTGTTTTATTAAGCGCCGCCTATTTAGCTCACCATTGTAGGCGGTGTGGATACAACAGTGGATGCAGCGTCCTCACAGCTATTTTACTATTTTTAGGATCCCTAGTGAAATGTAACGTTAGCGATGATGTTGCTTTGGAAAATAAAAGTTGCATCAGGACACCAAATTTGATAAAATTTAGCATGTGTTTCTTAGTAGGGTGAGAAAAAAAAGCTTTGATTCCAGGTGGAGTTTAGCTGAATCTATTTAACATGTCATTTCAAAATGTGTGACTGTAGTATCTGACACTTCCATGTGAGTTAGAGCTACGAAAATCTCTCACAGCAGTAAGGTTCACTGTTCAAATCCCTGAGTTGGACAGGGTCTTACTGTTTAGAGTTTGCATGTTCTCCCCGTGTCTGTGTGGGTTTTCTTCCAGTACTTCAGCTTTCTCCCACAATCCAATGATACACTCGCTGAGGTTAATCTAAAGGGACCCTGGATAGATGGATGAAAGTAAGATGAAAGATAAGAGGAATGTAAGGCTACAAGAACATGAACTAAAAAAATACCTTTCTGGTTATTTAACCAAATGCAGTGTCCAGTGGCTTAAACCCACCATGGCCCCTGATGGCACTGATTCAGTGAAGAATCTGCTATCTGGGGTATAGAATATATTTTCATGAGTTTGCTATGTATTTATTAATTCAGCATATGTATTTCATTTTTCTTTGCTTATTACTTTTCCTGTTTAATTCAACAGTTAAATGGGTCAAGAATGTGCTTCTCTTATGAACACAAAGATAATTTACTTTTCAAACAAACAAAAAACTCACTTTTTTTCAACAGCTACTACAGATGTGGAATGTTCCTTTTGCCCATTCGAATTTATTTGTGTTACATTTTCTGAATGTCTCTTTCCGTTAGTTTCTCTGTTCCTCCCTCACGCCAATTGAGCGCTTCCTCCCTACAACCTGGCCTGAGGGAAGCTGTGATCAGCTCCACAAAAAAAACCTCAGGAGGAGGATGATGATGAGGCTCCTAATCAGACAGGGAGAAAGAGAAGGACAGAGTCAGAAAGATGAGGGAGAGAGAGAGAGGGAGAGAAAGCAGCCTCAGGGAAAGACCCACTTCTCTCCTGCACACATTACACATCCAGCACAAGGCAGCCTTTACAAATCGATGTGATGTCCAACTTAATTGATTATGGCACAGAACGAGCCACTTTATTATTATCTGGAGAACATAGATGAGGGAAGATGTGCAGAACAGAAATCTGAAATTACAATATATCAAGTCCACCTTATAGATCGTGTTTAACAACCTGAGATGTACATCAGCGTAAAAATGGGGTGATGCAAATGTGCAGTGCATGCATGCATGGGTGCATTTATCCATGTCCTTAAATGCCTAAGCAAGCAGCTAATGATTTCATTTGAATGGGAGGGGGGGTGACAGACACAGGGAAAAACAACCAGAGATGGGAAAAAAGAGAGAGAGCCTCTATAAAGGAGTGTAATGAGCGGAGAGGAAAAACAGTGTGTAGGATTAACACAGCCCATTTTTATTCATGGCCCCAGGCTCCTGAAACTTAGGGCTAAATATACCTGAGCACCCTCAGTAGGGAGTCAGACACTGACCCTGTGGTGTGATGATCCCCTTTTCCTCCATCTCTCATTCTACTGGAATATCCTGTTCAACACCCGGTGACTCACTCCAGCAAACTGTGTCCACTGACCTCGCACATTAACTTCCTGTCTGTCTCCGTCTCTCTGTGCTCGACCCTCAGGTGGTGTTGAAGAATGCCCACATGGCGGTGGGTTCACTCACCATCAACGAGGAGAGGTCGGAGGTCATCGACTTCTCCGTGCCGTTCATCGAGACGGGGATCAGTGTCATGGTATCTCGTAGCAACGGCACCGTCTCCCCCTCCGCCTTTCTCGGTGAGAAGGAGCGCACCTGGTGCTTCTGGCAGTCGTAACAGCACACAGTGGAGAACACTCACGTGCACGAGAACTCGCTAATATCACGTAGGACATGCAAAGTCACAAGCAGATGTGTTGTTTAAACTGTAATTAATTGAAAATTAATTAAATTTGGATATAATAATCAGTGGGAGCCCAATGAATTAAATAATTCCATCTATATGATTTTGTTAAAGATTTATTTTTGTGAACATTAGTCAGGCTTCACTAATAACGATTAAGTGTTATCTGAGTGAGCTTTTCTCCCGTTTCTATGGGGTCGCATAAATAATTTAAACCAAATCTACAGGAAAATAAACACTGCAAATCTCCATCAGTGTCAGAACGACAGAAACTACCTTTGAGAACAACAAGTCAACATGTAGTGGGACTTTTTAGTTTATTCCATGTCCCTTATCCTCACATGTTGGAGGCAGGGTGTGTGATCTATGCTGCAGCCCGTCACCGGTGAGCGATCGTGAGGATTTTGCTTCATGTTTGGGAAATTGGCATGTCTTCCATCTTTAGTAACTCCATTAAATAATGTCAGGAATATTTATTCAGAGTTTTATAACTTGATAGAACACATGTAATCAGAAAAACAAGGAAAGGGAGAATAATACTTTGTTGAACTTATAGAATTAAATTGGCAAAACACTTGTGACAAACAGGTCACAAGGTCCATTTAGTAGCTTTTCTGGGGCTCTCAGTCCAGAAACACAAAAACAAACTGTCAGAAAATAGTTGATGTTCAATAATTAAAACACCTGTGACACCTGTGGTTACCAGACAAACGCATGTAATTTTCAATAAGAAGGTTTGTCAATAGTCATCACGCAGCTATCTGTGATGGATACAACTGGTTGAATTACTTCCTGCAATTTTTTTAGATTAGTCTCCCCACCATAAAAAACAACAAATGACAGCTGTCTGGTTTTATAAATGTGTTTTTGATAAACAATCGCTGTCACTGCTAAAGTCAGTGACAAATGCCAAGTATCATGAGGAGGAAATGCAGTTTCCATTGGCACCTTTGAAAATAAACAGATAATAGAGTTTGCAATAAAGTAAAAAATACTACAGCCGGATAACTGGTAATACTACAAGTAATACGTGTAATACTAGGTATTACAGCGTAAAGATCATGCAACATGAGAGACCTCTAGAAGACCTAATATAGCTTGTGGATTTTTTTTATATTAGCTCATGATTCATTTAAACTGTATTATTATTATTATATTATTTAAGGAAGAAACTCTGTAGAGGTTTCAAATGATGAGAAAAGTCGATAAATAATGCATAAATATCAATAATTACACATAGACGTGCTGCATTATTACACCGAATGTTTGGTGCTGTTTGTCACAGGGGTTGTGATTCTAATCAGTGTTCAGACAGATTAAATCCATAAATGTGCGACACGGTCTGAATACAAATAATCATGTTGATACCAGGGGGTGATTTTATAATAATGTTTAATTTGGTTTAATGAACTTCCTCTATGTCTGTATCCCCCACAACCCTCCCTCCCTGTGCCTCTCCACTTCCTCTGCTCCCTGCTGTACCCCCCCCCCCCCCCCCCCCCGCTGTACCCCCCCCCCCCCCCCTTCCCTCTTCCTCTCTTTTAGAGCCTTTCAGTGCTGATGTGTGGGTGATGATGTTTGTGATGCTGCTGATCGTGTCGGCCGTGGCTGTGTTTGTGTTTGAGTACTTCAGCCCGGTGGGTTACAATCGCTGTCTGGCAGATGGACGAGGTGAGAGGGGATGCACACACAATCACATACACACACACACACACACACACAAAGCCCAGACCTAGTCAATCCATACTGCATAAAGGTGACAATGAGCTTCATTTTCAGTCCATCCAATGTGCTAAAATGAAGACGGGGAAGTTACTCCTGTGAGTGAGAGTGACTGGGGCACCGGGACTTCCTGCTCGATGACTCGGAGTACTTATCTACATCTACGTCTACTTAAGCTCTTTCACTAATCAAATGGATCATTGACGAGAACCAGACAGTTCAGATCTTAATTACTCTGTGAACAGAGGAATTACAATGTCTTTTTGTTTATTGTTTCATTCTCAGATATTATCCCATAAAGGTTTTGAAACCAAAGAATGTACCGAGGCTTTACTTTGGACGCCTGGTTTAAAAAAACCTAACAGAATGTCCAGAGCAATTAACTTGGACATCTGTCTTCTTGCATACAACCTGTCTGAATACCTTCAGGGGTTGTACAGAGATCAGTGCACAACTAAAAGCAGCTCTGTCTCGTCACGTTCCAATCTTTTCCTTTCATCTACTCAGCTCTGTTAAGATCTCTGGATCATATAATTCTGTCAACATAGCAGCTCCTACAGAGAAAATCAGAGAAGTGTTATAAGTGTTATATTGTTGTTCGCAGCCTTTTCAACCAGAGACTGGAGGGGATGAGAGTAATGGTGTTTGCTCTGGAATTCCGTTTTCTGAATGTCTTCTGTCACCGCGGCAGTGTGTGTGGTATAATCGCCGGGTTGTGTAAGGCTCTTCTACTCCTGCTTCAGCTGGAGCATAATTGTAGCCTGCTATGTGAGCTGGAGCATAATTGTAGCCTGCTATGTGCCCATCTACCCTCCCCCCCCTCCCCCAACGCTCTCTGAGGCTGCGCGGCTACAGTAGGTAGCTTGTCATACATCTCCAGAAGTAGGTGGAACAGAGTTAGCCCGTAACAGTGGGTTGTCACGTCGGTGGCTGATGAGCAGATGCGGATTGTGCCGCGCGCCCTGCGATCACTGGCAAAGTGAAGGATGGGAATAAAACCAATTACTGTCACCGCCATCCATCAACCTCCTCCCACAACAGCGATCATGAGTAAATGCACATAAAGTGAATAAAATAGTATCTACTGTGCGATCTCTGAAGCTGTTTTCTTTCATGCTCTTCCTTCTGTCATCCTCCTTTTCTACTTCCCCGCCTCACTGTCCTGTTCCCACTTCTGTTTTCCCAGAACCTGGAGGTCCCTCCTTCACCATCGGTAAAGCAATCTGGCTGCTCTGGGGTCTGGTTTTCAACAACTCTGTCCCTGTGCAGAATCCCAAAGGCACCACCAGTAAGATCATGGTGTCGGTGTGGGCCTTCTTCGCTGTCATCTTCCTGGCCTCCTACACTGCCAACCTGGCTGCCTTCATGATCCAGGAAGAGTATGTCGACCAGGTGTCGGGCCTGTCGGACAAAAAGGTGTGAATTTGAGGCAGTGCGAGGGATATGTGGGGCGGAGGAGCAGGTGTGAGAACGAACTCGCCGTGAGGCTAAATATGAGCAGCGTCTGAACAAGTAGAAGCTGGAGTTTATGAGGTAGTACATTAAGAGCTAATGGCTGTTTTAATGTTGGATTATTTTGTTGAATTAAACTTCATTTATGCAGGGTTACTGTTTTCATTGCCGTCATTTGTTTGTTATTTGGCATTGAACAAATAAATCAGACGGAGAAATTGAGGAATGAAGTTGATTAATCATTATTGAAAATTAGCAGTGAGCTAAAGATTCACTCATGTGTTCCTGTCTTTTGGGTGCGTCACTGAACATTCAGTTAATTTTAAGCTTCCAAAAGCAAAGTCCTTTGCTCCTGCTCAACAGTGCATTAAAGTGTATTTGATGCGGCTCAGTGCCTCTTCCATATTAACGAGCACTACTCTGTCATTTTCTCTGTGTGGTTTCTTTTCCGGTAAAATCCCCCACCGCAGTTCCAGAAGCCCAACGAGTTCTCGCCGCCGTTCCGGTTCGGCACAGTACCCAACGGGAGCACAGAGCGCAACATCCGCAACAACTACCGGGACATGCATGCCTACATGACCAGTTTCCACCAGAAGAATGTGGATGAGGCGCTGTACAGTCTGAAGTCCGGGTGAGAAGGAGGAGAAGGAGGAGGGGAAGATGGAGAGACAGAGACAGATTGGGGGAGGATTTAGGGAAGAAGGGAGTTGAAAGGGTCTCAGCAGGGAGAAAAGAGACAGCGTTCCAGAGCTGTGAGGCCCTGTGCTGATGCAATACAGAGGAAAGATGATGAAGAGAGGAGAGACGAAGGAAGAGTGAGCATTCAGGGGAATGTGGGTGAGCAGCCAGTGGAGCTCACAATGGCAGCGTAGCCTGTGGTTGATCAGGAAACGAGCTAATATTCACTCTCTGTGGCTGAGAAAGTGAGCTAGTATCTCTCTCTCTCTCTGAGGCCCCAATGTGTTCATCCCTTCCCCAATCTTCTTGAAGGGTTGGGGATGCAGAGCAGTGATGTACGTCTGACGTTTGTCACCAAGCTTGAGACTGTCGTCTTAATTTATCTTTGAACTCCCTCAGGACAGATATGGAGAGAAAAGATTAGAATACAGTGTCCTTCACCAAAGGTTTGAGCTCAGGTCCCGGCACACCTGCTTACATGGGAAATTCAATTAGACGTGAACATTAGTCGGAGGTGGGATGGTCAAGAAAAGTCTACTCACGGTCAAACTTACCTGCGTGCTGAAGCTTTCAGACACATCCGTGGCCTTAGCTGGTGGAGTTGTTATGGTGACGGTTTAGGATTGAGAATTCCAATTCTTAAAGCATCACCCTGTCAACTGGACAGCTCGCATCTGCCGAGGAAGACCAGTCCATGTGGTTGATTTGTGAAACAGTTGTTCTTATTAAATGTATTGTATTTGCTCTGTGTGAAATAGTGCTGCTGCTCTTTTCACTTTGATTGCCATAGTGTAATTTCACAGAAAATGAATGAGGTGCCTCATCTTTACTAAACAAAGGAAAGGTAAAAAAAGACAAGAATAAATCTGGTGTCCTGTGATTGTATATAAATGTATGTTCTTTATCTTCATTTACTTTTCATAAATGTAATTTATTTATATGTATCAGCTTAGATGAGTTAATGTGAATTCCAATACTCTAAACTTCTAAACAAATTATCTGTATTTTATGTGGCCCAAGACATTTTCACAATAAAAGCAAAATACTATATCATACATAACAATACTACCTTTTGCTAAAGAAGCCATCGCTGACTTGAAATAGCATTTTGGACACCTTCATTCACAGAATAATAATGACAGTTAGTGTTGAAGCCATGACAAACGTTTTTGTTTTCGTTGTGCTCTGCAGCAAACTGGATGCCTTCATCTATGACGCTGCGGTGCTAAACTACATGGCGGGCAGAGACGAGGGCTGTAAGCTGGTCACCATTGGAAGCGGCAAAGTGTTCGCCTCCACAGGTTACGGCATCGCCATCCAGAAGGACTCGGGCTGGAAGCGAGCCGTGGATCTTGCCATTCTCATGCTGTTCGGAGACGGTAAATGTAACCATAGGTTTAAATGGTGCCCTAATTCAGTTGCAATATTCTGGGGGAATACTATTCTGACAAGCTTATTAAATAGCAGCAAACCCCCATTTGTCAATCTGTCTTTTTAACCTTCTCCTTATAAAGGAGAGACCTCTTCCGTCAGGGTTGAATCACTGTTACGTGAAGTTATTCCCTCATCAGAATAACAATGTGAGAGTCATTGAAGTGGCTTTGAAGGAGCTGTGAGTCAGGAGGTGATAACCCATCAACCTGGTGTTGGATCGCAGCGGTCAGTGAGGTGTCCTGAGTCGGGGTGGCCGGGTGCAGTCCTGAATCAGCAATGAGGGGCCAGCAGTCGAATTGCATGACGGACGAGAGACAGGGAAATATTGATGAAGTTAGATGCAGAGAAAACTGGATGAGCTCTGGAGTTGGTTGATTCTTCTATGATTGACTTCTTTGTTTGGTGACGGTTGGAGAGTTTGAGAACTTCATCAATATCAATAACTCCCGCAAGTAAAGACACATGGATCAATGCAGACAGTCTGGTTATATTTCTGGCTCCAGCAGTTAACTTTATCATTCCCACCGATGAGAATCTATAGCATTCATAAAAATACTCATCAGAGAGATTATTTTTGACCTGTTGTTTCAGGAATGAATTGGTCTGTGGGCGGAGCTTTTGTAAAGGTTAGTCTCTGATCTCCACCTTCAGCCTTAGTTACAATGGTGATTTGCTCAGATAAGAAGCGAACTTAACCTGAAGTCACTCTGCCGTGTGGAGCAGGCATCTGGAGAGTCCCTCGAGGCTGTTGTGAGCATGTACTTTGTCGCGTTCCACGTTCCTGGTTTTGACTAGTGTAGAGTTGTGAGATGTTCTTTCCCACACCTCAGAAGACGCAGAAATAAAAGCTCTAAAGTGAAGTCAGTGATTTAGAAAAGAACATAAATATTTAAACCTTTTACCTCCTCCGCTGGCGGAGCAGTGTGACAGCTCACGACCAGCACATTTGTCTTTGTAAAACTTCAGCACTGTGACACCAGCTTATCAATTGTGCAAGGTGGTGGTAGTACTCCTTGACTGCACCAGAACCATGTACTATAAATGTTGCTGAGAGCGTGTATTAAATGCGGGGTCCCATCAGGGTAAGCAAGAAAAAAAGGACGCTAAATGCACCACGAAGCATTTGTCTCCATTTGTACGTCCTATTTTTTTTTTTTTCCTCCTTTCAAGCCCCAGCTGTTGTGTGTTTAGGGAAGTGACCGAAAAAAGCCAGCAGGGTGTGTGGCGTCACAGTGAGCGAGTGACGAGTGCAGTGATCCATGAGCACTTCTGCATCGAGCTGCTGCCTCTTTGTGATGAGAGGAACAAGCGTGGTGCTTTGGACACTTGACAAGAAAACAAAGTTTGCACTTTTATCTGGACAAGATCTTGTTTTAAGCTACAGGCTGGAGCAACATCTCCCCTCAGGCCGCAGCAAGTAAGTGGGACAACAAACTTTGGTTAGACCAGCATCTCTCCCTTGGCCCTACCCCTAGATATGAAGTGTCCTTCGCTGGTAGTGTGCCCTTCCAAACGGAGCCATGAGGGAGAGGGCTAGAAAATCTTACCCGAGGAAGTGGGACACCACTCACCACGTCATCAGCAGCCAACCAAACTTATTGAAGTTATAAAAAATTGGGATTTATATTATCAGATTTACAACCATTATTAACTAACATTGGGACACATCTGACATTTGCAGGACAGATTGATCTGTTGATCAATACACTGGTTTGTTTACATCGGTCAATGTAACGTGTCCATAGAAACTTCTGCCTATTCAAAGTTCTTTTAGGAGACGCAGGAGCAGTTTTCCTGAAATGTGAATTGAGAGAAAGAAACTCTCCGCCTCCAGCCGAGGTACACTGTGCTCCGTACATGCCAGATGATATATAGTGCAGCATGTTGACACACACACACGTGTTCCTGACTGTGGCTGCAGGAGTCTGTGTTCCACAAACCTCATCTGTGTCTGGACAAATTTACTAAACGGAAGCTAAGTGTTATTGCTGTGTCACCTGCGCACGTCATGTCAGACATTCCGTCCTCTTACCTCATGGGGACTGTTGGCTGTCAGCACACATACGTTCCTCCAGGTTTAGATGTCAGACTCGTGGATGTTTGCTCATGTCTGTCACATCCTGCTAGAGTCCACACACGAACACGATGTAAGTCACATGTGCGGAGGCAGAGGAACAGGAAAATGATGTCACTGTATCTGATCTGACACAGGATCAGGAGGAAAGAGAGGGATGTTGATGTTGAAGACCGGAGGAAGGACTAGAATTAACAATTGAATAGACTCCAATGACCACAGGTTATGTCATCTTTTTCCAGTGAGATGCAGCAATCATTATTTTACTTTGTAGAGGACTTGTTGTAAATACACATTCTTTATATATAGATCTTGGTATTATATAACTGTATGACACATAAGTCAGGACCTGGTGACTCCAGGTGCTTAGATTAGTGTCACTTCCTTTCTACATATGTTTTCCATAAAAAAAATACCAATGGAAATCTGATACTGATGTTGCCAGATGTGATACCAGTGCTCACTGTATTTGAAAGTCCATTGCTACAGGAAATGCAAAAGCAATTTATTTTACTCACAAAATAGTTCCAGTACAAACTAGTTCTCTGACAAAAACTCATATAGACAACACAGTGTTGCGCAAGCATTGGTTAAATATATAGTCCCTTGATGTCACACACACGCTCAAAAAAACAACCTCAGACAGACCATCGGTGCAGATCAAACAAATCTCTCTGGACATGTCCTCCTGCCTCAGCAACCCCTCCCAGGGATGTGGAACTGAGGGGGACACATTTTGGGACGGAAACGCGCGTCACGTGACCACACACACTTCCTCCCTGAGGAACGTCTGGTCCCAGGAGGCAGTTGTGTTTTTATTCCCCCCACAAATAGGAAGGGTTAGGCGTGCGTAAGCAATTCTTAATGAGGATGATCCTCTGGCGGCATTTAGTCAAAATAATGCAACATGACATGTGTTGCACGTACAAGAGACCTGAGCTGTTTTTGGCATCACCCCGCCGTGTAATAAAATGCGTCCTCTCTTTTTGTACTCACACTTACGTGCGCAGACACCCAAGGGAGAAATTCCATCCGAGTGTGCAGGTCACACAAACAGCTACGTCAACACGTCTAAGCGGTAACCTGCGCTTCTCCTTCCTCCAGGTGATATGGAGGAGTTCGAGGCCCTGTGGCTGACGGGCATCTGCCACAACGAGAAGAACGAGGTGATGAGCAGCCAGCTAGACGTGGACAACATGGCAGGGGTCTTCTACATGCTCGCAGCCGCCATGGTCCTGTCATTCATCACCTTCATCTGCGAGCATTTGTTCTACTGGCAGCTGCGCTTCTGCTTCATGGGCGTGTGTTCCGGGACACCCGGGCTCACCTTCTCCATTAGCAGAGTGAGTGGGTTCATACCCTATTTTAGGTCCGACCTTTGTCCTCCCGACAGACCGATCACAGCAGAAGTCACTGTAACACCAACAGCTCTGGCTGAGTTGTATCAGGTCTGTCAGGAGGATACGATGACTCACCTGACTTACCTGTGGCTTTTTTATTCAGCACAGCCAGACAGTTGTAGCAGCCGGCGCTGTTTCACAATACCTGAGAGTTGGCATTTCCTATTTTTATCATTTGAATTAAAGACCCCACTGGAGTAGCTTATCATCACACCACGGAAAACTCATCGTTCCTCCTCACAATTACACATCCTTGGCTGCAAAATGACTCAAATAGATAGATTTGTTTATTAAGTTTGTGACATCACTAACCCTGGCTGTTGGAATTCATTCAGTTTGTTATCATACCTGGATTTTGATTTGATTTTTTTTGTAAAAATTAAGCAATTAACATACATGATTTGATTTGATGCATGAGGCACTACAAAGCATAGTTAATCAGGCGCTTAAGTGTTCATAGCTGTGACAAAAACAGATGCAGCCAGCTGTCATGAAGAGGTGTGAGAAGCTGTCTTCATTAAAATACTTGAATATCAGCATACAGTCTCTCCTAAGAAAAATATTGACAAACAGAGTGCATGTTTGTACAAATACATCAGCAACAAATTGCGAATTCCAAATTAAAAATGGATTTCTGAGTCGAGGTAAAGAAATAAATGCATGGGCAGATGAGTGCAAGTTAAATGAAGTTCAGGGAAACAATGATTGTTTATCTTCTGTCTTCTGCCTGTCTATTTTTTGTCTTCTTAGCTTCTGAAGCTGTAATATTTACTTTAAAATGTATTGTTATCGTTCCCCCTCTTAGCAGCATGGCAGGGTAAAGAACAGAGTAGGGATCAACAGACAGACATGATGTTGATAAAATTAGACATGGCATGAAAAGGAGGAGCAGGGGTGGAGGCGGGTAAGCGGGTTGCAGAGGAAGCAGGACAGGGAGGCAGCTAAAGCAGCTTTAATAGAGAACCCCATCTGAGATTTACCATAAGAATGCATAGAAAGGAACCAGCTGAGGCATCCGACGTGAGATCTGCTGCTCTCAGCTGATATTCGGTGATAGTGGGCTGATCTTTCCTTGATGGACGGCCCAAACAATGCTACGATCACCAGGGCAAACATGGTTCAGTCTGTTATCTTGTTCTTGATATAGAAACAGTTTAAAGATTCATAAAATACCACAGAGCCTTAACGTTTGCTGCTTTGGCAACAAACAAGCAATCCTCCAATCTTAAAATGCGTGAGATTTAATTTATTATTTAATTATCTGACATGTAATTTTACTTCTAGAAAAATGGCGCAGTGATCCAATGCATTCTTCTTCAATTTCACGCTCTCTTACTTTGTTCAGGTCCTTATTATTCATGCAACCAGTCAATTCTACCACAGCTTTTATTAGGTGCTGTATATTGAGTATAAAGTCTTTTGTGAGAGATGAACTTCTATCCAAATATAATGTTAGCCAAAATCCACCCTTTATATTCCATCTATTAACAGAAATATTTTGTCAAGCAGAGATGAGAGAAGTGTCTTCTTTCTTTCTTCCTTCCTTCCTTTCTAATATTCTGTTTTAATTACCCTGAATAAATCTAATGACTATAATTGTACCCCTATCTCATCAGATACCTCCTTTTATATGAGACATATTCTCGTGCTCTGTCATGATTCATCTCTGTCATGTGTGTCTGAACCACTTTCGTTTCTTTGGTTACTCCGGTTTTAACTTGGCGGACTTTCTGTGAACCCCATAAGCCCCTCTCTCTCATGCTGGGCTGCATTGTCTGTCATGTTGGTCTGCATCCACGGCATCATCTCATTCAGCTGCTCCTCCACGGCCGTCACGCTCCGTCCCATTGTTGTCACCGTCATCTTGATTTCGCATTTATTCATATCCCCGCCTGCCTCATCCACTCAACCTGTGTACTCTTTCAGAGGTGCTGTTATTTGCCCGTGTGCCTCGTGTCTCTCCATCATCTTGGTTGCATAGTCTTTTTCAAAATGAAGTTGCTTCCCATTGAGCTCAATCCTCTGCTGCCACGCTTTCTTGAGATCTACTCCATCAGGTAGTGTGAGAGGGTTTTTCAAGAAATCACTTATAAACTCAGTGACTGATCTACCCTTCTTTTTAAATTCACAGGATATTTCTCAAAGAACGGTTCTCTAGCCCAGCTGTCTTGTCCTGCATCTCTGTTTTTCTGTTTCACCTCTGTCAGCAGTGTGTCTCTCATCTCAAAGCAGCCGTCCTAGGTCGGCTATCTCAGTCTGAACCTCTGCAACGCTTGAGTTTTGTGCCTGCAACAGAACTTAAATCTTTGAACATAATGAAGTCCACTTTTGCAGGTTGCTTGATATTGAAAAGGAGCATAGATCAGTCATCAAGATCCCACCTCATATCTTATCTAAAATCTTTTTAGCTCTAATGTCAGGCCCTTGATCAGCGCATGATGAGAAGCTGTTATACCTTCTCATGTGTTGCTATCTTTCTTTCTATGTTGCTCTTGCCCTGTTCATATTCCATTTCCATTCATCGTGATGTCACACCTCCAAAAGTCAAAATATATCATCTAATAATATAATAATCTATATAATATAATATAATCAATTTATGCAAAACATGTTGGGTACAAGATCCACTCTCAGCTCTAATTTGCTCAGTTATACTTGTTGAATTACAATGTTCAAGTGCAGGCATGTTTCAAGAGTGGTGCGATTAAGGAAGAGTGGTCCTACAGCCAGACATCCTTTTCCATACCTGGTTTAACACTCAAGATGTAGAGAGAGAGAAAAAAAAAAATCAAAATACTACATATATATTATATAGAGATGATAGAAAAAGTGATGGCAATAATGCAGAGCTAATGAGATTCAGATATAGAGAGAGATAGGTTGATAGAAAATGAACCAGTAGCAGGACCAAGGAAGAGTAGGAAAGAATAGACAGAGTGGTGAGCAAAGAACCTCTGTTCTATTACCTTTCACTGGAACCAATGTAGCCACAGATGTGGAGAGATAGACAGACAATCCCATTGTAGTGGCTGCTGCTCCCTGAGCTGGAGATAAAACCCACACAAAGAGAAAAAAGCAGCATAAAAGAGAAGAGGGTTGATGATTCAGATCCCAGACTGCACCTCGGCAGTGAGGAAAGTGACTAAGAGATGGATGGAAACTGTTTCTGACGAGTTGGCACCTTTTGAGAAACGTTGGCCCGCTCGCCGGCTGGTCGGTAGCGTGTCCTCGACCCCAGCGCCCATTTAAACACACTTGATTGACTTCATTTGTAAGGGCTTTCCCTCTGCGTTTAAGAAACCGCTCGTCAACCAACAACACACACACTTGTGAATAAATATATTTTTATCTATATTCATATTTGTGTCTGGAAAAGAGTAACAAACGTTTACAAGCTGATCCGTGATAGTGTCTTTCTGCATGAAGGGATGCCTGTTGCACCAATGACAGTTCAACTACACAACCTAGATTCAGTCTATTGATTGGTGGTCAAACTACCATCCTTTTGTTATCAGTCAAGGTTTCGGTAACCTGATGCCACTCTCTGTTGTTCTCTGTGTGCTTGGCAGCAGCTATGAGGCTCCATGTTATTCCCCAGAGGAGCGACATTCATGAACTCCCCTATTACTGTTTAATTGTGTGCAAACAAAGAGCCTGGTCAGCGCGAACATGGCAATGCATTAACCACTATCTCTGTCTCCTCTCTCTCTCTCCCTCTCTCTCTCTGTCTGTATCTCTATTTCTCTGTCTGTTAATGTGTTTGTTGTTTGACTTTGTCTCTCTAACATGAACTCCCCTCTGGTTCTTGACTCTTACTGCTGCCACACATTTTACTTGTTTTTCTTCTTACTCGAGCGTCATACTGCAACTTTCACTTTTCGTCTTCCTTCCTCCCATTGCCTGTCTCACCCTCTCTTTCTCTCTCTACCTCCCTTTTCTTCCAATCGTCACACTCCAGGGTATCTACAGCTGCATCCATGGGGTACAAATCGAGGACAACAAGTCAACCACAGACTCACCTTCGGCCACCATGAAGAAGAACATGAACAACACCCATTCCAACATCCTGCGGTTGCTCCGCACTGCCAAGGACATGACCGCTGTCCCGGGCATTAACGGCTCTCCACATGCCGCCCTGGAGTACAGCCACAGTGGTCGTGAATCAACTCTCTATGATATCCAGGAGCACCGGCGCAGCCTGGTGGGTCACCCTGTAGATTGCAAATCAGCACCGCCTTACATGCCAGAGGACAACATGTTCAGTGACTACATCGGCGAGGTGGAGAGGACTTTTGGCAACGTGCCCCTGAAGGACAGCAACCTGTACCAGGACCATTACCGACACCACCACCCGGCCTCGGCTCTGGGTATGTCCGGGCCCCCGCCTAATAGGCCGCGTAGTTTAGGAAGCACTAGCTCATTGGATGGGGGCATGTTTGATTGCGACAGTCTAGGGGGAGGGGTAGCGCCTATCTTTACCACCCAGCCCCGGCCTTCCATGACTCACAGGAATACAAATAAGTTTGACCTGATTGCTGGCCACACCCCTGCGGATTCCAGCCAGGTTGGGTTCAAAGGGAGCAATGTATACGGCAGGTTTTCTTTCAAAGGAGGCGCATCCAGCACGGGGCTCATCGGGGGTCATGAAAGGTACTGTGGTGGGGGTGGGGGAGGCTCAGGGGGTGACGATGGGAACATTCGCTCTGACGTGTCGGATATCTCCACGCACACTGTCACCTACGGCAACCTGGAGGGCAACAACAAGCGGCGTAAGCAGTACAGGGACAGCCTGAAAAAGAGGCCAGCCTCGGCCAAGTGCAGACGGGAGCAGGACGAGATAGAACTGAGCGCCTACAGGAGGAGACCCCACCACCACACCGTCCACCACCACTTTTCTCATGGTCCCCTGGCACACCGCACGGTCTCACCTCCCCTGGAGCGGAAGAGGGGAGGAGGAGGGGGTAATTCTTCACCTTACGTATTCCGCAAAGACAAGGAGAACCTGAGAGAATTCTATGCGGACCAGTTCCGCTCCAAGGAGGGCAAGGCCAAGTGGGAGCAAGAGGGAGGAAGTGGAGGAAGCGGTGTGGGCGGTGGTAGTGGTGGTGGTATCTGTAAAAGCTTAGTGCCTGTGGAAGACTTCCTCAAAGGTAAAGGCAAGAAGTCAGAGTGTAAAGTTGGGCATAGCACATTGTCAGCAGGACAGCAGGGTCATACCTGCTGGGAGAAGGGGATTTCTGGTCTAGGAGGGGGAGGCATAGCAGGGGGTGACTGGGAGTGTCGTAACTGCCACAGTGTGTGTCACCATGGTGGTGGTATCGGAGGAGGCAACACATGCCAAGCTGGTGGAGTTGGGGGCAGCAGCAGTCGCCCCAGCTCCGCTACCAGCAAACGCGGTGACTCCTGTAAGGTGCAGCCAAGCAACCTTTACAACATCAGTGAGGATAATAACATGGTGTTCGCTGGAGAGAAGAGTAGCATAGCACCCAGCCAAACGCCAACTCAGGCACAGCGCAGGAAGCTAGGGCCGGGTGGGAGGGTGTTACGCAGGCAACACTCATATGATACATTCGTGGACCTTCAGAGGGAGGGGTCAGGCCGCATGGGAGGGGTTGGTGGGGGTGTTGGGGGACAGTTTGCCCAGCCCCGAAGTGTGAGCTTGAAAGACAAAGATCGCTTCATGGAGGGGCCCAGCCCTTATGCTCACATGTTTGAGAGGTACTCTGGTGACAGGGAGTCTCCGATGTTTGGAGGATTAGGTGGGGATAGGGCGAAAGGAGGCTCTTCGTTCAGTTTGTTCCGTGGAGGCGAAGGTGGGTTGCATCGGCGGTCGGTGGGGGAGAGAGACCAAAGGGAGAGAGATAGAGCTATGATGGGAGGTGGGGGCTGTGGTGGTGGTGGTGGTGGTGGTGGTAGCAGAGGGGCCGGGACTTACTCCTTGTCTAAATCTCTCTACCCAGATAAGGTGAACCAGAACCCCTTCATCCCAACCTTCGGCGACGACCAGTGTCTATTACACGGTGCCAAACCGTACTACGTCAAAAAGCCACAGACGCAGCAGCAGCAACTTCTCAACAACAGCCGAGGAGGAGGAGGGGACTTCCGCGGCTCCATGGGAGCAACTTCCTATTTGCCCGCAACTGCCACAGCTGGGGTGATGTCCAATGTAGCCCCCAGGTTCCCCAAAGAGCTGTGTCTGGGTGGGGTGGGAGGGCCTATGGGGAACCACCACGGGGGCAACAAACTACTGCCTGTGGGCAGGGACACATTAGGTTTGGGGCAGGGACAAAGACCCTTCAATGGTGCCAGCAATGGACACGTTTATGAAAAGCTTTCCAGCATTGAGTCAGACGTCTGAGGGTGAAGAGGAAGGAAGAAAGAGAGAGAAAGAGGACAAAGTGGGCGAAGGAGGAGGAGGCCGGGGAGAAAGAAGCAAAACAAGAGAAACAGCTCAGGTGGATGACCTTTCTGTGTGAAGAGAATGAGGAGACACCATACTGTGTGTGTTGTTCTCACTCCACTAAACGCAAAGAATTTGGACGATGCACAGAGGCCACCACAGGCTAAGATGTTGTGAAGCTGCCGGAAGACAGGTTTTAACGGGAATTGAAGATTCAGGTGCCGCTACGATGCCCGAGCTTAGATTGGGGTGGAGGGAGGGGAAAAATATCACATAGAAATTCCAGTCTACACATGCCCATCGTCTTTCCCTCCCTCCTGCAGTTCCTTAACACCAAAACAAAACATTTTGTTTAGCAACAGAAATACAATCATGAATGAGAAATCCATGCTTCTGTTGAAGTAACAGGGTAAACTAATAATAATTGTATTGATAATGTTGATAATATTATTGAATATTATTCTAGTGTTTACTGATGATTGGTTTGGATTGTTTTTGAGTTAAATTCATTTATTTAAATGGTTCATGTTACATATTTGTATGATGTTAATTCTTTCTTAGCTTCCCAACATTACAGGACACTGGTCTGTAACGATCTTTTTGAGGTTCCTGTAATTTGGACTCTTTTGGATTCTTTGCTATAAATTCTTCATGTTTGATTTGTTTTTTTACTTTTCTTATTCTGAGTGCTGTGACGTGTATGTAAAAGGCATGACTCGCTGAGTACATTCAATGTACTTTTGATTTTTTTGTTTTTCTTTCAGCTGCAGAAACAACATCATCATACTGATTTGCCGTTTGCTCTCATTTTTCTGCTTGGCAGTAGCAAATGGGTCTCGCATTTTGAGCTGGATGTGCCTTAAAGGATCAATACTGATTTTCTACACTTAAGATCTCTTCTGTTGGTCGGCAGATCCAATTACAAAGAATTAGTCATTTGATTTGAGTGATAAGAGATAACTGAAAAAATCTGAGAAGAGAGTAGAGTTTCACGAGCGTCATATATCACACTGTTCCAGAAAGGAAGTAAAACACAAAGACTGTAGCAGTCAAGGAAGTTTCATTTCCTACATTGACCCCCCCCCAACTGTAAAAGTTACCAACAGCAGGATTACAAGGTTTAAAACCACAGTGCCATAATAAATAAACATTCCTGCCCCCCTCCAAAAGTCAGGCACAACAGAGCCTGCTGCTGCTGCATGTGAGGAAATGATGCTTTGGAAATAAAATGTGAACTCTTCTTCTTGTAGTACTAACTCCAGAGTATCTAATTGTAAGACAATTTCCTTTCAACCATTTACAAAAGAAAGTTCAACAAGCTTTAACACTCTCCACCTCATCAGAGCAGATGATCCAGGACCCATTAAATACAAGCACATCGTGTTTTCAACGGGCCTCACTCTATTGATCGTGACAGAACTTGGGTCCAGGACCTGGACGTCTGAGGGACCACGGCAGCACGCAGCCCAATCATCATGTCTTCTTGCAACTTATTCTAATTTATTTAACTCCCCTGTGCTGTATGTGTGTCAATTCTTTGTTCTTCATAATAACAAATGTGTTTGCTCTATGAGATCTATGAAATAACCTCTATTAACACATTCTACATGTGACTAAAAGGCATCTGTAGGTGGGGGAAAGGGTTTTGGGCAGTCAACTGGTTTCATGTTTGAGCAGGTTTACCGATCGTGAATTGGTCTACTTTTAGATGCAGAGAGATTGTAATGTCGATTAGCCCTTAAATAAGCGTAGTTCACAATGTGTCAAACTTTTTAAATATCCCAATGAAAGAGCTGGCTCATTCGATTGTCCTACAAATGTTGCTCAAATCGGCATTCTTACCAAACAGAACGCTCAGAAACATCTCTGTACTGTGACCTTGGTTTCTGCCTCCAGTCGACAACAATCTGCTCAACATGCTGAGATTCTGATGAAGGAGAGAATTTGCCCTCAAGTCCAAGGTCCTGTGGATTCATGTGTCGACTGCAATCGGCGAAGACGAATAAATAGGACGTGGGTTTTCTGAAAAGCACCGTCTTTGTTAGCGTGGGGCTCGTGGTTAACTTGGATCGATAGGCAGCTCCTCAGCCCACCACCTCTCTGCTCGAACACATCACATAGACAAATAAAGAAATCATTGAGATAACTTGATATTTAAGACAGCGATTCTCCAGTTTTCAGTTATTTATGTCACTTAAACTTGACTTTAAATCGTCTTGCTGAACCAAATTTTGAATACCTAAGCACAATCTGACTGAATGGATCTGACATGCAGTTTGTTGTACATCCCAGTCAAAACTTCAGTAGACTTTCCTTCTCTTGGTTGACAAGTCAGTATGTATGATACTAAGGGTTTTGTAAGGATTTGCATGTATACTCTTAGTTCTTATTTCTTTATTCCTGTTTTTTAAATCTTAACTTTTAGCCCTTAATGGGGCGCTTTTGAACGATATTTGGACTTTTATCAATTTCATTGGTACCGATGATCCATGTAGTACTGTGAGTGTGCGTGCTCGTTTGTGCAAGAGAAGACACAAATCTTAAAATTTTTGGTTATACTCAAATGAATATGGCTAAATTGAATTAAGACCATTTCACTAGGCTAGAGAACATTATTAATGTTAGTGTTATACAAGGATTGCTTTTCTTGATAGTTTGTGTAAATGCTTTTTTAAACAAGGTTGAGGTCTTAATACATCCATTGTCACTGAAGAAGCCTTTTTTCATTTCTACTTTCTCTTGTTTTTATCCTTTGAATATAGCTCATTATTTCTGTTATTGTATGTGCCTGAATACATACGCTTGATTACCTCTGTGAGTGCCAATATGGAAGAGAGACAGAGTGTGTGAGAGAAAACTGTGTTATTGTACATGTATTATACAACAGTGTGTAAATACCTCACGCTCATGGACTTTTGATAAAAACCTGTACAAAAGGGCAGAGACTAGATCTATTTGGGATAAATCTTTGATTCGTAGGTTTCCCCTTGCAAAATTGCTTTTGTAATGTCAGGCCAGGATCCGTGCAATCAGTTCCTATCACACGTTTTGATAAGTTGAGCTTTGTTGATGCGTTTTTATTTTCCTCCTTGATTTGTCAAAAACGCATTTGTCCATTCCTCAAATGAAAAATTGTAAAGCACCACCATTAATTGGTTCACAGAAAGCACAACAGACAACATTTTTACAGAGGTTGTTTCTTTCTTTCCTCTTCGGCTGCATCCTCTGATTTTTGAGGTCGAAACAACATCCCTGAGCTGTACAGATTGTGAAAAATGTACATACGACAAAACTCTAGTTCACCCTCACATTTTTTTGTATGGAGAGAAATTACTTGTGTGAAGACAGTATTTCAAATTTGATTGAATATTTAGTAATATTGAAAATGAGATTAAACACAGTCAGTGTGAAAAATAAGTGCTGGGAAATATTATTCTTCTGTCTCTTTGGAATAAAAGTGTTGAGTATTAATAAAAAACAAGAACACTCCAGACTTTGATCGTTTGTCTTGTTCTTGTCTAACCCCCTCCCCTCTGCCATTTTGCCGCAGACAAGGGTGAAAACATGACCTCCTTGTCTCGGGAAAAAATTGCGATCATGCAAAAACTACTGAATGGATTTCCACAGCTGGGCGGAAAGATGCAGTGTATGAATCAGCACAGACCCGTTATATTTCGAACCGGGAATCGTTTTTCCTCTTTCTCATAGATCTTGATGTAGAAAATTAGATGCAACTGATATCTGTGAGTGTGTGAAGTTTGGTGCCGCTCGATGGCATCTGAGAGGCTGTTGGGCCTTGATGGAGGATTGAGCTCTGTCATTCCTTGTGTCCACAGGTTGCCAGAGACAAACAGGACTTTCATGTGTCTCCTATTTATACTTGACATTCAAGTGCACCAGGGTCGTGTTGTAACAGATCTTATTAATATGCTCCGTAGGTCATCGGAGGATCAGAGATAATGGATGCAGCTGAGCATCTTCGACATCTTCTCTCACTGTATCTCTCTTTTTGTTCCTCTCTGGCTTTTCCTAAGGTGCACGAGAATAAAAAGGTGCATGGAGACGGAGAAGAGAAAAGAAATAATGAGAGATGTATTAAGGGAATGGAGAAGTGATGCAAACTGAGAAGCGGAGATCAAAGACCCCCACCCACCCCCCTCGTCCAGCAACAGGAGTTATTTAAAGAAGCCAGCAGGTTTGGAAACGCGTATAGATGTGGTGGGAGAATTTCAATATCTGCGCTCCCGGATGCTGACTAAGAAGAAGGTGAGGCTGTGGAAATTAATCTTTTAATCAGTGGTTTTTCCCTAAAATCCACTCTCTGGTCTTTATCTGTTCTTTTTGTTCAGTCCACACAGCAACCCAACAACCCTGGGATGCATTGCAACACATGTAACTACTTCTTGACAATTAACCGTTACCTAGCAACTGGCTCTTTTTCTGGCGATGGGGAGGGAGGAGGGGTGAGTGAGGTTGGGAGAGACATATACACAGGGAGAGAGAGAGAGAGAGAGACAGATTTATACAGAATTCCCACAGCATCTTAACTGGATTGGATGCAACAATGCATCGACAATACAATACCAAAATGGAAAGTACAGCCTGAGCTCAACGCCCACACATAGCAGCGTGGAGAGGAGTGAAAGAGAGAAGGAGGGAGAGGAGCAGAGGAGGAGGATGAGGAGGGGGTGGTTGATGTACAGATTACAGTATGAAAGAAAGTGAGTGGTGGGGTAAGCAAAACAAAAGACAAATGAACAAGAGTGCAGCTGCAGATTGAAAATCTGGAGAGAGAGAGAGGAGTGGAGGGACATGTATGCAGGGTATGCAGTGTGGATGACAAGTGGAGTTGAAGAAGAGGCGAGACTGGTTGCTGTAGAAACACTTGGCGAAGTTTTAATGAAGGCATAAAGTTCGACGCCTGTGTGCCCACCACACACACACACACACACATGATCATCATGTGCAAACAAACAGTATAATTATGTGAGCAGATAACATGCCCCCCCCCCTGCCTCAGAGGGGCAAAAACAAAAGACCAAACCTCCGTCAGTCGCTGCACCGTCAGACAGGCACTGACACCCAGTGGTAAAAACATGGCCGCCTGCAGCAAACGGGGAGTTCAGGACGTCGAGGCATGAAAACCACGCAATCCTTTAATCTGGAGCGTCACATGAACATCAGATAAACTCTGGAATATATTTTCTTTTGTTGCTTTATTTCACAGGTCAGTAGTATTCCACTATATTACCTGTGCTTTTGTCCTCACCACAGTCGAAATTGGCCTGAGTTTCACCCATCCATCCTTTCCTGGCAGGGTCGTGAGAGGCGGGGTTCATGTCAGGTCACCAGACAGACACAGGCCACACCAGTGCTTATTCCGCATCACCGTGAACCTTCCTTTGCATTTATGCTGATTTAGATCTTTCAGGGATGTACGCAATCGTTTTGGGGGACGGGGGCTCAAGTTACAACTTTCATATTTATCGAATACAAAGGTAATTGAAGTGTGGTAGCTCATCTCTGTACTCAACTGATTTCCATGAAGTTTTGTTGAGGGCAGTGATAACCAAAATAAATGTCAAAGACTGATATTAAACAAACATCACAAGGAACTCAATGACGAGTGAAAGAAGAAGATCTAATAAAACAACTTTATTTCAGATTTTAAAAATGAAACTAAAGCTTACACAGGTGAAAACAAAGGCATTTAAAATACATTTTAAGACGAGTAGAAAGGGCACAGGGGTGTCATGACCTCAAACTAAAAACTTTACTAAAGAAGATGTTATAAATCCTGATCTGACAGGACAATCTCTAAATCATGTTACACCAAAAATAGATATCTGTACACTTGGTCTTGACAGAGCATTTCTGTCCATGTCTCTATCTGTCACTCTTAATCAGCATCACCTCTCCGTTCTTCAGGACCCTCACCCGTCTCCTCCTCACCACCCGGCTCCCCCTCGGAGAGCCGCCCCTCACCGTGGTCCTCGGGGTGCTGCGGCCCAGGCTCGCCACCCCTCCTCTCAGGCCCAGGGTTGCTGGTTCCAGGGCCCGGCCGTCCCCCTCCACCCCCGCCTCCCTGTAGCCGTGGTGACGGAGGAAGGGCTCCAGTGTTGCTAGGCGATGGGAGAGCTCGGTGATGCGCCGATGCAGCAGGGAGACTTCTCGGAACAGGTCGTTCACAGATTCGGACAGAGGGCGCACCCTGCAGGACAAACAGAGGTGGCTCAGACAAAAAACAACCGAGGTACGTTTAGCACGACATACAAACGCCCTGATGCTGGGGAAGGTGAGCAGACGAGAGGGTCCGTGGGCACAGTTTAAATCCTCAAAGAAGAACACACCCGAAAACTACATTTGGAGAAGAAAAAAAAAGAAAAAAACTCCATTTGTGTGGTTACTTTGCATCTGTTTTCATTTTGGTTGTTGGTTCTTTCCGTGGCTTTGTGTTGGCTTGTGGTCACATTCAATATGTGTCTCTGAACTCATTTGTAATCGCCCTGTTGTCACCCTGTCATATTGTGTGTTGTTCTTCGGTATGGAGTGTGTGGTCAGTGTTTCAGTGTCTGTGGTCACTTTAAATGTGCTGATATATGTGGTGGGGTAAAACAATGAATCTACTTGGGTTATGTCCAGATACATGTAACTTGAGTAAAGTAATTGAGTAAAAGCACCTCCCTTGTCAGGCGATGCTTGAGGTACAACCACACTCACTGCTGAAGTAGGGATAACAAAAGTTTAAATGAGAAGTGTTAAATAATGTAAAGCTGATGTAGTGAAAGTTGAGGAGGAAGTGGAAGACTGTAGACTGTAAAATACCTGGAGTAGTCTGGTAACAGTGCACTGGGCTCTGAGTGCAGCAAAGTCTTGATCTCATTGAAGATCCGTTTTCCCCAGGCATCTAACACGCGGGTCACACTGCGCACTGAGGCCACATTGACGCTGTCAGCTGCAGCCAAAACATAAAAGCATCAGGTTTTGATTTACGCAGAGAGAGAGAGTGAAAAAAAAGACTGCCCGCGTGAGTCATAAAAATCAGAGAGGCACATGTGTGGTAATTATTTCAGGCTCCAGTCGGTCACATCCACTTCTGCGGCCCTTCTCCAACCGCTTCATTACCTTCACCCCACCCATAAATTCTTATTATCATTCACAACTTCAAACATTTTGTCACTCAGTGATTTGCAGGCCCCTGTAGCTCAAAAACACCAGGGGATCAAACGGCGGCTCGTGATTTACCTCCCTCTCTGTAGTTCCAGTACCCATAGTCCACTTCGTTCTCCATGCCGGCCCTGGCCCCAGTTACCATGGCGACCACCATCAGCAACATCAACAGAGAGGGAGGGGCCATGATGAGCAGACAGACTTTTTTTTTTTAAAAAAAAAAGGAGAAAAACAACATGTGTTGAGAAGTTACAGATCAGTTCGTGTTTGTGAGGCAGCAGATGTGGTGCAATCATCAGGTGGAAATAAAGTGAAGGAACACAGCTCGGAAAATCTGCACGCACATCTGTATCTAGTGGGAGCTACTGCTTTACTCAAATGATTACGGTTTTTACTTCAAACTCCAGAGAGCGCTTCTCGAGGGGGATCCAAGAAGCAGAAGCTCGGTGGCTCAACTCCTCTAAGTGTCCTTGTGCCAAAATCGCACCTGACGACTGAGCCAACAGAGACTGAGTATATGTGATAGAAAAGCATTGTATATAATAGGGTTTTATGACTTGTAAAGAATTTTGTTCAAATACACTTTTAGATTTAGACCCATGATGATGATGCAATGTCAAGAAATAATCTTACCAGGTTAAACTGCTGTGAAGACTTCACCTTTAAACTTTTAGACTTTGATAAGAGCTTCTCTTAATCAACAGTGTGGGCTTGATCTCAAGTATTTTAATATGTTTAATTCACTCAAAACGTCAAATAATCTGAAGTGAAGACCTGGGGAAAAACATGTTTTGACCTGTGGTAGTTGGGTCTGTGTTTGTCTGCCAAAGTGGGGGGGGGGCAACAGAATACTGCAAAACAAAGATTTTTTTTTTTTTTAACTCTAATCCCGTGACTCCAGGTTTATCTGGAAAAAACACGGTTATATAAGAGGACGTGAAGCAGGCGACCCAGAAACTGAAGGGAAGAAAATCGGATTGCGTCCATATGACACCGTCTGTGAATCACACTGGACGATAACGAGGCAGTGACTCATTGTTGAGGAATTACAAATGATTTCAGAGGTTGTGCTTTTGGAGACTGATCAGTCACAACAGTCAAACTATAAACCCAAACTGCTTGTTTCAAATCAAGAAACAAACCGGCGTCTCTTGGTGTGCAGCAGCTCACCTGTTTATCTTTGCAGAGTTACATGATCATATGAGAAATGATAAGAAAATGGATCTGAACTCACAGGTTGAAGAGATGATGCTCCCGGTCCCAGCAGGAAATCCTTCTCACATGTGGCTGGACTAACAGAACCAGTGTCTCTCACCTCTCCTCTGTCACTGCCCTCCTCTTTACCCCTTTTCCTCTCTTATGGTCTCTGGTGCTCTCTCCGCCCTCGGTAATTACCAACTCTAGTGTAACAGGTCCAGAGGAGAAAGGCTTCGTTTGTGGAGAGCTGTCGAACCTTTACACCCCCCAACACACACCCAGCTCTCTCTCTCTCTCTCTCTCTCGCTGTCTCACACACACACTCACCCAGATGTGTAGCACACTTTATTGCTCATCTAATTTACCCTATTCTGATCTCCGCTGGCATATGTATGTGTGTATTTATGTGTAATCTGAATCTGTAGCAGGATCAAGTTTCTTTAGACCTGTGCTATGATCTCCTCAGACATGATTTATGGTCACTTTTCATCTGTCTCTGCTTCGCACCATCTGCCCTTTACCCTCACTAGTGCCTCAACACATTTTCCACCACAAGACAGAAAAATACAGCTGGTAAAATAAGGAATTCTTCTTCTCCATACCCCCTGTATTTCAAAAGGAAATACTGTACCTTTTACTCCACTATTTGAAAGCTGTAGTTAATCTACAGATTAGGATTTGCATGCAAAGTACCCGGCCGTGTTGGAGACTACACGACGTGTGGGATGTTTGATGAAAGAGAAACCAAATCAAAGTCGTTTTTGCTTCTCCACTACCAACATTAAATTGTGCAAGTGGTATATGGCCAGCTTAAGATTCTTGATTCACATGTCCAGACCTTTGTTTCAAGCAGCAACACTCCATCAATATAATTAGGGAAATATTGAAAGGCCAGAAAATAAACTGAAAGAAAAGTAAACAGTTTGTTTCATCGTGTTGAATAATTGAAACGCAAGCTGTACTTTCTTCTTATAGCAGGTTTTTGAGAGGCTACTTTTTGTTTTTTACAATTATATGTAATATATAACTGGATGTAAAATGAAAGTATTGCAATGAAAGGTGTAGCTCTTTCCATATGAATCATTTTGTGGAGTAGAAGTGTAAAGTTGCATTAAACGGGGAAGGTTCAGTATTGTGAAACTTGCATCGCCTTGTTTTACAGGCGGCTGGAGACTCTTTGCTTGTATTGACAGTTTAGAGTTACATTTGTAATTACATGAAGTGGGATTTAAAAGTGCTATTCTGTGCTAGAACATCTGCGTTTTCATATCGAGCAAAGGATTTGGAGGCATTGCTCCCCAGGAAATAGAGGGGATGAGAAATACTGGAGATGGGCTACCGGATAGAATAAATTACTCTTTATTGACTGACATCCAGATGTTATTCAATCACCACGCCCCTCTGTCGCACCGAGGTGAGGTCAGAGTTGGCCTCAAAACAGAAGAAAGAAATCTCAAAAAGGTCGAGTGAGGAGGCAGCGATGAGCGGACGGGGGGATGGATGTGAATTTAAGGCAGAAATTAACATCTGTACACCTCTCCTGGCAGAGCGGCTGCGGAGGAGCACAGCTGGTCCACATCTGTGTTTCCCTTCTTCTGTCTAAAGAAAAACCACATGGGGGTGTGCTTCTGCATTATTTCATTATTTCTCCAACACTGTCTCTCTGTGGAAAGGAGCCAACATTGCACCCCTGCACCAGTAGTTGATGTGGCTTCACCCCTCTGGTAATCGTGTGTGTGTGTGAGAGAGAGAGAGAGAGAGAGAGAGAGAGAGAAATACCAAGCTGACATTAAGGAAGTTGCTTGAAAGAGGAAACCAAAAACATAAAATAAGGAAACTGGACACTTTGAGAATCAGTTAGTAGATCCACAGAACAAACACCATTAAACCCTCATTTCCAACCACGGTCACATCATGGAAGCTCAAAGATTTGTTCATCTTTTCTTCATAATGTTCGGGGCTCTTTTCCTCTCTTCTGGCTCAGGAATGCGTTCCCCATGTAAGTCTGACTCACAGTCAAATGACCCTGCTTGAATTGAACATTTCTGGATTAGTTTTGTAACTCCAACACATTATAACGAGACTCTTTTATTTTCAACACAGTCTTGTCCCTGCACCCCACTGTGTTTGTGGCCTTCGAGGGTGAAGACCTCTCCATTGACTGTAACGTGACCAAACAACAAAACAGAACTAAAGACTATATGAAATGCTTCGATCCTCTCGGCAGCCTGAAATACTCCTGTGAGCTCCCAGCGACTAAAATTGGCATTCCCCAAAAGTTTCAACTCAAACTGCAGCTGGAGAACGTGACCATCTCCGGAGAATACCACTGCCAGTATAAAACAGCCAGTGCGTACTGGTTTGTCAGAGTGCGAGGTAATCCAATGTTATCTATAGTTTTTACCAACTTATCTAACACTGCTATCACAGCTTCTGCTTATTTTCAGTTACTAATGATTAAAACGCGTCCCCTTAAAATAACATTCACAGTTTAGCCTGAACTAATGGACGTGTTCTTTCAAAAGAAGGCTCTGTTGTCACATAAGTGAAGAAAGATGTCACAGGATGATGGAACATCACCTGTTATGAGCGTCAACACTTGGAGGCCGAGTGAAAAGAGCACAGAGAGACAAGCGGTCAACTTTCTGTGGCAAACACGACAAATGATGGGATTAACGGTGTCGGAAAGTTCAAAGTTTTCTCTCTCACCTCTGCAGAGCTGGCTAGCCAAAGCTTTCATGCGAAGTAATCAGTAAAAGCATTTTCAGTGATGTCAGAGAATGAAATGTGGTTTTGGTTAAATCCCTGCAAACTTTTTTCTGAATAAAACCAGATCACGATATCCTCCTGATATTAACCAAGAGCTGCGAGCACCATTAAAGACGTTAATAACACTGAGGTCATAACAAGCAATACCATCCGCTACTTGGCAAACACGTAAATTACGCATTTCCTCCTGATGTTCAGATGTAATCTGTTTGCAATTATGGGCTGTACAACAAGTATTTGATGTTGCAAATCAGAATTAAAGGTACTAAGAGATGGAGTGTCTCCAGAGACAAATCTTGGAGAAAGTTGCAAGGCAGTATTTATACTTTTTAATGTTGGCAGGTTCACAGTAAGTATGCAGTGTTATATTTTTCCACTTGGTCTTTATTGTTAGTAGAGGCCCAGGTGGCAAAATTGAGCCAAGTAATAAGTATTTACATTTTATAAATCCAGAAAAACATATCTTTGTGTCTCACAGATGTGCATTTTTCTCTTTTACCCCTTTTTAAAACTATTTAATGTATTTAATGTGTGTGTTTTTCAGCTGATAGCTACAAGGAGCCTACATTGAACTACAACAATTTCATCATTGTGGCCGTCATCACCATTGTGCTGCTGGTTTTCAGCGTGGTCGGCTCCATTTACCTCTTCAGAGGACATTGGGTAAGAGGGCAGAAGTTAAGAAACAGGGTGTTGTACATTTCTAACAATATTGCTTAAACTGTGGTGATGTGATGGACGTGTTTCTGAGACCCAAAATACACATTGATTGATTGATTAGCAAATGTTCTATTTCGATTAATGGACTCAGTACAAAAATAATGTATACAAATCATAGTTTGGCCCTGGGACTGGCCTCCTGGACAAATCCAGATTGAGAGTAATGCTCATCATCACAGATTCAGACTCAGTCCTTGTGCTTTTGGATCTTAGTGCACATATTCAGCTAGACAGACTGGAAAGTTGGCTTCCTGTCACTGGCTTGGACGCAGTGAAACAAATGTCATAATCTTTCTCAGTTACCATGACCTCCTGTAGGGCACAGTCACTGTTATCTCACCCACTCGCTTTCATAACTGAACTCTGGAAGCTGGTCTACACTAAGCATCCTTTTTATGTATCAACTCTCATTTATAGAAAGAGCAAATTACTATGAGTGGCAAAGCCAGCAGGAATCAAAGGCAGAAAAGAGGAAAGACAGAGGAAAACAATGTGGATAAAACAGCTCCATCTACATCTTTCTATGCTGTAAGTATTATTCTGCTCATCGGTTTATCTCCAGCCACAGATTTGACTCAGTGTAGATTCTTGTTGTCCATCATATCTTTTTTTTCATGTGTTTATCTTCGCATTTATTCTCAGAGTCTGGACACTCGGCCCCGGTCCATTTACGATGTGCTTGACCACTCAGCTGCCAACTGGGAGCACGATCAAAGGGAAACTAAACCTGACAAGAATAAACTCACAAAAAACGTCAGTGCTAACTTCTGGTGCTCTGCCACATTCTGTTATCACACGAAAACAACCACATGATTAGTTACCTGTCTTCTGCTTCCTCCACAGATGGAGCAGTCCACAAAACGCCAGGATGAGGACCCATCTGAATCTGTCTATGAGAACTTTTGAATCATGTTTTATTAACTTCACCCAAAAAAAACAAATTTTTAAAGAATATACTATTTGAAGACAAAGGTGTAGAGCAAAATTTTAAATTTTATTATTACAAATTAAACGTGTTCAGATCAGCACCATACAAATAATGAAGAAATAAATAAAACAACACAAAAGTGATTCTAATATCTAATATATATATGATATCTTAATATAACCTGTAAATAGAGGAACTGGAATGGATATGTATATTGGGGACTATAAGTGTAAAGTTATGTATCTGTCATAAAAAGGTTTCCAAGTCTTCCTCTGTCTCTGATTTATTGTGACAACTTCCTCATGCAGGGATTCCTTGTCCAATAAGTCCCACCCCTTTGCTATTGGCGACCAATACAATTGCGATGTCTGAATTTAACGATCCAATAGAGATGCTGCTGTCAGACCTTCACTTCCTGGTTTGAGCTGGTTTGTTTTGCTCCATCCACCATGGCCGCTGAAGGAGATTTCCTGGCCAGATATCGAGCTGTGTCAAATAAACTGAAGAAGTAAGCAGTGTCATCACACTCGTGTGTCTCGAAAGAGTTTAAGATATCTGGTATTATCGCAAAGTTAATGTTGTAGATCATTACTGCGGCCAGTGCTAGTAATCGAAGCTAACTGTTAGCTTGTCATTAACGTCAGTGTCTTGTGGGTTTGATTTAACGATAACACACGTAGTGCGAAGTGTAATGAAAATATCAGGTTGGTCCAGTTTAATTATTCAGTCGAGGGTTGTGAAGCGGAGTTAACGGAGTTATTCGGCGGTGTTTTATTGTGGAAATGGAGCTGGACATGACCAGTGCTAATTAGCCTAGCGTACAGCTCCATTACTGTTCGCATTGTAAACTGATTCATTCAGTGTTTTTTTTGTCGCAGGCGTTTTCTCCGGAAACCAAATGTGGCAGAGGCGAGTGAACAGTTTGGTGAGTGTCACTCTGACAACTTTCTTCACATTTCTCTACTTCACCTGTGTGTGTGTGTCATAAATTGTTATTGTTGGCTTACTTCGTCCTCTCCTCTCAGGCCAGTTAGCTAAAGAGCTAAAGCAGCAGGACTGTCTGCAGTATGCTGCCTTCTGTAACCTGGCCATGGCTCGGTGAGAGGATCCACTCCGCTCAACCCTACACACTAGTGTCCTGTATCAATACAATCCCTGCTGCAAACTGCCATCAAATCAAATTGCTGTCAATCACATATCAAAACCCATTGCTAGTTTACTGTGCAAGAACTTTGTTAGCCTACAGAGGGCCCTGTCCTTCAATGTCAACCAAGACCCAGACCCTGTCTCATCTATATCATGTTGAATTCACGTTGATTCACACATAGTTATGACCATGCAGTATAAAATAATTCTACTCAAATCGTGTGAATGCTATTTGTGTATATATTAATCACAGTTTCGGTAAAACTTGAAATGTGGTCACATCCGCAATAACAGATGAGAATATAAGTTGGATATAGAATGTGACGAATAAGTCGAGCTAAGGCTGAGCACAAGGTCAAACTTATGGAAAAGGATGCTCTTGTCCTTCAAAATAAAGCACCAGATGGTGTTTCCAATTGTCCCGGAGGCAGCGTGTATCATTCACAGTGATGGCGTGTTTTACTGCTGACGTGTTCACATCTGTTGTTGTTACACATCCTGAATGTCTTGACTGCAGGTGTGAGCAGACTCTGTTTAATGCTCCTGGAGAGGCCTTGGCATTAACCGATGCTGCCCGCCTCTTTCTCTTGTCTGAGAAGGAGAACAGGGCCCTGCAGGCCCCGGGCTTTGATGAGCACCTTCAGGCTGCACTTAACTGTTACAGCTTTGCAATTAAGGTACACTTTGATTCATGCTTTGATTTGAAATTGGAACTTAAATAATAGTGCGTTCATCATGAAATATGTCGTATTTGTGTATATCAACACATTTATGATTCCCAGTCCGGTACTGCTCATATACAATTGATTTCCAGGTGTTCATTGAGATGAACCAACCGGTGATGGCTGCCAGTCTGTGTCTAGAACTTGGAAATGCACTCAAGGTAAAACTTTGAGAAGTTTATTAGGTGAATAATTGTGATTGTTACTTACAAACTATATCATTCATCTGATATGTTAACCCCTTCTCTTTTGTTGCAATAGGAGATGAACAGACCAGGAGAGGCCATTGTTCATTATCAGAGAGCTGCAGAGCTGCAGACGCAGACTCCAATTGAAGCTCTGCTGTCAATGGGAGAAATAGCTACATGTAAAATTCTCACCCGTGAGTTTGGTCTGATTAATCCCAACTGGTTATGAACCTGGTTTGAACCTGCAAATGAACACAGAGCTGATTTAGGTTGTTTTCTGTAGTTCAAACTTGTCTTCTATGTTCCTGCAGGTGACTATGATGGGGCTTTGTCGATGTTCACAGAGATGCAGCTTATGTGTCAGGAGAGGGGACTGCAGCTACCAGGCACCAGCACCCCTGTTGGTGAGGCCACACATTTATCTAAAGACGCTGCACTGTTAAAATTGTCTCGTGTGGACAAAAGATTAAAAGGATCCTTAGTGATGTGTTTAAAATGGGGGCTGTATGAAATATTATAAACCAAGCAATTGGCATAACATTTAATTGAAAAGCTGAAAGAGCTGTGTCTTACTTCCATCTGATTATAGAGACGGAGACACTGTTAGATAAAATTAGGGTATATTCATTCTTGTAGGTGCATTTCTGGATGTTGTGGCAAAGTGTGAGATCTCCAGAGTACTGCTGCTGATGCTGTTAGAGGTAAGTGCGCCTGACAGTCATTGTTTAACATCCATCAGTGAAAATCTGCACATCAGCAACATTGTTTGTGCATCAAGATGTAAATGTTCCAACCTGTTCTTCTGTGCAGCCTCCACCTCAGAAGTTGTTACCAGAACATGCCCAGACCCTGGAGAGATATGCATGGGAGTCCTTTGACCCTCACAGTCAAGGTTGATGCACCTCAATGTTTCCCTTAATTTGCAGAAATATTTAAATTGCACACATTATCTTTTGACTGGCAAATTAGTGATGTTTCCTAAATCCATTGAATGCCATTTGACTGAAGTCAAGTAAACATGGTTCTTTCCTCTCCTTCAGTGACCTTCCTGCCTGAAAATGTTTTCTTGCTCCTGCAGTCCGTAGTGGTGAGTTTCACTCAGTTCACTTTACAGGATTTCCTGATTCTTCTTGTCTCATGCAGGAAAAAAAGGACAGGTCTTAGTGGCCTTCACGGTGACAGTGAGAGATGCCTTCGTTTACGAGTAGAATGAAAATGTGCTATTTGCAGTGGTGTTTGGGTTTTAAGACTTTCCCTGTTTCCTCCCCCTTGTCTTTCAACATGATAATGAGCATTAATACTTGCACTTCTTCTATTCTGTGATGAAATAATGTTTTTTTAAAAGGGAGAGCACAAACATCAGGGAGGCTTTTGAGAATTTGTCAAGGTCATCTGAATGTGCAGTAAGTTTAAATTGTGCAATGTTATAATAGCAAATCTGTTTTGCAGATGGCTTGTCAGGAGAAAGACACGGAGTCCCTCAAGTCTCTTCAGACTGAGCTGTGGTGAGTGAATCTTAAATTTCATCAGGTGAAAGGTTGAGATGCATTGTTGCGCTTCTCAATCTTTATTGTCATTATTTTTCATGTGTTGGTGTTTTCCCTCAGGCCATTTCTGACGGCTGAGCAGAACCACCTCCTCCACCTAGTGGTTCAAGAGCGCATCACACCTTCTGGCCAAGGCATTTAGTTCAGTCCAGTTTCTTTTACTGACTTCCTCTGGGAACAATACTTGACATAATGGAACATTCCTGTTTCTGACTGGGTCTGTTGTAAGGCCTGAAGAAGTGTTGTAACTCGCACACAATATAAAACTTTGCCCACGTTATTTAAAAAGATATCTTTGTGGAGAACTGAGCTGAAGACGTTTGTCACAGTTATAAAACTAAATGTGAGTGAATTAGAATTGTTAAAAATGAAATCCTGTGTGCTCTTGATTGAGTGAAAGCTACAAACCTGGACTAAACCCTACGTAATTATTATGTAATGGTGAACATTTTGGATTGTATTTAGAGCAGTTCAATAGACAAAACATAGATGTCTTGAGTTGTTTGTTTTATTAATAAATGATATGGCTTTTATTCCAATGTAATTACAAACAAAATGTTCTATTGTATAGTTCTGTAATATGGTGAAAGAAACCACCACTGTCCTCCATCCCTGGTTCACTTGTACAAATGACATGTACTTTTCTTAGGATAGCAGCCGACTACAGATACAAAATCAAACAGGACTAAAAAAAAAAAAAAAAAGAACACTCCATATAAACTGTTACAAAAATATAATGGTTACAATGTACATGGATTAAAAAGGATACACTATACTTCAGTTGTAAAATAATGATACATGATTAAAACTACTTGTACTGTATCTTAAGGCTTGCCTTTCCCGATTGTTCAAGTTCTGCAAAAAGGGATGCTGTTGTTTTGCCAACACGCCGCATCCACAGATACAGATTGTATTTTATTTCCATTCCTCAAATCTGGTCAACTGCAGTGGTAGCTGTCAGCCTCACGATGTGATGCTATGATGACCACTTTGAAATCACAGAATATGTTCAATTACGACATTTCAAAACGATTTTGACCTTCACGCTCCAGGAACTTTGTTAAGACTCCAAATGCAGTAGTTTGAGATTTTGGGCTAACTGCTTTCATGGTGAGTTCTCGATGAGAGAATTGATGCCACTCATAACTACATGAGTACAGTGAAGGTGAGTGTAGCTTAGTAAATAGACTGAAAATGGGCTAACAGCCTAGCATAGCTTTGTCCAAAGCAAATCAAACTACACACCAGCAACAGTGAACTTAAAAGTGATCTATTGGGTGAAATGAAGGTTCAAATTATAACTGAACTGTTGCGGCGTTGGTTGGCAACACACTGTTTTCTGTGTTTCATTATACCTCGGAGCCCCCTAACAACCCAAGCTGATAGAGTTCCAGTTGCTCAAGAACATTACATTAACCAGGTACCCATAACACAGTATTTAATGACAACTTTAAAAGTTTAAACAGTAAAAAATGACAGCTTTCACTTGTGTTGATACAGAGTGGCCATCTTGTACTTCAATGTCAGGGGGAGGTGAAGTTCCTTCAATTTTTTCCGAGTCTAAATTCCAACTTGGGAATTGGTAATTCTGAGCTCCAAGGTTTAACAGAACACAGCAACAGATTGTGTTTTCCTAGGGTCCCCTGTAGGCTGTTTATGCTAAGCTAAACTAATTTACTGTCTTTAGCTTCATGCAGATTGTGTGTTGGCGTAGTACTGGCCTAAGCATTGGACTGAGCACTTTGCTTCCCCCTAATCACAGCTATCATTCCCCCTACAGTTGTAATAAAAGTAAAAAACTACCCTACCTTCTTCTCATTTCAACTAAATATGAAGTCATAGACGAAAAACTGTTCACATAAAGCTCAGGCCTTCATGTACTGACTACATTATTTCTCATTCCATTTACAATATTCAAAGTAGAAACAAATGGCTCTTTGATTGAATGCAAGTACCCCCCATTTTTTTTTCCTAGCTGCAGATGTAGATTTTTAAAAATTTCCATTTACTAAATTTTGACGCGAATCCCATTCTTTAAATCTCCCATACTCAAAAGGAATCTGACCCCTGCCCTCGATCCTGTCCCCGTCTCACTCGCTCTTCTTCCGCAGGACGAGGTAGATGACCGCTAAGAGAAAGCTGAGGACAAAAGAGATCCAGGCCAGGACATAGCAGTGTCCGTAGCCTCCCTCTGTGTCAGTGGTGTGAAACTGGGCTGTGTAGATGGAGGCTGCTATCATTATACACAGGCCTGCGTGAGAGAAGAGTGGGAGTGTTGATAAGGCAATTACACAGTAATTACTTTTCCTATTGTAAGATAAGGCTCATGAACAAAGACCGGGTGTCAAAGGTTTTACTGTGAAATTAGAAACATGACAGTTTCACCTTATTAGTTTTAGAATGCTGTAAAGTGAAGACAATTCATGTCCATAATCCATTTTATTTCATCCTAACATTAATTATTTTTAAAGGATGATATTATGTTTTAACTAAATCTGTCACAGCATTGAAAGATTTTAAATAAAAGATGAGGTGCTACTACAACAGTTCAGTGCCTTGAACGTGGCATAAATACAACATCTACTATTCATCTCATATTAATAGTCTACCCATGTTTGCGGACTAATTAGAATGACATTTTGCTGGTTTGCTTTGCCCTCTCAAATCAATACTGCTGGGTTTAAGATGAAGGGACATGTTTTGACGTTTCACAAGTTTAGGTGACAAATCCGTAATGGATTAATTCAGAAAAATAGCCTGACTATGTCAATAATGAAGCATTGATTGCAGCTCTGGTCCTGGCCCTCTGCTTACAGCGGATCAGGACACACACACACACACACAACGCTGTCTGGGGATCTTTTAGCACACTCCTCACTAAAGCACTTCACACTCTGCTCTGCTGGAAACCGAGAGGTGTTACGTTCACATACAAGTCTGAAAACACTGAGGTCTCACACCACCGGTTATAGGAAGCAAACAAACACGTGTCAGGATGTCTAACAGCTGTAGGTCAGCCATTTGACTCCAGGTTACTTACAGGCGATTAGCTGTAAAATGCCAGTGAAGGTGAACCTCTGGCCTTTGGGCAGCGTGAAAAGCTGGGCCACAAACACAAACAGGGCCAGGATGGCGAAGATACAGGCCAGCACTGAGGTGGCCTGCACCGTCTGGAGATACTCTGCAGCAGAAAACACATCACAGAGACGGTCAGTGAAGAATCAACCTCAACATCAACACAAATATATCACAATGTTGAAGATACAGTGACAGTTTATACTGACATACTACATCATCTATTAGGACTGTGGACACCCATCAAATATAAATAATCACCTATGAACACAAACTGCAGAGCTGCTGTAACATTTGACACATTATGTGATTTGATTTATGACTGGTTACCTCTAATCATCATCTACTCTGTTCCCGACAGCTGGATGCTCTTGTCTTATCGAGTCAACATCACACGGTTAAACAGGTAACTGTTCTTTATTGTGGTGTCTGATCAGCGTCTGAACCTTGTTGAGACTAAAGTGAGAGTTTACCCTCGGGGTAGTTTTTCAGGTTGGTGTAGTGCCAGACTGAGTTTGTCAACTCCAACCGGCCCCACAAATCTGTTGACACAGTGTTAGTGATCCACCAGGCCTGAGGACACACAGATAATAAGCACAGATATCAAGTTACACACCAATATATAGTACAGTCTATACTGTGAAAGTCTGTTGCTCATGTGTCATGTAAGCCAGTACTGAATGAATCAGTGTGCTACTAGAATGTTAGTATTAAAACATATTCAGTAGGGAGCTGGTTGTGTGACTGAATGTGCAGGTGAGGGGTATATTTTTATGAAAGAACCAGAATGTTCTGAAATAAATTGCACAGTGGTTGAGTGATGTGTGTCTGCTAACAATATTATATTAGGGTTGGTGAACATGTGTCAGGAGAGATTTGTTTATTTTCAGCAGCGTGGGTGCTGAAAAAAAAAAAAAAAAAACAATCACCAAATTACATTGCACCATTTAAATCCTGTTTATTTCCAAATCTTTCAATGACACGACTGAGCCGACGCTCCTGAACAGAAATAGTGTTTTATTTTATGTTTGCATCTTTACTGAAAATGAGAACCTATACAGAGTCTACAGCTTAAACCTCCAGTCGCCCCTCCCAGACACATCTGTCAAATGAGAAGATGAAGAGAAATGACTTTAATAACTCACATTATCGATGGTGGCCACCAGCAGTAGGATGATGGTAGTAATGTGCAGAACGATGATTCCAGCCAGCACCAACATTGTGGCGTTCTGTAAACTGATAACGGGGTGCAAACTATTACTTATGTTATCCTTCCATAGTGAGTTAGCATGGACACACACCCTCCCTCCCTCCCTCTCTCTCTCTCTCTCTCTCACACACACACACACACTCCTGTCCCGAATAAACACAGTCTCATACAGAATGGAGGAGGAAGAAAATGGGGGGAGGAAAGTTGTAGCATGCAAGTCAGAACTCGCCCCAGAAGGCTTGCAGACACATTTTTGAGTAACACATCTGGTGTCAAACGATTCTGCTTCTTCCCTTCTGCCCCGTTTTTTTACACTTCTATTAAAGCTCATTTCCTTATTATTCGACTTCTCCAATTTATTTTCATCCATTCGCAGAAGTCAGGGTTCATCGCTGTTTTTTCCACCACGGCGGGTTTTTTTTAAATAGCTTTAAGCTGCTTGCGTCGACAAGAAGGGCGCGTTTGTTTGTGCGTTGCACATTCCCAAAAGGCCACTGCGCAACAAGTCAACAACTTTGAAAAGAGCGCGAGAACACAACGGCAGAAAAAAAACAAAAACAAAGCCACCTCTAATTTATGGAAACACACATGTTAAACACCCCGACTGTTCAAGGGTGTGTGAATGTACAGTTTGGAGCACTGCGTCACTTTTTGCGCGCAGCCACATCCGTACAAATCGTCAAAGCGCCACTGAAAAGCTTAAACTGCGTCTAAACTCCGTTTTTTGGGAGTCTGCAGGAGGAAAAAACCCGTGGTAAATCACGCGTCAAAGCATTTCACCTGGCGGACCGTGAGAAACTACACAAAGTGAAGAAACGTGGAAAAAACGTTACCTGAAAGCGCTTTTTACGCACGGACCGGGAGATGTTTGGGAATGTGAGACAGCGTAGACCCACCCAACTCTGGATTCACAGCACACACACCACCCTGTTTTCCCTCTCTCTTCATTCCCTCTCTTTCTCCTCACCAGGCCACACCCATGAAGTTTCAAATGTTTTCTCCCCCCTCAGAGGAATTACCCAGAGGAACCAAACGGTTCCAGGTTGTCACCTTGAAACTGTCCACATGGACTTGAACATATTAAACCTGCCATGGTGTGTTTCCCCTCTCTGTTTATCCCCTGTGGACTGTGTGTTAACCCCTGGTGCCTCATCCTCAGAATAACCCTGACTGCAGTAGCTACAGCCATACTTTCTTATCCCAGTGAAACATAATGTTGGCCATGTGTACATAGGGTCTTGAAGAACAGTGAGTCTCTGACTTGTGATCTCTGGTTCACAATGTTCATAACACGACTTCTCCAAAAATGGGACTGGGAGAGGTTTAGGTACACAGCGTTCTGAGCTCCAGGCACCAGGGAGCTGCTATACGCTCTGATGATGCCATGGGAATAGTCCTGTTTCAGATAGAGGGAGTTTAGACAGTATTTCCTGATTGATAGGTTACATACATGCCTGTACTGTAAATGTTTGGCACCAGGGTGTGATACATGCAAGTGCTGCTTTCATCTAGGTAGAAAAACATTGTGACTTGAATAGGTTTATGTGCTCCAGGGGTCAAAATTTATATGGAAATGGAAAGAGGACAACTGCTTAAACTTGTCTGTCCTCAATTAGTCGTCATTCTATACATGTACCAGTGTAGACAGGCCAGTTGATTGTGTCTCATAGGAGTTGAACTTAAATATGTACTGTTTATTAAACTTTGATTTGAAGAAAAGAAACATTTAAAAATATATTGTGAGAAAGGTATTTGAATAAATAAATTAATTAATAACTACAAATTGCCAAATAGTAACAGCAAAGAAGAAATATAATAAGACGGAATATATTTATTAAAAACAACTTTAAAGAAATATAATCTGAAATAGAAAACTTTCACAATTCGGGGAGGCCATCAGAGCCAGGATGGGTTTCATTTCCATACTAAACTGTTATAATTGAACCACAAGCTGTCATCTTTTAAACAGATAGGTGTTATTGTTGGCTGCGGTTGAACGATACCATGCTATTAGGAGATTACTTGGCAGACAGTGAACATCTGCTAAAGCCTTTTATCACCTGCCTCAGATGAGAGGAAGCTCAAGTGATTATGGCTTGTCTCATTCCTACAAGGGAGTTTTATGGAGGGACATAAAAAGAGAATTTCTATATTTGATGAAAGTCTTTCTTTCTCTGACAGCTCATCTCTGCCTCTGTCTAATCTTCCCTCAGGCCGTGGTCTCTCAGTGAAGACCACGTGGAGGTCTTGATCCACAATGGCGGCCCTATGCCCCTGGAGGTGAGACGTATCCTTTGCTCTTTCGCTCATCTGTTGAAGATTTAAGATTTCAAAACTGCGAGCAGCCAAAACTGGAAAAGAAATCAGGATCAGAATTATACTGACGCTCACTCAGGTCAAAATAGTAAAATAAGAGGAGGCTATGCAAAACCTGGCAAAGTCATTTAAAAACTTTCTTTGTGATTTTTTTTTCCTTACTGGTTGGACACCAGAACATCCATCCATCCATGCCGTTTCACAGCAACATGTTTTATTATAGCGCTGCTGACATGAAAACCATTCAGGAGCTATATAAGTGTGGGAACACGCCAATGAGGGAAAGTATTTTTTCCATGCCATAAAGAGTCTGAACGGAGGTCAAGGCTGAAAATATTATATCTGACCTGTGCTTGCGGTGTTCTCACAGTGAAGTGAGTGGGTGAGCTGAGCTCTGCTGTCATTTCCCTTGTATGTCTGAGTCAGAGGAGTTTTCTATTCCGCCTCTGCACAAAAGGCAATCTAACATTCATTTTGAAGTCTATTGGAATGATATTATACAGAGGCAGCTGCGACAGACAGGACCTCATGTAAGGACAGGGAAATCTTCCAGGAATAAATGTAGATGATCATTTCTATCTCTGAGGCTTTTTGTATTTTCACACTTACACACTTACTAAATTTATATTCAGTGCAGGGAACTTGTTCGCCAAGATTTCATCTGTACAGGCTGTACAAAGTGGGCATCCTTTCATAGCTGTTACAAGCTCTCTCAGTCACAAATCGACTTTTCCTGAAGATATACCAGAAAGAAAACCTCTTCCCTCAACAAACCCAGTGCCCTTCAAGGACTTTACGCTGCAGCCTCCAACTTGTGCACGATTCTCTCTGAACTGCCACTGCACATTCCCACAGCATCCAATCGATTACCACAGGCGTCACAGCAGGACTCCAGCCACAAACCTCTCTGCTTTTCAGAGCATCTCATTGCCGCGGGCCACTCAGGCACAGTCCCTTCCTGAAGCTGCACACGGCAAACCTGCAGCAACACAATGACCAAGAAACTCACAGCGGCTCTGCTCGTCTTCCATAAATCACGAACCTCAACACTGCCCCTTATCCTTTTAATCCTTCACCTCATGTAAACATTTTGGTCTGCAGCGCTGCCTCTTTTGGCCAATTTCTAAGGCTGAATCTGCAGAAAACAGAATAATAATGTTTCTAGTATGTGATCATTTTACTTTACTTCGTCAGCAAACCTCAAAATGATTCACCCTGTGTTTGAAATGCTCAAAAATGCAACTGGAAAACATCTGCAACTGGATATGAAGAACCGCTGACCTCCAACTAAAGATCAGAATAAAGCAGCCGTCTCTTCCTCACAAAAAACCAAACCGTTCATTCCAGTACAGCAGATTGTCAGTAAAATACACAACTGTTTGTTGTTTGAGATGTATTCAGCATCAGATGTTGGCAGCTTGTGTAAACAACAACAACTGTGGAAAGCTTGAAAATGAAAACAGTATAATTGTGATTTAGATGTGAGATTTGAGGAATATGAAGACAATCATACATGAATCTTTAAATGACTCATCGTGCCACTAAAATATAGCTCCGACTGCAACTCATCACCAGTGACTTCTGCCAAGGAGCTTTTGTGTTTGTCTGTTTTTTATCAGGATCACACAAAAACTACTTGAGCCAATTCCATGACATTTTTTGGAGGGGTGGGGAATGACATATTGGTGCGGGATCCAAGATCAGGGGGTAGTTCCAGAAAATCCTCATCAGAAATCTCAAAAACATTATGAAAACCGATTTGCTGAGTATTGAGAATAAAAATCAGACATATTGAGGGGAGTGATATTTATTGGTAAAGAAAACGCTCCAGATCCAAATGCAAATCTGGATCTGGAGAATTTAAATGTAATTATGAGAGAACTGTTGAGTCTTTACTGATTAATAAGTGTCATAGATAACAAGCTGGTGACTAATGATTAAATACGGATACAGATAGATGACCTAATGCACTTCACTGGCTTTGACTTCAATAATGACTTGTACAAAGTAAATGGGGTCACCCCACAGTTGCTGTAAGTCTGTGTTTGTATGTATGTGTACCTCATTGCGCCTCTCCTCCAGCTTTGACCGCGATGCGCAGTTGCAGCTCTCTGATTGGTCCGCTCCTGATGGCTATTAATTGTGCACCCTCGCGCGCAGGTGACGCCTCTGTGTGCGTGTGAGCAAAACAACCCCACAAAGAAACCAAAGCATGTTTTCCAAACAGAAAAGCGAACTCAGTCTGGTCTTATTCGTGCTAACATTTCAGATTTACACGCTGCAGCTCTGTCGCTCGGTGAGATCCGGGCAGAAGCCGGAGGGTTTCCTCTCTCCCCGGGACTCAGCAGCTGGCAGGTGGGGACAGGTCCACGGACCGTGGCGCTGGGGTGGAAAGACAGACCACAGCGCGAATCAGCGCAAAACCAACTGGTCGGGTCTGCAGGGGCTCCGGGCTGAATCTGGTGCCTATCCCAGGGAGACGCTCCCACCTTTCATTTTACAGAAAGTTGACGAACGTGGAAGAGACGTAGCGTCCAGCAACTTGTCCTGGACAGCTGGGACTATCAGCAGAGGAGTGAAGGCCTCTGCGTGGGACCACGAGGACGGATACCAGGCTGATTCTGAAGGTTAGAGCTGCTTTAACTGCACCTCGTGTTATGAAAATTGTAAAATTATTTGCAAACAAATCCAATACAATCAAAGCAACCGTCATTCGCCCTTAGACCATGTTTTTAGCCTGAATGTCCTCTGATATCATCTTGTGTGTGAGGACATTAATGCCAGTGGTTGTGTAAATAATGATGCTGTTTGAATGGCCTTTGATGACATCACACAAGCAGTGTGGAGGCATTTTTTTTTACATTTGAAGAAGTGCTCACCACTAACTTCAGTTGCATTAGTTTGGCTGCAAAACTGTTTACCCCTTAAACTGTAAACATGTTTTCTGGACCCAAACTCACCACCTCTTCATTGCCATATTGGTGATCAAATGTATGGGAGTGAATTTGGATTTTGAGGTGGACTTTCTCTTTTAATAGGTGGAATGTTAGATTTTGTGGATGAGTCTGCATGAGTGGCTGTGGCCCGATGTCCTCTGTATTTCACACACATCTTCCACCTTTCCTATAGGCTTCCATGGAGTCAAGGGGAACGTTTGGGGTCCATCGTCAGACTCCGGTCCACATTTCTCTGAGTGGCAGGCGATGAGGCCTTTGGTGCAGTGTGATGAGAACGTCATGACCTTCACTGCTTCTGGACAAGGACTGACACACCTGCAAGTGGACAGAGGTAAGAGGATCTCGACCCCAAGACAGAGAGAATTTGACTGTTTGTTTTAACCTGGATAATGAGGGAAAAAAGCATTTTTTCACTTGGTGAACCTTTTATTTCATTCCAGAGGCAGCGTCTCCCATCTCTCTGTTCCAGCTGCCTCCATACTGTGGCTACTCAGTGAGGACATCATGGAGTGACCTGGAGATGATGGTGCCTTACGATGCGTGTTACATCACACAGGAGGTAGCAGCAGCACCCGCGTTGCATTTCATTCATACGATTTTCCCAAACGGTGATTGTCAAACCCTCTTGTTGTTCTCAGAATGACAGTTATGTGTTGCCCATGTTGTGGTGGGGCTCTCCTCTGAAGCTCTCCTGCCCCATGCATCTGTCCACTCCTGCCCCGTCTCCCTCCCTCCCGTCAGTCTTCTGCTCCCCTTACGGCATGGCGGTGCAGAAACATGGGCAGGAGCAGGAGATACCAGTGCTGGCAGTCAAAGGTGGGTCGATTTAATGTTGAAGTGTTTGGAAAAAATAGAATTATTTTGTATTTAAATGTGCCAGCATTAAGACCACCAGAAAACTTCAATACAATCGTCTTCTTTACAGTGAATGGAGCATTGATGCCATTTGTATCTGAGGAGTGTGCGTATCTTGTCCACTCCAGACCTGACGAGCGCACCTTCTTCATTTCTTACAGAGCATCTTGTATCACAAGTGGGGTAAGTTGTGGAAAACCATTTTCAAACAAAACTTGTGGAAAATATCCAATGGGGTCCAACCATTTTGCAGTGAACACAGCAGAAGACTTTCAACAATATTTGAAGTGTTCGGCTGAATGAGGGCCTCTGAGTAGAGCATGCAAGGTTGTGGGGACACTTTATTAGGAATGTTTTTTTTTTTTTGGAGACTGTCCATATGGTTGATGTCAATAGCAGCTCGGTTTGATTGATCCGATCTTGTTTTTCTGTTTGATGTTTGGCTCACAGGAGAGACTGAGTCTTCAGCTTGTACTTAATGATCACGAGTACATCCTCTCCTGTCCAGTCAGTCTGCAGATTCACAACATCCCAGGTCCTATGAGTCCTGCACCCACCACCCATCCTCCACCCCCTGCTCAGCCTCCAACTGAGGAGCTGATCCCTCAACCTCCACACTACCCCAACTACCTATTTCCTGGCCTTAACTATGCCCAGTTGCCCCAGTTCTACCCTCCTGGCCCACAGCCACCAAAGCCCACTCAGGGTAGTCTCACCCCACCTCAGCAGCATCCCTCCACCCTCCACCCCATAGGGCCTGTCAAGTTGCCTGGCTCTCCTGGAAAGCACCCGTCCCCAGAGCAGCTTCCTGTGATGGTGCAAGCTACATATGATCCAACTCTTGGCCACCAAGTTCCTGTGCTGCCCCCCAGCTCCCAGTATTCATTTGGTCTGTATTACGCCCACATGCCATTCTTCTACCCTGCAGTGAAACCAGCTCCAACCGCTCCAACCTCTGCAGATACAAAGACCGTGGTAGTACCTGTTGCTCCAGGTAACGAGCCACCCGGACCTCCAGGAAATCCTTACTACCCGCACTATTACTTTCAGATACCTTACTATCCTGAACCTACTGCGCCCCCTGTGACCCAAGCACCAGCCACTCCGCCGATCACCTCATCTCCTGCTCCTCCTCCCACTTCTCCACCAAAACTTCCTGTAGATCCACAGTCACAATTGCCCTTTTCTTACCAATACTATTCCTATTATTATCCATTCTACTCATTGTTCTACCATCCACCTTACCCCTTTCTGTCCCAGTATCCGGAGATTCAAACACCTGCTAGCACGACAAAGCCTCCCACCACCACCATCACCACTTCCACCTCTACCATTACCCCAACCACCCCGACCCCCACCACCACAACAGCTACTGCTACAACTCCCACTCCCACCACGACAACAGCGACGACATCCACCACAACGCAGATGCCTCATCTACAGTGTGTGAGGGGGGGGATGGTTGTCTTCTTGCCTTTTGCTCACCTAGACTCCCTCCAGGTCCAAGGTCAGTGTTGGTTTGGATTTACCTTTCTGTAGTTTTGTGTAAAAAATACTTAATATAATTATGTTGTTTTCCACACAAACTGTTTCTACGCTCAACACCCAGTGCTTAGTGACTCATTTCGTGAACGATCTCTCTGCAGATATTCTCATTACATCATTTAATTCCTTTACTTGGTGCGTATTTCATTCTCCCCTTTTGGTGCTGTATGGCGCAATTCACTCACTAAGGTTTCTTTTACCATATCTTGTCTTATTATAACTTCACAGAGCTTAAGATGGCGTGGTAGAATTCCTTATTTTATCTGACAGGCTGTCAAAATTATCCGAATGAATTCAAGCCATGTAATTAAAGCAGCAAATCCTGACACTGGAGAAGCTAGAACCAGTAATCATTCACCACTTTTACTTGGAAATGGACAAAAACAGTAATTGGCAATTGTATTGTCTCATTTTAGGGAATGCAGTGCCTCCCATATTCTGTTTTTAATAATGGAAGGGATCTCAGTCAAAACATAGATGCACTCAGAGTGCCCCCCTCAGCCAAAGCCCCACAGCCTCCTCATGAAACCACATTCAAACTCTCTAGAAACAGATTTTCATTTGGATCGGCACCAGATTACACACTCATAAATATCAGTCCTCTAAACATGCCTGAGTTATTCTCTGAGAAATTAGTTGAAATATGGAGTAATAAACTGCCCCATATCACAATATTAGAGAAATAAGACCCCTTTCTTGAATCCACCTCTTGAGCCAGATCAGCAATCTCTTGTTCCTGGATCAGCCTTAACTGCTGTGAGTGAAGTAAATCAACATTAATATCAAACATATTACAACAGTCATTGTGTCTTCCATCAGACCGAAAGAAGACGTGGGAGCCCCTCTCCACTGTGTCCCCCCTGTGTCAGTACATGGTGCAGATGGCGGAGGGCTCTGGTGTCATCCTTCACTCTCCTCTGCCTGCCTGCCACAGCCTGTCACGGGTGAGATCCCCCATGATGCTTCGTCACTGCCTCTGAATGTATCACACTTGTGTGACTGCTTGATTTTCACACACATCTGTTCTTTTTAAAGAACTGAGAAAAGATTGGTTTCTGTGAGTTGTAGTGATCGGATGGAAAATCTTTTTTGGTTCTTTCTACCATAAGTGTTTTTCAAGTGGCAGCATGAAAGCCTTTTTAGCAAGGACCAAATCTTTGGCGTTGAGTTTTGTAAGCGATGGTACATTCATATACCGTGTTGGATTTCATGACTTTTTATTGTAGTGGAAGATTGTATGTTTTCATTTGGGTCCATAGGAGCTGTCGTTATACTATATTGTAGATTATTATGTTTTTGCTAAAACAGAAGAAGCAAAAGTCTTAGTCAGTGAAAGTAAAGTGAGGATACTTAAGCAACAGAAAAAAAGCTGGTCAAACAATACATGATGTGAAAACCCTTTGTCTTTACACAGCAGTAATTCTTAAATGCGTACTTGTGCAGTTTTTATGGCACTTGGCAGGTACAGGGGGTTGTTTCCAGCATTTTGGAGAGACTTCAACACAGCTCCTATGTGGATTAAGCCTTTCTCTGATTCATGATCTCAGACTGCGATCAGGACTCTGGAGGTCAGATTTATTCATCCTGTCGTTAAGAGGCTTCTTTATTGCCCCCATCCAGCTGTGGGTTATAATTCGACCTGTGGTCACTTTTGTCTCTATAAGATCGTGGCTTCTCACCTGTCAACTAAATTCACCCTGAACGCGTCTCCTGTGATCACGTGATGATTTAATGATGTTGTTTTGAACTGGTCTGAGTTCACAGATGTGTGTGTGTGTGGGAGACAGAGGGTGCAGAGTCGGGTGGGGCTGAGTGAGTCAATGATGTATGGAATTACATTTTTCCCCACTGGGGGAATAATGGAATGATTTTGTTGTGTACAATAATGTATAAACATGGGTGGAGAAAATATTAAAACTACCTAACGCAGCTTAACAGTGACGCCACAAAATGCTGACTTATCATCGATTGCTAATGAGTTTTTCTTACCACATGATTTACAGTGCTGCATCAAGCATTTCCTCTGCATGCATCTGTAAAAACCTTTTTTTTTTCCATTTTGCAGATACAACCTCAGGAGCTAGAAACCAGGTCTGGTTGGTTGTTTTTTTCTGACCTTTTGATCCGTCTCTCTTCAGACTCCCACAACCATTTCCTTGCCTCTGAGGTTTTGGGATCTTTCCATGGCACAGTATCGAACGCTGGAGCCACAGTGCCCGTATGAAAGTACCCCTGTCACCCATTCCCCAGTTACGTCACCTGGGCCCACCACCATCACCACCCCCTCTCCAGTGCAGAGGCCGAAAGTAAGCTGCTCCCCCCATCACATGAATGTGAAGCTCCCTTCAGGTCCCATCTCTGGAATTCTTCTTAAAGGTGTGTGGGTTGCATATGGTTGCCATCAGCTCTGCATGCAATGAATTCCAACTGAGCCTTTCAGGGAGTCGGCTCTGGTGTTTTTTATTTAAATATATGTACGGAAAAGGGTTACAGCACTACAACTATCAATTTCAAACTAAAATGATCTATTCAGTTGAGCTAATCAGCAAAGGGTTGTGAGTTTTTGAACTTGAACTGGACGAGCAGTGTTTCCAAAACTCCATTTAGCGGCACTAGAAAAGTTTGGAAACACAATGTATTTGTCAAACACCCTTCTCATCATGCATGCATTCCCTTCAATCAAGCATCGTTTATTTCCACTTGTACTTATTTTCAGACATGAAAGGGAACGAGATGAACATTCAGGATGCCCCAGAGTACTGTGGGTATTCAGCAAGCAAAGGCAAAGATGGTAAAATCCATTTGAGCCTCCAGCTGCAGTCTCTGTGCCACATGAGCGTGCAGGCAAGTATTGACTCGCATCTCACACTGAGCACATGACCTTTTGTGTAATTGACCATTTGCTTTATCCAATAACTCTTGTATAAACATTTCCCTCTGAAAGGCTAAAACATACATAATCTCTATCATCTACATGACGGCCGATGGGATAAGGGAGGCCCAGGTTTCGTGTCCAGTTGTCATGGCAGGTTCCGGCAAAGGTAGGCAGGTTGTATGCTTGTACATCTCGTCATGTTATCGACTTTGCCGAAAGGTGTTTTCTCCGGCCCATTCAGAGTTATTTTAACTGCGTGGCTGACCTTTGTCGCGTCGCTCAACAGAGTGCAGCCTTCCAAGCAATCAGCGTCTCCCCTGTGGACCCGCGTTTGTGTCCCAGCCACAGTGCCTCTCCATGGGCTGCTGCTTCAGCAAGCACTCCGATGCCTGCTACTACCCCATGGATGGTGAGCCGCAGCTTATGTCCCCCCCCCCCCCCCCCCCCCCCCCCCCCCTTTTCCCCCCCCCCCCCCCCCCCGCTGGCATTTTCACGTCACGTAGCTTACAGTTGAGCTGTTTTGGGTAGGGACATTCTGAGAGCCACAGCTGCTGGATACGTGAAGAGACGTATTCAGGGCCAGCGCAGCATGATTCAAGCTGGCAGTGAGACAGCATGTGAAAAGGGTATAAGAAACCTTGGGTCTCATTATTAATTGCCTCCTGAGATTTCTGACCTTTTGTTCATCTGACCTTTACATTAGTGTGTGTGTGTGTGTGTGTGTGTGTGTGCACGCGTGTGTCCTCCAGAGTGCACTATTGACCACCACTTTGTCTTCTCCGTGCCTGCCTCTATCACCGAGCCCCCTCTCTCCCCTGCTCTGCTCGTTGCTGCCGGCAACTCGTCCTGCAAACCTCAGAGAGTCACTTCTGACTTTGCGCTGTTCAAGATCCCGATGGACGGCTGCGGGGCGCGCAGAGTGGTGAGCTCTAATGAATGAACACCTTTCCCAGAATAACAAGTGGAGGCAGACGTCTTTTCCAATAACGAACAGTGTCGTGATAATCTGCATTCTTCATATCGTCAGTAATTCCACCCCATGTTCTTGATAATTGAATATTTGTTTGTTCCCATGTATGAACTGTGTGTGTGTGTGTGTGTGTGTGTGTGACGCTGCCCTGACAGGTGGTGGGGCAAATGGTGATCTACATGGTGGAGGTCATCACCAAGGTCCAGAGAATCAGTGTCAACTACGGCACCATCACCAGAGATTCGCCTGTCAGGTCAGAACGTGCTGATGATCAGAGGATGCAGCTGTTTCACTCTGAATGAAATACTTTCAAACAGGTTTAGCTATTTGTAAATCGCTCTAGGTGAGAGATCCGTAACCATAGCTGATCTCTTGTTCAGCTTCCTAGTTTTCATTGCCTCAATCCTGGTGTTATGCTCAGGTTTTTGGTGGAGTGCCGCTTTCAGCCGGGCTCTGTTCTGACTGTGAGCTACCTGGTTAAAACCCCCACGTTCGGCCCTGGAGTTCAGACCCAGGAGATGTACGGAGTCCAGCTCAGGATTGCCAAAGGTAGATGGTCTTTTATTTAAACACTAACGGCCATTTTTTATAACTGAACATGTTGTTTTATTTCTGCCAACAAAAGTCTCCTCCTGGCAGGATGAACAGAAACTGATTTAAACGCCTCCTGATCAGGAGAGCTTCTAGTTTATCCATGCCCCCTCCTCTTGTCCCAGACGCTCAGTACAGCAGCTACTACCCTCAGTATCACCAGCCCCTGCAGATGCTGCTGGGGAAACCCCTCTACCTAGAGGTGCGCCTGCTGAACGCCCCGGATCCCGGCGTGGTGCTGCTGGTGCACTTCTGCGTGGCCTACCCACGCTCTGGAAAATCAGTCTGGGTGCTGCTTTACAACGGGTACGACGGAAAACATGAAAGTACTGAGCGCAGCAATGAATATAATTATAACACGGAGAACGAAGGGAAGTCCAAGAGGGAGACAGTTGACCTTTTTAATCCAGTGTTAATCCCTAGATGCCCCAACCCCTTGGATCCAGCACCACACCAGGCTGTGCTGTCTGCTCCCCGGCCTCCTACTCCTCGGGGTCAAACCCGCCGCTTCACTATCAGCACCTTCCAGTTCCTTCCTGATGGTGAGTTCAAGGACCCGAATGAAGAGGTAAGGATGAGTACAGATGGAAGAAAAAAACCAAGTGCTAACCAAATGCATCTTGATCTTGTTTCTAGATTTAGAAACGTGTTGTCCACCTTTTTAAATATAAGAGCTAGCATGGCTATGAAATAAAGTATGCTGCTGCCTGCTCAGAGCATGCATGGGTTTTCCTCCTGATAGTTAATGAAGTCTTCACCTCTGATCCGATTTAGTCAAATGAAAACTTTCGCGGTGGGAAATAAAAGCATTTACAGCTGAATCTCTAAATCTCAAGGCAGCATAAACGGCAGGGAGAGACGTGGAGACCATTTTGTAATGTGCAAATTCTGGCCAATTCGCAATTGCTAGCAGCTGCTTGTCACACCACATTGCACACACACACACACACACACACTCTGGAGACTCCGGCTAATCCCGCTCCTCCTTCGCCCCTCAGATCTACTTCATGTGTTCAACGGAGATCTGCTCACCACGTGACGGCCCTTGCGTGGAGGGATGCTTCAGCCAGTGACGGTGAGGAGAATTCGCCCTCTGTCCTCAAATCACCCGCCCGCCACGCCTTCGTGAACTCTGGAACACGACATGGAAACGCTCATGAATGGGCCACGTTGCGCTGAACTCGGCCGGAGAGAGCGAGCAGCGCCTGCAGTTCCATACGACAGCAGGACAATGATTTAGTAATGAGGGCGGTTCTGAATTATTTATTAAGCCCGATCCATTTCCTGTTTTTCAGTTAGGACATGGAAAACGCTTGAAGTTGACGGAGGGATGGCTGCGACGGCGATCTGGTGAGCAGCGCTGGAATAGTGTTGAGCTCCTGTTGAAATACTCCACTGTTGCTTTTCTTTTCGACTGTGTCTAATCTGTTTTCCTGCTTCTTTTTTTTTTCAGGCGTCAGACATCACTTATTTAACTGCCAATAAAAAGCTCCGAAAGGAGGGTGTGCGTGCGTGTGTGTGTGTGTGTGTGTTTTTGTTCCTGAGCCTGCAGCCATTTGGTTTTAAAGCAGGAAGTGGCACTCCATCAAAGAAGGGGGGCAACATTGTTTACATGTACACATGGCCCCTCTGTACCGAGTCTCAGTTAAACACTAACCTACTATGTTGTTTATGGTGTAGAGTTAAAAAAAATTGACGGTGGAGTTAAATAAGTGGAGGATACACGTTGTACTAATATTCCTTGAATCCCCGAAAGGGCTCTTCAGAATATTTCCACCATGATTGTGCAAACACGAGCAGATTAACCTGCTTGAAGTTCATAACTCATGCAATCAACAATCAGCCCCCACTGCGCACCGTCTACTTTCCTCCTTTGTTGAAGAAACACGGAGCCCTTTGTTTGCTGTGTCGTTAATTGGATTAAACAAATTCATTTTTGAACAATATCCGACACACTGACAAAGCCCCCTTCAAGACACAGCGTCGAGATCAATGAATCAAGACCCCCCTTCATGTCCTGCATTATGTCAGATAACCTCTCACTGCAGTGCAGTTCAGGGGAGACGTCGACTTTAATTAGCTGGTAATTAGATTTTATGTACCACAACTTCAATGTGATTTATTGCGGTTCACAGGCAAAGAGCTTTACAGACTTAACACCAGGCCGTTATATGAAGCTACATCTAAGACAACATCTAACACAACAGGATTCAACTGAAAATAAAGTTAAAGTGCTTCAAAAATACAAAGGACAATTTTACTTTCTTTTACTTTCTTTTGTATTTCCACTAGAAGATCGAGAATCTAGATCGAGATGGTCACGCAGGATGACTGGGCCTTGGTGGATATGAGCTCCACTGAGTTCCATTGTAGTTCAACTCGTTTCTGTTTGCTTTAGATTACCGGTAGCTGAGTTTAACGTAAAGACTTTAAACTGTCAGGGAAGCCCACGTAGAGGGCCGTGATAACAATCTGTCTGACAGAACCTCTGAAGCTGCACTTACACACAACAGGTCCTGTGGATAATTGAGGTTGTGAGCGGGGCTGCTTCTTGGGTGCACGGGTGGAGTCACTTCCTGAAGTCCAGCTGTCACCATGCCAGCGCAGACAGCAAACTTTATAGACTGTAAAAGGTTCAAAAACTAGTGCGACGTGCAGCCTTCTATAAAACTGCAGGTTAGTGTTTGTTTATTTCCTTTGCTGTAATAGCAGCCCAACTCCACATTAAAAAAAAATATGGATTTAAGAGTAAAATAAAAATGAAAGAGAATAAAATAAAACTTAAAAAACATGCAACCAATGCCTTATAGCTTCAGATTCATGAGTTTCTATTAAAATGATTTGTTCAAGGTTCAACATTCAAGGTTCAAGGTGTTTTTATTGTCATTTCTCCATAAGTGAGACACATACAGAGTCATGAAATTGCATTACTCAAGGGCCCGTGGTGTTGCAGTAAGTGTTAGTATACAGACAGTAGACAGTGTTAGTGGTTATCTAAAGTATAAAAACAGTATAAAAATAGAAAAAATGGAGTAAAAAAATGAAATGAAAATAGTATAACAATACACCATAGGTATTATGTATATACCACAAGAAATAAAACAAAGAATAGTATAGCTAATACACCATAGGGTATAAACTGTACTCATATTAAAGTATATTAATATGTCAATAAGGCACATAGAACATAAAACATACAGGGTTTTTTTTTTTTCTTCAAGGCTTGCAGTGCAATAAAAAGCATGTAAACATGTAGGGGTGCAAAACATGTTAAAGTGACATAGTTGTAGTAGTGTCCAGTGATCCAGTGCAAGTGACTCAATGTACACAAAGTGATTAATTATTCATAAAATAAATTTCAAAGATTCCAGTCGTCCATGTGGATCACTTGTTGGCCGGGCAGAGTGACTTCCTGAGGTCTTGCCCTCAACTCGGCCAGACACCCCAGTAAAGACTTTACAAGGTTAAAAAACACTAGTCTGGAACATGGCATGTGTCACTCTTCTTTTTTTGTTTGAATAAAATGTTTTTCTTAGTCCCTCACTTTAGGGACTCTGGTATGATATAAATTTGTGCTCGTGTTTTAACATTACAACAGATCATTGGGCAGGACTGGTTGTTGGCTGGGTGAACGGCTCCTAATGTACTGGGCCACAATGTCAAGATAAGCGAATCCTTTATTAGTCCCACAGTGAGGACATGTGCAAGGCCTTTGAAGGCTTGATTGGGTCTCGAGGCCACTTTTGCTTCAGTTTCCAGTCTTTTCAGATTTTCCTCACTCGGCGAGGACACGCGTTTCGGAAAATGATGAACTACTGCTTTAAGAAAGGAAATGGGAAAGAGGAGGGGTGGTGGTGACAGCTAACCCATTTAAATCTTTACAAGTCAGGATTAGGATTTGAAAGGGGGGGGGGGGGGAATCAGCTTTGGCTCGTATTGTAATTAGCTGCAGCAAATTGCCTTTTGAAGTTGTGCTGCCTCTCCTGGTGGCTCCTGACCACTGGGTGTCATCCAAGCAATAAAAATGCCAGAGGAACACACTGCTGCATGCTGCATGACTCACAGCTGGGCTTGTGTGTGAGTGAGGAGACCTTGGCCTGTGTGTGCTGGTTGTGTAATGAGTTAGGAATGAAATGTTGCAGGGGCCAGACTTCATGATACACCCATCCCCCCCCCCCAAAAGAGAGAGAAATCCAAGGCCTCTGGTAGAATAGAGTCCTGCGGGGCTGTGAGGCAGGATTGTGCAGCGTGAAGGAGCTGAAGGGAAGGGTTGATGTACGGGTTTAAAGGAGGGAAGAGTGTGAGCATGGTCTCCCAGGGCCTCTGGACACACACACACACACACACACACACACACACAGTGAGAGAAATGTATGGAAGCACTGCGGCACCACTGCGTGTACTCATGGCCGCCTGGCTGTGCGTTCAAAGAGGAGAAGCGGAAGATAGGAGGAGGGGAATGACTCCGCCGAGAGAGTAGGAGGAGGAGGGAGAGAGGACGGTTTCCTTTTCTGTAACACGCTGCCAGATCTCACCGGGAAACGGAGCGAGGGAAGAAAATAATAGGCGAGAAGGACGGGAAGAAAGAGGAAGACGATTAGGAAAAGGAGGAGGAACAGGGGGGCAACGCCGCAGCCTCCGTGTCCGTCCTTTTGTCCCCGCTTGTTTTTTTATTTATTTAACTAAAACAGAAAACCCTTCGTCCCCTCTTCCCCCCCACCTCTCTCCAGCGGAGCCTCGCAGACTAACATGGGGGGAAGAGAGAGCTCCTGAGGCGGATCGAGTCCCAGAGAAAGCCCTGATATGTGGAGCCAGATAAGACGCGAGAGGAACGAGGCGCAGGGGGAAGACATGTTGAGGGCTCCGCGCTCGTCTTGAGGAATCACGCTGTCGAGCTCCGGAGGAAAAAAAACAACAACAACAGGAAAGGAAGAGAGGGGGACAAATGGACAGCAGGCGGTAGGCTGTGCTCAGGAGCCGGCGATTTTTCCATCCGTGTGTGTTCAGTTGGTTTGTTGTGATCTGAAAAGACGAAGGCCTCTCAGGCAGCCCCGCAGTAAATACATCCACGGCCAGCAAACAAGGGGGCTACAGCCGGGGACCCAGCCCGCAGACCAGCGTCCATTCCCGGGGACGACTTTTCCATTTCAACCGCTGGAGTCGAATGATTTCATTGGAGTGTTTTTAGATCCAGAAAGACATTCCCGATACATTAACTCTTAAGGAGGGGTCATACAAAAGGCCCAGTGCAGTGACTCTACCTGGCTGCATCATCATCATCATTATTATTGTTATAATAATACGAATAATAAAAGACTGGTTAACTCCGGGCAGCACCGAGGCTTGTCAATTCAGCGAGAGAGAGGACGCAAAAAGAAAGATTTTTAAATGTTAATGTCGACCGACGTCGCCTCCATCATGCTGCCTGTGTCCCGGGGTCTCATGGACCGGGATCGAGAGCTGGACGCCATGGCCGGGGTGCACGCCAACCCGGGCGGCGCTCCCGCGGCCGTGCGGGGCATGAAGCGCGGAGACCCGGAGCCCGACGCGCAGACAGCGGCTGCTCTGGTGGACTCGGCCGGCGCGGAGTGCAAGCGTCCCCGCATGGACGGTACCGGAGGGATCGGCGAGGTTGGTCAGGTGAGTGTGTGTAGATTGTGCAAAAAAGAAAAAAAAAAAAAAAAATCAGAAAACACAGCAATGCATAGACGATCATACCCTGCTGTGCACGAGCGTGGTGGTGCACGGAAGTCGTCGTGCATGATACTGTAATAATTTAATCAAGGAATCTGCTTTCCTTCACTCCACCATGTTGTCATTTATTAAACCATGCCTCCCAGTTAGAACCAGTTTGCCTGTGCAAATGCATTTAGTTGCTGCCGCAGCAGAGGGGCCAACCATTGGGCCCAGTCCGTCCCCAGCACTGCAGGAAATACCTCCACGTTTCTCAGCTGGAGGCTGTGACCCCTCTGTGCTGTGTGCAGCCAGCATTGCAGTGCTCAGTCCACGGTGTTCAATGAGCTGTTCCACTGGAGCTGCTACACTGCACCTCCGGCCACTGGCCTCAGGTGTTGAGAAGGAATTGTAACAGTAATTTGTTGCAGTCTCAGTTTGCATGAAGTCGACCCGCAGTGTTCGTCGGGCTGTTACACCGGAGCCCGGAGATCCTGCTGCTTCACGGCCCTTCAAAGACGCTGTTTTAATGAATAATATCAGTGGAGCCCAGGCAGAGTTCCAGCAGAGTGTAGGGAACGTAAACAAACTTGACCTTTTATTATGCAAAAACCCCTCTTCACCATGTGATGAGTAGTGATGCTGTGGACAACGTTCGGTTTGAAATGGAAATTGATGCCAGTGTTTGCTTATGTGATCTTTTTGGAGTTGGAGGCAGTGATCTGCAAAGATCTGCGCTTTTATTGTGATGCAACACACTCATCCAAAACATAACTGCATCCATTCTCAGTGGTTTCTATCACCATTAGTCCTGCAGGGGTTGGAAGGAGCTGATTCTGCATTTAACCTCTCTTCACCGATTTCCTTTTGAATTCCAGTGGAATTTATGTGCTGTTTTATTTTCCCTAATCGTCAAACGTGTCTTGATAAGGCACGAGGGGAGGACGGGAGGGTGCTCGGGCCATTGTTACAGTATATTACAAAGGGCCAAAGTACTCCTTTTAAAAGATGGATAGCTTTCTCCCCCACCATGAAAGCACCAGTAATGGAGGTGAAGTGGTCTGTTTGCTCCTGTTTGGAAAACTAAATGGATGGCTTTACATCGCCATGCTGTCTGCGCGTGTGTTGACAGACAGGCTTAGGAACGCAATGCACTTAAAAACAGATGCGTGTGTGTTTGTGTGTGTGTGTGAGAGAAAGAGAGGCACGGATCAATAGCTTCAGCACCTAAAATGTATTGAACGTGAGCTGGCTGGACAGTCCGGAAATGAGAGTGTGAGAGTTGCCCCCTCCCCCCTTTTCCTCCCTGCCTCTCAGTTGGTGCAGGAACAGATTTGCCCTATCACTGGCAGTAAAGAGGCTTTGTTTCCAGCTAATGGGATCACATCTCATACTGGAGGGGGCATTATAACCACACTGATCTCTCAGATCCTTATCTGAGGCTGTGATTTTACACAACACACAGGCTCGTGTACTAACGCACGTCAGTAAGATCCGCATGAAGATTAAACGTATACGTGCAAAGAGCAACGATGATTGAAAGGAATTTTTGGCAGAAACGAAATATTAAAAATAATCACTAGTTGCATCCGTTTCTTTTCAATGCTTCCACCTCTGCGCTGTCCTTTTGAGCCGCACACACTGAAACAGTCGTCTTCTGATCAGTCTGTGTTTATATAAAAACTCTGTGGTGTATTTTAATTTCCCCCAACCTGGTGCAGCCATTAATACTCTACAAACAAACGGGAACGTGACGTCCAATTTTCCTGCTTTTTAAAAGCACTCGGCTCGTCAAGAAAACAAATCTATAAAAATGCTCACAAGCACTTCTGTAAAGCTAATCCTCAGAAGAGGGTAAAGGATGGAAAGTATTACAGAAATCCATTCCCTGGCTCTTGTCAGGCATCGTGTTTCCATTCCTCCATCCCTTTCCATTGCTGATTTGAAAAAAACAAAAAAAAAAAAAAAACACGTTTATTTCCGACTTCAAGGCAGGAACTGAACTCTGACCTATAATTCAAGCCAACACAATGGGGTGTGGTTGCGGTGAAGAGCAAGCCATTTAATGGGATCCTTCCCATTTGGCCACTGACCCTGCTGTTTTTCTCATTAACTGCTCGGGTGTGATGTCATCGCAGTGCGGGGGTGGAGTGCGCTGTCAAGTCAGATTTGCAAAGTTTTAGCAGAGCAGCAATGCATGTGTAAGTCAGTGCAGCATGCACAACGTGACTGAATGCTCAGCTAACGCAGGCAAATACAGCCAGAGGAAGAACAAATAAGCCGGGCGCATTGAACAAGTTCAAATGTACACTGCTGCTCGTGGAAGTCAGATGTTGACCTGGAGTTGACACGGTGCTCATCCAGTAATGTAGAGTCTCGATACCTATGAAGCGTTCTGTAAAGGAATCGCTAACAAGAGGGTTCACAATAAAAATAACTTCACGTCTGTGTTGGATTCCTATGCAGCAAAGTCCTGCATTTTTCAGGACAACAGGAGACTCGTATAACACCAGCCTGGGTCCCCAGCCCTGCTCAGATTTTGGGAAATGTTGAGAGGAGGTTGTCTGCTTCAATATCCGTCCGACGTGCTGCTGAGCAGCCCATGTTTTGTTGTCACTCTGCGGAGGAACCGGGACTCTCTTTCTAACCTAATAAGGTCTTGCCTGCGGTGACAGCACTGAGGACAAATGACTTGACTAGGACATTAATGTAGGTGGATCACCCCTCTGTACTTTCATCTCGGGCCCGGCTCTGAAATAGAATGAAAACGTCAAGAAAAGAAAAATGCACTCCCGCTGCGAGTTCAGAATATTTATTTAGTTTGGGCCCCTGTTTTTTGTGATAAATGGCCAGCAGAGGTCTGTTGAGTGAATTATGTTTGAGAGAGCAGCAGATATGAGTGTGCCTACACTCCTGTTCATACCTGGTGTTAACATCGGTTCAGGTGATCCTATTGTCCAGAGCTCGCTTCCGCTCTAAATGCAAATAAACATGTAGCTACATCAGCTCCGTTCACAAAGCAGATGATGACAAACAACGACAGACTATGTCAGGCAGGTCTGCGGCTAATGCATTTGTTTGTGTGTGTGTACTTGTACTTGTGTCTCTGTGAGGACCTTTTTTGATTTTAGACCTTTTAGAACGAGGACATTTTGTCCAGTCCTCACTTGCTCAAAGATCCTTTTGAAGACTAACTTTTGCTTTTGTGGTGATATTTAGAATAGGATAAGAGAACTAGGATTGCATTATGCAACTGAGTGTCCTCGCTTAGACAGAAGAATGGGGATTGCGTAAACGCTCTGCATGAGGCTGAAGAGTGAAGAGAAATTTGACTAATAAAAGAAGGCAAAAATAAGAAATACTAAATCTTTGTAGTAGTCGGTTATGATTGTGGCCACATGCCACAAATGTAACAAGGTGCTGTAAATGTCTTTCTGTCGTTATGAGCTGCAGAGATGCAGGGGGCGTCAGCTGAGTGGGCGGTCCATCAGTGTGGCCCAGGATGCATTTGCAGTCACATTGTGAAAACACTGCAGCCTCATGTGTCTCCAACTGCAGCGAAGCGCCTTTTTGCTTTTGTAGAATTTCAGGTGGTGTGCGTGTTACTATAAGAATAGAGAGATTTCCTTTTAACTCACTACATCTACATCTCTGAAGTCGGTGTATAATTCCTGAATGTTATGTCACTATATTATTAGTATCCAGATATGGAGTCGCTGCAATATATGTAAATGTTCCCTAATGTGCAGGAAAATATTACAGTAATTGAAGATAATTGACATAATTACAGCTAAAATCATAATAATTAGCGATAATTTGCCTCTTTGTCTCCCACATTGCAACAAAAGATTGGTCAGGAGATTGTAAGAGACATTATAAGCTATTTCCTGACAAGAAGAATGTCGACTGCAAACTAATTCAAGACTCCTTAGCTGCAAATATTTCCTGCAATCTCAATTGTTTTGAATACACTGTAACCCCAACATTTATTGCTCAGCTGAATAATTCAATGAATATCTGTTAAAATCAAAACTGAAAAGGAGATTTCTGCGTCAGTCCCAGCATCCAGCTCTGCTCTCAGTGGAGTGATGCTGCAGGGAAATAATGATCTGGACTAATGAAGATGGGCAATTACACTGCGCAGTAAATAATTACAAGCAAATATGAATTCACTCCTATCAGATCTGAAATAAATTGTGGGATAATATTACCCTTTTATCTCATGCAGATCATGTAGTGGACGTCAGTTTGATTTTGTGTCGAGTAAATTGCTAGACGACGCTGCTTCATGATTATATAATGACAGGATTGTCGAGGCGACGTCCAAGATCCACCCGGACTGCCACGAGACACTCTCGTCGGTTTGCTGAAGGACAGCGAAAGCGATGTGAGGCGGAATGAGGAAATATAAACTTCACATGGTCCGGCAATGTGTTTGGAGGTTTAGCACATAAGTGTTCTGTGATTGAAATGGATTCGCATCCTCTTGAGTTTGTGGAGCGGCCTGCTCTGCAGTCAGGCCTGATGTCTGAGCAGTGAAATGTAGTTCCTCTTCTTCTAATCCTCCTCAGAAGAGCAGCAGACCCTTGACACAATTGGAATCGATGAGAATAGGTTCAAAACAAACACAGACACACTAAACTCTGTTTAATACCACCATGTTTGAAACGAGGCGGTCTGCAGTAGTAAGAATAAGCAGCAACAGTTCTGATATTAGTGCTATAATTATAGCATTAATGCAGCCAGGGAAATGTTCTTAAAGTGTAAAAGAAGGTAAAAGAAAATGCCTTGAGACAAACTTCTCTTCATTACAATAGTTTTTATAATACAAATCTTCATCCACATTATCATCCATTTGACAGACGGGTTTGTCCACTGTAATTGTTTATCTATTCCTTGAATATATTGATTGATTAAACAAATATTTATCTCTTGAAAAGTATCCGGCTACAATAATGCTCCAGAGGAGGACCTTTTTTTTCTTATCGTGGTAGCATTTCCGAATTTCTCAGTTTTAGATGAGATGATGGGTTTTCAGAGGGAAACGTCGACGTGTGGATGCAGCAGCAGGGCCCGGCGTGAAAGGAATCACCGCAGTGAGAAGGCGGCGTGAAGGAGGAACTCTGCTTTGGTTTTTCTCGCCCCTCCAAGCTCGCTGGTCCTCCCCCGCCTCGCTTTGACCACCATCTGTTGACTCCCAGTCGTTCTGTAACTGTCTCCTGATTGCTCACCTCCCCAGCAGTTTGGTCTCTGTTTTTTTTTTTTTTTTTTTACTCACCCCCTGAAACAACCCCACCTCTCCCCCGACAGGTATCAGCTGCTTCATTTGTCACCAGCAAGAAAAACATGCCTAGCATCAATAAGAATGATAAATCATTTTGTTTTCCCTGCTCTGTGCAAGTGGCTGTAGCGTGGAGAGGGAGAGTGATGCACACTCATGTTGAGCAGCCTCCGCGCAGCCCTCCCCTCCCTCCCTCTCTCGTTCCACCCAGTTCCTTAAGGAAATTAAGCACATGACTCTGCTCATGTATGAGTCATTGTCTTTGCTCCCTCCATCTCATTTTGTCTTGCTTTTCTCTGCTGTCCATTTCTCACTGCATCTCTAGCTCTGGTTCCTCCCCCAGTCTCTCCATCATATAATCCAGATGTTACCAGATGTGTGTGTGTGTTTTCACAACCCCTCCTCCCTGACTCAGTATACTGCCCTAATAAATCTGTTTTTCTTGCCTAATTGTGTTTTTGCTCTTGTTTTGGTCCCCCTTCTGCCCCGTACCTCCAGTTGGTTGAGTCTGGAGTTTGGCCTCGCTGTAAAATAAGGTTTATTCTTTATTCATGTTATTCAAGCTTCTAAGACGTGATTCATTATTTAGAGCTTCTACCTCCCAAAGCCGCTTCTCTAAGTACATTTTTGGCTGTGAGATAGACTCGCGCAAAATGCATTTTTTAATCACGAGGACACTTCCTTCTATCCCCCCGCTCTCCCGACCAGGTCTCCTGCATTTCAGATATGTTGCGCTTAGTTTTTAGTGAAACGGCCCCATGGGGTCCGGAGTTGGATGGCTACAGTATTAATCAGGCGAACTCAAGCTGCGAAGCGTGCAGAGCAAAGTGTTCCCCCTAGGGACAGAGCAGACGAGGGACATTGGTTCCAGATGAAAGGAAGATCAGGGGGAAGGACAGAGGGAGGAGGGAGGAGCCGAGTTGTTTTCTAATCTAGTGATATGAAGCCAGAGACAGGCAAATCTGTTTTCTCCTTCAAAGCGAGCTGTAATCGCTGTGAAAAGCTCCTTTTTAATGGAATACATTAGCATAAAAGCCGGAACGCAGAATAATGAGTATAAATAAAGTGAGTTACAAACTATTTTAGGGACTAGGGACGTGATTTATGTTTAATTTTTGGCTCCAAACAAAACGAGTTGTTTTTTTTTTTTACCTCTCCCCATCTCTGCATCTTGTTTAACTGTAATTACTCAGCAGATGTTTGATGTATCCGTCTCTTCTCCACCGAGCCAGAACATGGAGAGGAATGTGTAGGAGATTGCATCAGGGGCTCGCAGTGCCATTTCACACCAACGGGCTTCATTCTCGCTGACACTCCTGACCTATTTTTGATTTAAGAGCCGTGGTGAGACACTTGTTCTCTCTGCCCTGTCTTTCATCTCCTGCTCGCATGATCTCACTCGCCCCCGTTATCGCGTCTTTACAAGGAGACAAAAGATCCGCTGGGTGGAAAACTCCAGAGGAGATAGCAGGAGTGTGTCACCGGAGTTAATTTGATTGGGAGTCGGAACGCCACAAGAGTCAAATATAGAGGCGCCACTAACTGGGTGTAAAGATGGAGTAAATAGGGGAAGGGATAATTGTGAGCGATTCAAAATGATGTGAATTATATTGAGTAATACTCACCGCGTTTCTTCTCTCTTTCAGAATAACGACCCCTTGACCCTTGGCTACCACGGCTACCCGTCTCATAGTCAGGTAAGAAGACATTTACGTCACTTACTTGTGTAAAAACACGTTATTTATAATCTCCTGTACTCCAGCCTGGTGTTTATCCTCTCTGGATGCAGTGTGAATATATATATGTCACACACACACACACACACACACACACACTGTAGCAGTTACATGGCTCAGTGAAGCTCTCTAAACCACAAGGTGGGGGTGTAGATTATAATTTGTCAGTCGTGTAGAAGAAGACATGCCTCCACATCCTTCACTCCTCCAGTCAAACCCTCCCACTCCCTCGTGTTACTCCATGCAGCAGTCAGCAATATTATTTATCATCTTTCAGTTCGGGAAAAAAAACAAACATTAATTTTCTTTTTTAGCACCTTGAAAAACATAGAAGATATTTTTGCTTTTTCTGCCCACAGACAAACAAACAAACACACAATTACGTAGCAGCAAAGAACAATAAGCCAAACTGAACCTGCATATCATATCATGTCGTGTGTGTGTTTTGTGTTTGTGTGCACAAGGCCACATCTGTTTACTCTTGTTTGTATTAGCCTGCTGATTGTGTTATTAGACTGCTCAGTCTATGTGGTTAATCCTTAGATCATCCTCCGTTCATCCACTCATCCTCTCATGCTCGGCCCATAATCCCCTCATCCCTCACTCCCCGTGACGCCCAACAACCTCCGATTGCTTATCTGCACTTCATCGGCCCTAAGCCTTCTCTCGGGCTCTTCTTATTCGCTGATTTTTTTTTTTTTTCTTCTTCTTCTGGTGGTTAGAGGCCAATTAGCCAGTTTTCCTTTTTACAGTTCCCTTCCCCGATGATGGTTTTCAAAGACTAATCATAGTGGACTGACAGGCTCCCGTGTCGGGATGGAAAGAAGCCGGTGATCGACTTCTCCAGGGACATAGAAGTGTGAACTGGCTTCTGACCGGGAAAGACGGAGAGAGGAAGAGGGAGTAAACAATGCCGGGCAGCGCCAGCTCCCTCTACGCCAGGGTGCTAAACTGTCAACAGCAGTGTGAGAATGACGTGATCAAAAGCTCCTTGAAGGAAAAGGCTCGAGAGCAGCGGGACGTGTCAGGGAAGCTGTCGGCACATGTGGACGATGAAACTTTCTCTGACGTTATCTGTCGGTTGACGTAACATCTCCTTGTATAGGTAAATCATCTGCTGATGGTTTTTATTCAGACATGACAGGACGCACAGAGCCGGAGCCAAGAGTTGGAGCAGGAAAACACAAGTCACTTGCCAAATGCAATAATCTTTTGGATTACAGGCTCGCGGGCTTCATCTGTGATAGATGTTCAGACGTGTTTTATCATTGACGCCTGCGTCTCCCACTGCTTTTCATCTTAATTAATGTTTTTCATTAATAATTGAATGGAGAGAATTAAAAATTCATCTTCTTACTTTTAGCATGACCGGCAGCAAGTAGTATTTAAAATAGGTTGCAACTGTTGTGTAGTTTATTTGCCCAGAGGTTGTCTGAAGCAGTCCGCTGGGTATTTACATTAAACAGGCAATATGACTGAAACTGAATTTTTGTTTTTTTTGTTTTGTTTTTTTTTTTACCATGAAGGTTCTGGTTTTTCCTTTTCGGCTTCAAAGAACATGAACACACATTTTTATGGAAGGATGTGACACGAAAAGCAGTTGATTTGCAATCTTGTTTATTTTTTTTTTTACATTTTCCTTCTCTAGTTTGCTCCTTAGAAGCACGGTAGTCATAGCAGCTTTTATTTCTTACATGTTTCAGACGCGGTGCTGAAGACAAATATTGGCTTGTATGAGTTCAGTTCTTCCTTGTTTGAGGACAGTGTTGACTCTTCTTTAGCCTTTTCTTTGAAATAATGTGACCTGATAACTCTCTGCTCAGTTTGTCTGGAAGCTGCTCACGGCTTGTTTTCCTGAACGTATCTGAGAAACACAAATTTCTCAGATATGTTGTAGAAAGCGCAAAAATGAACTCACCAGCTGCTGGGTAGGTTGTGCACAGTGCTCGTGAGTGCTTCAACAATAGAGTCAGAAGCTGTAGAGACAAAACAATGAGCCGAAAGAGGCTGAAATGTCTCCTGAATCTCAGAGGTCTAGTGATAATTATCTTTATAGCCCTGTTTCCTCTGCTTAAAGAACCCACTGGTATCAGATCAGTTGCGGGTCATATGACTCTGTGGTAGACAGGGGTTTTTGGGTTCTGGTCGGCTGTGATAGAAACATGACACCTGGGAGAACACGCTCATTCCGTCTTCCTTATATTTGCTGTCTAGATGCTGAAGCAGCACATTTTCAGGCGCAACATTGAACATCATAACATTTCATTGAGCTCGTTGGTGTGTAAAAAAAAACCCATCGACATTTGTTAAATCATTGCTCTTTTTTTCTTTATGTTTTTTTTTAAAAAAAAAAACAATAAGAAAAAAAAAGGGTAGTGAGCAGCAGCACTACAAGGATTTGTAAATCAGACTAGTTGCAGACTCAAGCTGTTTTTACCCCGTCGACTCCGGTGCTCTTTTTAAACACGAGACAAACATGTAAAATTGCCAGCACGTTTATGTAACAAGGTGCATGTCTGAGAGCGGCGAGGAAGAAACAGAGTCTTCACTTGCTCTCCCAGTGGTGCCAGCAGCCCCAGTTAACTCACCTACATGGAGAAAGAGAACATGAGGGAGGGAGAGAGAGAGAGAGAGAGAGGAGGGAGGGACTGCGACATGAGAGAGGAGCGGGAGGGAGGGGAAAGTTTGCAGGTGTGACAGAGGAGGGGGGGGCGCGTCAGGCAATCTGGGTGAGAGAGAGAGAGAGAGAGAGAGAGAGAGGAAGACTGGAGCAGAGACAGAGGAGATGAGCAGGCAAGGGCACGGCAGCACAACAGAAGGCTGGGGGTAGAGGAGAAGCAAGGAGCGAGTGGGAGAGGGAAAAGAAAAGAGTGAGTGGGAGACAGGATAGAGAGAGCGAGAGAGAGCAGGAGAGAAAAGAAACTAAGCAGGGGGAGAGGGAGAGTGACAGGGACAGAGGCCAGAGGAGGAGGAGGAGGAGGAGAGGGAGGAGGTGGGGAGGGCAGGGGTGGGTGGTGGGGTGGGGGTGGGGGGGCTGGCAGGGCAGACAGAGCGAGCGGGGGCAGAGAGAGGGAGATTTTGAATCTGTGAGACAGACAAGAGAGACTGAGCTGGTGAGGTGACACAGACTCGGAGAGAGGGAGCGCGAGCGAGGCAGCGTGATAAGAGGAAGAGGGAGAGAGGAGCGGCGACAGTTGGGAGTTGTTGCACAGAATACGATGATGGGACTGTACTATCCCTCCGTGTTGTCGGTGAGTGTTTATCTTGATCTCTCTTTTCACATCCCTCCTGTATATATGTGTGTGTGTGTGTGTGTGTGTGCCCTATCTCTCCGGGCTCCACTGTACATGAAGCGGCAGCACTGTCACTGAGCATGAAATGTTAATTAACTACTAACAGATGAGGACTCTACTTGACCCCTTTACTCGAGCCGTCCAGTCGGGGCGTTTCAGATTCCTGTCAGGACTTTGGCGGCCAGTTGCGACGAGGGGCATAAACAGCGGGAGAGAGAGAGGGGGGGGGGGGGGGGGGGGGGGGGGGGGGGGGGGAGGGGGGGGGGGGGGGAGGCGGGGGCGGGCGGGGGGGGGCGTGGGGGGGGGGGGGGTGACAGCGGCGACACGGGCCGGGAGATAGATGGTTTCGCCGCAATTGTGATTTGCTCGTGGCGCGGCTGTGGCATCTGTTCTCCTGCCCCGAGCTAGAAGCGCACGCAATGTGAACATCGAGCGCCGTCACTGGCAGAAAGCTCGCTCTGCCATGTATTATGTATGCTCCGACGGCTCTTATGTGGACGTATAGTTCGTGCCGCACAGCTGGATGAAGCGGCGTGGCGTGTTGCTCCTGCGAGGAACTCCTCAGCCAGCTCCGAGGAGAGAGAGGCAGTGGTGGAAGAGAAGAGGAGGTGGAGGTGGGAGTGGATGGGGGGGTGGTGGGGGGAGAAAAAGTCTGTCTTCTGCTTTATGGCCCCTGCAGCTGTCTCTGTACATCGTTCAGGCCTGTGAGCGAGAGGGACAGGTGTCCACGGAACAGTTGTTTCTGTCTTTTTTCTTCTCTCTCTCTCTCCCTCCTTCTTTCTCCTCCTCCCTTCAGCATCTCATCTACTCAGCTAACAACACCTCCTCACTGTAATTTCTGTGTCACATTTCACAAACACACAGACGCTCAAGCACACAGTGGGCCGCAAAGTTGGTGCATGAAGTGTCTCGTTCGTATCATTGCATTTTGTTTAGCGTGAGTCAGGATGAGCATGTGCGTGCGTGTTCCTGTTCCTTTCTTTACTGTGTGTGTGTGTGGGTGTGTGTGTGCACACTTCTCTTTCAGCTGTACCTTGGATTCCTGCTTTCTTTACTATTTGACCTCTTTTCTCCTCCTCTTGCTCTCCCTGGGGCCGTGGCAGCTGTTATCTCAATGTTTTCCTTTAAGAGTCTATGGAAGAGAGGGGGATGGGTTGGAAATAGGAGGGAGAGAGAGAGAGAGAATGGGAGCAGGAGAATAGAAAATTGATTTCTGAGGTGATGGGACACCCTCGGCCTGTGACGGGGAAGCCCCGCGGACGTGGGCTCTGCGGTCAGGCAGAGACGGACGCACGAGCTGAAAGAGATTGAGAGCAACGTCGGGACGTGACAATATTGTAGGTCAACTGGAGGGAGGTAGTTTGCCTGGTGACGCAATGCGAGGCAGTAAAGCTGACTTTGCAGTTATCCACATTTGTGTAAGTGCTCAGAGTTGCCTCATGGCGGGGGAGTAATTTATTTCTTTGCAGTTCTTTTACAGCGCTTCTTCCTGCTGATATTTTGGCCGGTGCAGAAGGAGGTATACAGAGTCGAACGCTGGGTGCAAAAGACTGACATATTTTCTCAAGCCCCACCTTACCATGTACCCTGAGGCGCGGGAGAGACGCCTACCTGCTGCGAAACCATACACACACCGCCACGCACGCTCTTTGCATGAACTGTAAACGGATCATGAGGATTCACCCACCCAGCCTCCCCCTCGACCAATCTCCGAATCTCGTTATTGATTCTTCGCGGGGTTAACAATAATGGCCGTTAAATGATCCCAGTGAGCCGTGTTGCCGTGGCAACTCGTATGAGTCATTCATTTTGTGCAGATTGTTCGAGGCATGAAGTAAAATGTCGAGGGGAGGACCGTGAGAGGTAAACACCTTTGGCACTCTGCTGTTAAAAAAAAAAGATAGTTATGAAATTGCTCAGACTTGGAGTTCTGATAATAGCTCTGCGTCTTTAGTAGCTATTTGCATTCATAATGGCTTTGGAAGGAAGCTGCCTTTTTGAAATTGATAGGGATTGCCCTCGCTGACTCAGTGGCGCTGTGGTTGACAGTGACAACACTGTCCTGTGGCTGCCTTGTGTACATTTTGAACACGCGCTGGACAACAGGATGTTTTAAAACAGAGCCTCGAACGAGACCAACCTGTTCCACGGCCGAGCCAAATGTATTGAAAGAGGCGTGTCCGTGTTTGGTAAATACATGTCCGTTTGTGTGCTCACCTGCATGTGTTTGTCTGAGGCGGCCTGGTCGCTTTAATGGGGAACAAACGTGGACAAACGGTGTCATCGTCGTTTTGTCCCTGTGTGTTTATCTTTCATTAAGTTCTGCGGCGGGCCGGGGCTGACCATTGATACGGAGCTGACAGAGAAATCAGCGATTGTGCGTGGCACAGGCCTGTGCGTGTCTGGTACATTAAGTTTAAAGGGGGAGCGTCCCAGAACTGGAATCATATGTGACACCTCTACAGGGGAAAAGGGCAGCTGGGGGGGGGGGGGGGTCTTTGATG